>JAVKLF010000064.1:11806985-11836480 GCA_034783495.1 Millerichthys robustus | reverse complement strand
CCCCCCCCCCCCCCCCCCCCCCCCCCACACACACACACACACACACACACACCATCTGATGGAAGTAAATACCAGCTAAGTTTAGCAAAAGGTTAAAGTAAATGCCACCACTTGCTGCTTTATTTCTGGAGTCATTTGGTGATTATTAAAATGGTTGTATTTACTAGCATGTTTACATGACAGAAAAACATGTCCAACATGTACAGCACCATAGCTTGATTAAGTTGCGCCAGTCATGACAGAAAAGTTCAGTAATGTGCATAACAACAACAACATCTCTAAACCCCATTGAAGGTGCACTTATTTACCTTCAGCTAACAGTTGATGCTCTGGGCCATGAAGTCTCTGTCTCTTTCTGCCTCTGTATTCAGGCTTGTATTTGTTCTGAGGTTCAAAACGGAGTTTCATGTCTACAAAATAACATTTACTTGAGGCACGGCAGAGCCTGACTTAAATGTTTTATCCTGTTTTTAAGAATAAGTTGCAAAAACTTGAACATAGATGCTCCAGAGGTTCGGTGCTCGAGGCATTTACTGCAGTTTGTCAAAAAGAATTTTGCCTTTGCAGGATCAGAGGAGGCCCCGTTTGCTGTAGGTCAAAAAGGCACGACACTAAATGCAAATATGTTGAACAGCTAAACAGTGTTTGAAACAAATTATTATCGATTTCACAAAAACAAAAAGTATTTCTTGACTACAAATTCTTTCTGTTTTTGGAAAATGTGGAAGAGTTTCACAATTATGGTGGTTCTTTGACCACCAACTAATGCCAGATTTCTAGCAAATAACTGTCTAAGAAAGAACCACATAAATACATCCAAAACTGACCCTGCCAGCAACTTGTTGAAGAGATCAACTAAAATAGTCCAAACTGATAGCTGACTTTCTTGCAAAGAAAAGAACAGGTGTGGTCATTACAAAAAAGCAAACAAAAGTGCAAACAAGGTTTAAGATTTACTTGCATTCTCTGTTCAATTCCAGAGCAGAAAAAACACTCATCCTAAAAATTACAAACATTCACTGTTCAGAGTTCTCAGTAATGGGGGACATTGGCGTACTGCTTATTATTATAAAAACAAATCCTGCTTCACACTCAGTTAGGAAGATCTTAGTATCTTTATGCATTTACTCAACTATGGTGATGTGCTGCACACAAATGCTCCATCCAAATGTCACCAGTCTTTGAACACTGTCCACCACAGTGCCCTGAGGTTTGTCACCGGTTATAATCACCTCACTCATCACTGTGAGCTGGACACTAAATCTGGCTGGTTTCCTCTGAGTGCACTCAGGTTTACACACTGAATGATTCTACTAGGCTTAGTTCCATCTCATTTGTGCAATTTTCTACAAAAACCTAACAGCCACTATGCCTTATGCTCAAACAATGTTGTTCATTTATTAGTTCCTTGTGTCAGAACTGATTTAGGGGAAAGAGTGTTCAGCATTTTTGCCCTCTTGGCATGGAACACCCTACAGGCTGATCCCAAAATGCCAGACCTCATTTTTTTTTTTTGCTTTCTGCTCTATCATGAAACACAGTCAGACAGACCTTTAAATGTTGCATGACATTTTAATCACTGCTTGTATTTAACCTATTGCTTCTGCTTTTTAAAAACTAATTCCTATGCTTTTTAATCATTGCCTGCATATGTTTTGTCAATGTATGTAAAGGATTGGACCTAGAATTCAGACAGTTTTAAGGAGCTCAAAAATAAAAATCATGCATTATAAAAACAAATTGCTGTCATGGCAGCAACTTCCCAAACTTAAGGATTCATCACAGAAAACATAAAAAGAGTTATCACTCATGCAAAAAAACAAGGCATGATACCAGATTGTGACAGAGGAACCAATAATGCCCAGCTGTGGTGCAGACTGATAATCAGACTGATAAACAGGTGAGAGTGGGCGTGGCAGGCTGACTGAGAGCAAAAACTGAATTGTGGGAGAGTGAAGAATGGCACAAAGGGACAGGGAAGTTGGAAGTATGACAGCACAAGTAAGTAAACTAAACACAGGAAGTAGCAAACGTAACATTAAACTAACTATGATATACTAAAAAGTAGAAACAAAACAAACATAAACACAGGTCTGAAAATCTTTAGTTGTTGCTTGTATTGTGTTAAGGATAATAAAAGAAACTCCATAAACATTTAAGATAAGATAGGATAAAATAAGCTTTACTGTCCAATGGAAATTAGTTCATTTCAAATCCTTGTTTTCAAATTCTTTTCAGCTGGTGTTTCTGTTTTTTTCCACAGTTGTTCAAAAATCATTGGTAACAAGTTTTAACTCTGAACTTCTGGTCATATTTTAAGAATAAAACTATTTACTTACCTCTATGCATCCAAAATAACTGGTACAAATCTGAAAAAAATATTGTTTTGGCAGCCCTGTGTTACCTGGGAAACATAGGTTTTGATAAATGCCACCGCTTCTCACTGAAGCTTTGACATCATCCTGATAACAAGGCAGGTTGTTCTGACAGAAGCAAAATAACTTTTTAACACTGTTGAGGACAAAAATGTCACTTAATCTGGTGCCAGCACGTAATTTTTAAAACACATTTTGTGCTTCTATTAAATAAAGCAGCGTTAACAAGTCTAGTGCATGCAACCCTAGAGATGGGGAAATGTCAAGAGAGCTGACAAGACGACACAAAAATATTTTCGAACATGGAAGGAAAACAAGTACAAACAAAGCAAACAACATAAATATAACCCAAGAGAAGGTAAAAACAGTGAAGAACAGACTGTAATATTGAAGAAAATGGATATGAAAATGTTTTGTTTGTATTATTTGTTCATAATCCACCTTTGTTGGAACCGCAACTTCTAAAATGTCCTCTTATTGTGAAACTCACACTTCAGAAGGAACAAGAGCTCAGTAAGGACTAAGACAACTGGAAAAAAGAAATCCTTTTGAATGAATCCAAGTTTTGGAATTTAATCCTGAACAACCAATAATAATAATAATCATTATTCTATTGTATTCAGTAATAATTTGGGCTATTTGCATAAAGATATGAATGGAATTAGAATACTTACATTTTGTCCTAGTTTATGTCAGTTTAGTGATATTCGCTCATCTTGTCGAGGGACTGACTGACATTTACTGCTGTTTCTTATGGTAGAGGTGATTATGTCTTGCCATGGTGCTGGTGTGGACGTGATGTTTGGCTAAATGTTACATCTGTGGCTAACATCTTTGTACTTTTATTGCTGAGTAATTTCTGAATATTAACTCTGTACGCTGCTCAGGCAACAGCAGATGTGAGGTGCACTAAATGGCAGATAAAATCAAAGTTCACATGAAGAAAATCTTTTGATTTACATTCACAACTGATTAACTTATTGAGTCACACCAATTTAAGATGGCTCCCATAGCTAATTGACATTGACCAATACAAAAGTAGCTAATCTATCACTTTTCCAGATTATTGAGCTGAATTTTGTCGTAGTAGCTTATAGTCATCCTCATTTATCCTCCAAACGGTAGCGCAACATGTGAGCTCTCACAACTTGGCATGAGCTCAGGTATAAAATCAATGACAAGAGTTGAGTAAAACGGTTACAATTCTGTCACTTCTCAGCATAAAAGAGTTTCAGTTTAAAACTCTGGCATTAAAAGTAGTGTGAAAATAGCATACTGTTTTTTTTTATTGTGATAAGTACATTAACAGTACAAGTATGGCTACATGCAGCTAGTCATTTACTGCTGTTTTAACTAAGATTCTGCTTGTCCATCTCATTTTATTTAGCTACATACAGTTAAACAAACAAAACACATTTGTTGCTGATAACTAACATAATCTGCAACATGACACAACATTATCATCTTTCTTTGTCTAATGTAAATCTGAACTTCTTTCCCAACTTGAGAATAGTTCTGCGTTTGTCTGGCATCCCACCCCCACCGCCCTTTATTCCCCGCCTGCCTCCATCACAGCATGCTTGACTGGGATGAATTAACCTTTCTGAGGAACAAAGCCATTACAAGCATGGGTGCATCCCACCATGCATGCAAGCATGTTCGTGTTTGTTAGTTACGCAAGCTTGTATGTGGCTAAGCGCACAGTTCTGCAGACTTTCCCTCAGGGACAACACGGATACAGCCTTTTGTTTTTGCTCCTGCCTCAGATTACAGTTTGTTTTATTAATGCTATGGTAATCTGTTTTTCCCCTCCTCCTCTGGACGCTGTGCTTTCCCGAAATGGAGGGAAGCTCAAAGGACACCCATTGATCGAAGCGGCTCCAGAGACCCCATGCCTCTTAGCCAGTTTCTGGCATGGCCATCTTCCATAAATGCTGGTGGAGAAGAGTGGCCACTGGGGGATAGCTGCAGACAGTACGCTTAAAACAAAAGGCTGGAAAGGTGCCAGAGCCACCAGTGGATTGGCCCGGCCCTTCTGTGCCTGCATGACCAACTCATTTTTCATTATACGCCTATTTGCAATGCTGTTTTTCACTTCAGTGACTGACTGACACGAAGCGCTCGCGGCTAAACACGTTGCCAAATAAGCTAGGTAAAACAAATTAGTGGCAGTGTTGCTGGCCTCATCATGATCTAATTTGCTATAAATGTCAGAAAGTCATTGGAGCAGTTTTCATGCTACACCTGTACGCTCAGTGTTAAACTTCTTGACTAATTTTAGTTTTGGCGTTAGGCTTTGTAAAAACCCATAAGAATTAAAGTTTTAATCAAACCTTTCACACATGAAACTGTATTCACTTCACATAAAAGCACATCCCCTGTGTTGAAACATTGACAGGTGCATAAGAATAGTTTGCCTCTTTGTCCATTTATTTGTTTTTGTCTTTGCCTCTGTGCCTCTTTTTAGCTAGTTGTCATTTGCCTCCACCTGCAGGAGGCAGCCTATGAAATATTAATTACAATACGCTATCAAGAGTGTGTGCCTTGCTTACTGAGAAGCTCACTGTGTGTGTGTGTGTGTGTGTGTGTGTGTGTGTGTGTGTGTGTGTGTGTGAGAGAGCGCATGTATGTCCATCTTGGGGTCCGTGCTCTGCCTGCTAATGACTGCTGTTTTTGAGACCTCTTGCCCTCTTTTCTTTCAACTCTTGTCCGTTTACCTTTTCCAGCCCCTTTCACTTTCCTAACCTACATGCAGGTTCAAAAACTAGCCTCTGACATTTTGCTGTTGTAAATTGAATCTTCTCCAGCTTTTATCTTTCAGTTGTCTGTTTTTTTTTTTACTTTAAAACTCTGGAGTAAAGAGGGTTTTGAGCCCCTCCTAACCCCACTCATTTTACCATCTGTACTTTATTTTTCCTCATCTTGTGTCATTACTTTCTCATCTTGTCATCTCTGTATCTCTTCCTTTTGTTTCATTAATTGAGTACATGTGCTTACATTTGTGTGGGCTGGAGGTGACCAGAAACCATGTGATCTACTCACATCAGCTGCAGTGTGGATTTATTCATGGTTCACTCAGCAGAAGGCTAATGAATTTGAAGGAATGCATTGTGACTGGGAGTTTACATCTTAAATAATGGAGAAACACTGGATACATAGGCAGACAGAAAACTGTGCAAAGTATCAAGTAACAGATTAATTAAAGCAATACAACAACTTGCAAATTTTTAAATGTGCACAGGTAAATATTTTTGCCATATCCCCATTTTTTTCCAGACATAAATAAAGCAGCAATTTTGTGTTTAGAATGACAAAAGTTAGAAGACTAACCACTGTTGTTCGAATAGTCTACAATTACAGTTCTTTTGATCTATATTCACTAACTTCCTACTGACATTGTTCACGCTTAGTTACGTTTATGCAGCCAAAATACTTGGTTAGCTTTAGGAAAGCAAGATAAAACTAATGAGCAGATCCATAAGAAACAACCTTAAAATGAAAATGAAACGGACCAGGTTCTTTTTTTTTTTATTTCTCAACAAAAAATCTGTTTTCTGTAGTCCCTCCGGCACTACCATGACATTTGAATAACATGCAAAGTCACGTCATTACAAGCCATTCTCCAACTTATGACATACTATGTTCTGTGAATGGGTCAAAGTCAACAGGCTAGTATCAGGAAACGGCATTAATAGAACATGCTAAATCCACACTGTTTTGTCATTTAATGCAATGTGAAGTGACAGCATGACTCCCTGCCTTTTATTTCACTCTAACCCATCGCTGTGTCAGGGAGTATGTGATATGACAGTACAGTGCCCTGCCCTTTACTTTTACCTTGATCATTTGACACTTTTTTATGACCATGTAAAAAAAAGACCCATGACAAGCTTAGAAAATTTCTTACATTTCTTTGATGACCTCATTCAAACACAAGTGAAACAGTTTGTTTCATTGCCCCTTCAATTAATAACCTCCTTTCCAACATATTAATATCCAACAAATTTAATGGTATGCAAACAAATAAATGGTCCTTCCTAAGTTCCTTGCTACTATAATACAATCATCGCAAAAAGAAGTGCCTCTATGTGATGGAAATGGTCACTTGTCACATTTGCTGATTGCACAAAGATAAAGGAAACAAATACAAAACCCCTGCAAAGTTATTTTGCTCCTATTCACGTAACCACATTAGAACTGCCCATGTAGGACATAAAGTTGTCCTGTTGGAAAATTAAACCATAATTTCACATGTGCTCTGGATGGAAAAGATTTAAGCTCCCTGTGCATCTGAAACAGAGGGAGGGGAGAATGTGTTCAGTGTAGCATGTGCAGATCTATGTTGCCCTTTCAGCCAGTGTTGCAAAGGACTCCCATGTGCACAGGCTTAACTAGGAGGCACGGGATAGTGTTGGAAGACAATCCTCTGTGTGTGTGTGTTTTTGTTTGAGCAGGCTGATATGAATTTGTTTATATTTGAAGTCGTATTGGTCTACACATTACTGCCACAACAAAAACTGCAACAACCTACTTGACACACTTTGGGTTGCAGTAGTTTAGTAGTCCGTGTCGTGGTCTAATAATCCTGAGGCTGCAGGTTCGAGCCCAGGTTGTTTTGAAAAGCATTCGGTTTAAAATAATTGCTAAGTCTTTAAGTTGTGTTTGCTCACTGCATTGATCCCTGCATAGTATATCTAGAAAACCTAGTGTAGTGTATAAGTATACACTTAGTTTCATGTAGGTCCATATTTGACAGGCCAGGTTCTGGCAGTATGACGATCTCAAACAAAGACTTTGTAATATTAGAAAATGAGCTTGTGTGTTTAGGTGCCCATACACACCATCACTTATCTGAATTATCTTTATGATAAACAGGTTAACTTTGATAATTTGTTGCCAGTGTTTGTGTCTTTAGGGATTATGCTAGATTCAACAACATGAATATGGCATGCAAGTCTGCATCTGTAAGGTAAAGAAAAGGGTTGTAAAGATGTTTACTTTTCATGTTTCTGGCCCCTGATCGACTGTATCAATATGCCGCCTATTGTAAGCTCTATCAGAATAGTTCAGATCAGTTATGCCATGAAAAAATACATCTCTGGTTATCCTGCAAAGTCTCATTTGAAAACTTTGGCAATAGATTGGTGTGATTTTGTGAATTTGAGTTTATCCAATAAATCCCACAAGATTTTCAACTTGGGAGTTGCATTAATCATGGCTTTTAAAATTTTTTTTACGTCCAAAACTGGAAGGTGGCAAGAGATATCGTCAGGATAATGGTTTGCCCAGTAAAATTTGACATTGTGACAAGACAACCAGTTTTATTTATTTTACCTGTCACAGTTCAAAGCACTTTGGCTTTTATATTTGTAGTTGATGATAATTCCTTTTATAGTAAGTCACTCTTCTTAAAACTAAAGCCTCAAAAGTTAAACATTTTTGTTTCAGTTCTGAGAGTGATCTTCCTCCATCAAAAGCGACATGTTTACACCAAAACAATTGTTGTGCTATTTTGGTCAAACCCAGCAGGATTCTTGTTGGACTGATAAAGTTTGCGCAGTGATGGGCAGCCCTGGAGCATTTTTCTGTTGAAGCAAGTCAAAGAGAATTACACAGGTGGCAGTTAGGTTGTCTCTCTGTTTACAATTGGTCCCTGCAATTGAGAAAAATGAAGTCTGCTACTGACCCAGTTAGGGAGGGAGTGATAGAGATGGATCACTTAGGGGCACACTACACTGTTGTAAAGGATTTAACACGGTTCCTTTCTTGGCAAAAACAGAAACTGCCAAATCAGACTCTCTCTCTACCACACACACACACACACACACACACACACACACACACACACACACACACACCAGAGTGGGTACACACTTAAACGCAGTAACTTTATGTTTTAGTTATGAGGCTGTGGAGCTTTTTTTGTCCACTGAATAAACATCATGCTCCGAAACTGGTTTACCTCCATAAGTCAAATTGTTGGCTACAAAACACAGAATCCCAAAAAGTGCCTATTGCCGTATTTTTGCCGTAGCCGCAAACCACAATCATTCTGAAATAAAAAAAAACAAAGACATTTCCTTATAAAAATAACAACAAAACTTGTCAAAACCTGTTTTTATTTGATGAGCAGTAACTTATTTTTTTTTTTATAACCAAAAACAACTTTTCTTATGTGTAAAGATCATGACGTAGAATACTAATTTCTCTAACTTTTACAAAATACACTATGGATGGAAACAATCTAAGGATCACTTTTTGACCTCCGGCTCTGTTTTTCTGTTGTGCAAGCTGGGCTACTAAAGACAGGACATTTACCATTTCCAAAGTTTATGCTATTACTTTATAAAAGACTAAAATCACTGCATTTTTAAGTTATAGTTTTATATAAAAAATTAATTTTACTTTAAGTCAAATAAAACAAGTCCTTGCATTGTGACTGTTTTACCAGATTTATATCCAGGTACACCACAAGATACTTTGTACAGTAGTTGAAATTTTAGTGTGACCAGATAAACAAAATCAATTTTTCCAATTATTCCTGCTGTTCGAAGTCTCTGCACATCCTATTGCTCCTCTCTGCACTTGTTTTATGCCCTGCACTCCTTTGATTATGCTGAGATGCATCAAGTGGCCTACAGTGATCCTCTTCCAGAGCTTGATGAAAGAGCTTTGTTGTCTTTTTCTCCAGCTTAATGAAGTGTACTTGTAATGTCAGCACCCTTAAATTGATGTGCAATCAGTCTTCTGTTTTGACACAAGTCTATCGTGGCTAAAACTCTCACAGGATGACACAATTTGTAATTTTTTTTCTGGTTGACAAATAATTACTTCAATTTTCTTATGGTTATCTGTCAAGGTTGAATATTCACTTTCGCTTATGTTGTGTTCTAGGACAAGGTCCAATACCTTTTTAATGTTATGGTTTTATACTATAACTGCAAAGACAAAACCATCTTTACTGCCTCTGGTTGTATGCACTTGAACCAACTGAACAGGCTGCAAAAATATGTGATCCAGTGGAGAGAAAACAGTGTCTACTCGCCAACGAAAGTCTGTGACTACCTCCGTTTCTGACAGGGAAGTGTCGTCCCAAATGACATCAATAGGGGATGGTGTCGCAACTTGAATAGTTTGCGTGAAAAGCTTTTAGGAGTGGTTAAACACTGTAACCTGCCTGTTGGTGAGCCAATTTGTAATGAGAGGTCAGTAGTTCTCAAAGAAAACAAATGTTTTTTCCCCTTCTTAACGCTGAGGGATATTTTTACAAGAGTGAAAGAAAGAAAATGCAGGCAAGCTGAAAGAAATGTGGTGTTGCCCATAGATAAAAAGAATAACAGGAAAACAGACAAATGAATCAAAGCCAATTTTTTTTTTAAACCCTTTTTCTCATGAGTTGAAGACATCAAATCAGAACTCCATATTTAATAGCCTTGAACACCTTTTCACATCCATTCCCTTCAGAATAACTCTTAAGTGAAAATATTTTTATGGCTAGTTCAGGACCACAGTTTAGGAGGTGGGAAAAGATGGACCTAGAGGCTAGAAAAAAGCAAGCAGGAGGAGGATTCATGAATAACTGATGGGAACAGAGGTGCTGTGTTAGGCTTGAATATAAATGACCTTCCCTGCAGACACCTGTACGGATCAGGTCTCATAAGTAGAACCCAGAGAAAGAGTCTGAATGTTAAATCTGTCTTACTACAGAGGCCATGATAAGTTATTTAATTAATTTTTTATTGAGAGGACCAAGCTAGCTTTGTTTAAATATTTCAGGAAAACAAAATTATCTTTAAAAATAGAATATATTTAACAAGGCTGGTTTGTTTTCAGATTATAACATTTACACACAATCGGTTTTGTCTTGTAGTTTACTTGTCTAATATTATCATACAAATGCAGTTCTAAACGAGTCCATTTTTGACTATCATAAGACTTTTGATTTTATTGTGTTTTGAGGAAAAAGGAATGAATTAGCTTAGCAGAGACTTGCAGATATAGCTTGTAATTGAATAAAATATTATTATATGTGCATCACATTATCAGCATCAACAAAAAGTTGTGAAATACTGGCTGTTTAAAAACCGATATATATCCAAAGTTCATAATAGTTGAACCAGTTATCCATGTTAACACTTGCATTATTTGAAAAAAAAAATGCATATTACCTGCTGCCTTAGTAGATTAGCTGTAGTGGCCATGTTTTATCATGTTGACTCCCAAATTTTAATCTATTGTAGATTTACATCCAATAATTAAATTGTGAAAGATTTATTTAAATCCCTTGGTAGTTCATTAGATTATTGGCTATCAGAGTTGATTTCAACACTTAATGCCAGAGTTTCAAATAAAGATTTTATGTGATTTATTACCCCTCTGAGTATGTGTTGAGTTATAACCATTTTTGTGTTTGCAAAATTTGATTATCTGTGTCAGCCCTCTTCAACTGAGCTGATGCCAGCGTTTAATTATCTGTAGTCATTCAATGATTAGGGTGGAAATCGTAGCTGTTCATGCTTTTCTGCATTTGCGTAAGCAACCATTTGTGCGCACCTGCGTTCTCGTTCCCAGTTCAGCTGCACCACAGAGTTTTCACTACAGCCACAGGTAGTGATACTGTGCTGCTGTGGTACTTTTCTATCCAAAAGACTAAAAGCAGAAACCGGATTTCAGTTTTTGTGTCACTGTGGTTACTGAGTGAAACCTTATTGAAATGTTGATAGCAGCACACATTATTTCCACAAAACACAATTTCAGGAAACAGGCTTCCATCTTGTCTTCCTCCTTCTGCTCATAGTTTGACTCACTCCTTTTTGTCTGTATGTTTGATGCCACCATTTTACTGTAGCCGCGCACAGTAAAGGCAGTTACAAAAATCTGGGCCATTGAGGGGATTGGTGGACCATAGCAGAGAGGTAAAGATGATGAGATTCATGCTACTGGCGGAGTGGATGGGGAAAGCATGAACAAGCATTATTTTCTGAAGGGGTAACTTGACACACAGGCACAGTTTCTTGCTTTTCACGGCAACAAGTGAGTTTTCATATGTGGCATGTAGTTAAAAAAGCCAAACAAACTGAAATTTGAATGCACCCTTCTACACATGACGGCGTTTGTTTCCACATTTTCCATTACGGGGTGGTGCAGACACAAAGCAGCTAGCTGATCACTCTCTCTCAGTATGATGCACTTACAAGTACACAAACACACAGACCCAGGGATTATGCTTTTTCGGTCAGAAGCTTCTGATTACAATATGTTTAGAACTCTGCAAGTCAACTGCAGGGTTCTTAACACACACACACACACACACACACACACACACACACACACACACACACACACACACACACACACACAGTTTTGACGCTACTTGTGAACTGCAGAGTTCTTATTAAAAATTGATCTGCAAGCTGTTGTGTGTTGCTGAGGAATTCATTACCTCACCGCCATGCACCGCTGTATCTCACGTGCACGCTCGAGACACATGCACGGCAGACGTACACAACGCAGGCACGCAACATGCCTGCAAGCCATTTCAACCTGCTGAATGAAACAACACCCTTTCATTTGGAATATCTGAGATGCAAACAAACAAGTCATCCAGGGGGAAAAAGCAAGACAAAGATGGGCAGAAGTTAAATGAGGAAGACAGACAGTCAGCAGGGGGAAGAGAAGAGGAGGAATCCAACATGGATCAGAATGATGTGAGACTGATAATGAGGAAGGTGAGATGACAGGGGCGTTGTGAGTTGAGACTAGAATCGAGTGGAAAGCATCAGATTATTAAGTAATAGTGGTGTCTTTAAAGTCAGGGATTGCCACTGTGGGAAGATTTACTCTTCTTTTTTCTGCATTTCCCAGTCATTTTTTCCAGCTCCCACTTCTCTTCTGCTCTTTCATCTTTTCAAACCCACTACTTTGAAAAATCATTACTCTCCCATCATTTTCTTCTATCCATCGTTCTCCGCTGTCACAATCCATTCTCTGTCTTTCGGTGACGCCCTCTCCTCTCATCACTCACCTGCTGCTCAGTCTTTTTATTCAGTTTTTTTTTTTTTAAAGCTTCAGAGCTGTGATTGTGAACAAACATGGGGCGAGCGGCAAGAAACTGAATTCTGGTTGAATGATTTACTCAGCTGTTACTCTTCTCGTGCATTAACTACGAAATTCAGCACAGCCTGCCAGGTTGTGTCCCTGAAACCTTGTTCAGAGAGGAGTGCAAATAGACGCTGAGATAAAGAGCGAGAGTGAAAGGAAGAGGAAACAGAGGAAATGAAAAGAGAAACCAATCAGTGCGTCTGTTTAGTCAGAATCACCTCTCACTACAATCAGTGCACCTCAAAGAGAAGCTGCTCTCCTCCTCGTTGCTCTGTCGTTTCAAGTCAGCCCCTTTTATTTTCTGTAAATCTTTTGCTCAGTGCAGCTTCATTTGTTTCTCTTTATTAGTACTATCTGCTCCAGCCTTCAGTGAGCTTCCTGTCCCTTTATTAGCAGACCACATTAGATTTTCATATCTGTCATTTTTCTCTTTGCCTCGTCTGTTTCTGTCATTTCACTTGCAGATCTGCCTTGCCAAGGTCCCACTTCACCCCTAGCCACGATGTTCATTTCATCTGCAGTTGAAAAATAATTTTTAAAATTAGCTAATGTCGCATTATTTCACTCAGCTGTGTTGTTTTTAAAAGAGTTGTATTATAAGATAAAAACCAATAAATATTGAACTCTTGTTTGACTAGTTCTTAGCCTAGCACAAACCTCACAAGCCTTAAATGCTCTATAACAGAGGACGCAGATTATAAGGTACTATTGATAACTATTTATAAGAAAATCATATCAAAAACCATTAGACTGTTCCTTTAGGAGAAACAAAATATCCCTGCTGCAGCAACTAACTTATCAGGCACAAAGCGTCTGTTTCTACAAACTAGATCCAGGGTTTCAGCCGGGTCATAAAACATTATAAAATGTCTGAAAATTAATCATCTCAATTTTAGGGCCTGAAAATACATATTTACCATTGTAGGTCTTGAAATACATTAACTTGGTCTTAGTTTTGTATGTTTGTATGCTCATTTATGACCTTTATTTTTAAAATTTTGTCCTGTTGGCATTCAGTCATTCTGTGTTGTCATTTTTTTGAGTTTTGGCTGTTATGATGCTTAAAAAAAACGAAAAAAACAGCTGCTGCTCTGTCAGAAAAAAATTACTTATAGAATTTCAGCCTTCCTTGTAAATAGATCTGATTGTTCTGCTACTGAACTTGAATGATAATAATAGTGTTTTGATGGCACTGCTGGAAAAAAAATCAACTGTTGGATAGCATTTTTAGTCCCCCCCCAAAAAAAAAAAAATATGCAAGACCCTTAAATCATTTAAAAATAAAACAACTATAAACTTAGGTTGCATCGTTTTTAGAAAACTAGCGTTTTATGCAGAACTGGCTGAACCAGCAGTTCTGCTCAAGTACAAACTTTTTGTTACACACAAACCCCACACTTCCCCTCCAATCCTCAACACAAACCCTCTGAAGATCTGCTGGTAACTTAGCATCTGTTGGTATTAAAGCCTGAGCATCCGACACTAATGGAGATTTCATTTTTTTGATGTTTATGAGAGCCATGAAAAATATCTGTCCACAAAGAGCATGGAAAAAAAATGAAACCAGCTTTCTCATTAAAATAAAGGCAAATACCAAGCCTTTTAAAATAATGTAAATCAAAAATAATTGTCTAGCCACAATTGTTTGCAGACTGGCTTACAAAAGAAAAATGAGACATCTCCCCAGGAGGAAAACCTTCTAAAGCACAGTTTATGCTGTAATGTTGTCATTTTGCAACTAAAAGCGAGGCACACTGAAAAAGTTGTGTAGAAAACTTTGGCAAGAAGACATCGATAGGGTGGAAAATGGGAGAAAATGCCTTCTGCTGTGGTTTTAAGGAATGGTGGAGGATTAAATGAGAAGCAAAATGTAAGATTCAAGCTAAAGGGCTCAAAGACGCAAACTGAACATCCAAACAACGGTGAAGATAAATGAGGTTTAGTCATCATGACAGAGCTGGGAAAGAAAGTAACATTGAATGAACAACAGCTGAGGGACAGTTAGTACAAACAAACCCGGTCACAGAAGACTGCTGTGAATAATGTGAGGATCTACCAAAATAAAACAGGAAATAAAGCTAACAGATTACATAACAAGGAAACCAGGTGGAAAACTTAAAACAATCCATTTAATTTTTTTTATTGTAATGTAGGAATAGTCTTTAAAGAGGTTCAGTTGTTAAAAATGTTTTTTAAAGAGGTCAATATATGTTTTTGTAAACGCATGTAATTTAAAATTAATTAACAAACATTTTATCTCCTACTTTTCCTTTTTTCATAGTTTTAAGTCACTTGGTAAACCAAGAAAAGCTCGCTGATTCTTGAAAATAATACACGGGTCACAGAACAGTGTTTGACCCTTAGCTTTGACCCATAGGATCATGTTTATTAAATGAAGGGGCGATGAAACAAAACTGTTTCACTTGTGTTTGAATGAGGTAATCAAAAAAATGTATAGGACACTTTTCTAAGCTTGTCATTTTTTTTTTCCAAAATGCCAGTAATTCTGATCTTGAACATAATTCATACTGTCTAAACATAATCTGTAAAGTTGTAAAGCAAAGTTACCAAGAAAACCTCAAAATGTTATTAGAAGAGTTGCTCATATACTTTGATCAGAAAACCAAAGGAAGTAAGCTTTATGGTGATGAATGAAAATTTGGATGCTGTAGTCTGTAAAATATTTCATAGCATCACAGCTTTTAATTTCAAAGAATGCAAAGTGTCAATGAGTGTTTTTATGTAAAAATAATTGCTAATATCTTGGTGACCTTGCTATCTTTCATGAACAAATTCTATTTGTTAAAGATAAATCACCCAGAGAAGAAGACCTGGCGTGCCATGATATTAGAAAATGAGCTTTGTCTGGGTTTTAAAATTTGGTCTCAAAGCTCTAAACCTGCTTCACTAAACATTTCTCCCTTCTCCCCTGATGAATTATGGATTTGTATACAGGCAGGCACAAATGCTAATCATTGTGAAAGTCTCTGTGTGCGGGTTTGTGTGTATCTTATTTAGTCTTTTTGTAAGTTCTAGTGACTTGGTGTTAAGTATGTGTATTCATTGGCGTATGCACATGTCCGTGTATTTTGTCCAGTTTGAATTAGATTTGGGTTCCGAGGCGAGAAAGAGAAGAGACGCTTGGTAGAATTTAGCTTTGAGGCTCATAAATAGTTTAGCCACCCAGAGCAGGTTCATCAAGAAGCGTGAGAAATAAATCATACCCCGTCTCCACCCTCTTTACCCCTCCTCCCTCCTCCCTGGCACCTTTCTCAAAATGACGAAAATATTAAAAACAAATAAATAAATGAACTGGATAGTAGTTTTTTAGAATTCAGAGTGCCTAAGACTTATTAATACGTGTACTGCTCTGATCCAAGATATACAAACTCCAATAATATGATAGGAAAAACACATTGGCTCAACTTATAAAACCTGTGGGAACAATTTACATTGATCTTTTTTAAGTACAAATACTACAGAATAAATATTATGCTGCGACCCAACAATAGCTAAGCGGTAGAAGATAGAGATGGAAATGTTTTGTTTGAGAAGCTATTTCAGTTTAAACAACCAAACCTGTTTAATCCAAACAACAATATGTAATTTGACTTCTGATGCAGGGGTGAGGCTTCTGGGGGGATTGGGAGTGCTGCATGCCCCCAGCCTGGGCTCTATGGGGCATGGATAGGATATAGGACTTAAGGGAGCCAACTGTGCCAATTTTATAAAATTTTGTAGCTACTGGTAAAGGTTCTGCGTTGAAATGGATAAAATAGGTGTCAAACTGACGTGGTTGCTATCCGTGGTGCTGAACTGCTTTGAATTTGTATTTTATTAATTGTGACCATGTAGCCCAATATTTTTGTTGTTTTTTTGGTTTATTATACTTCATGTCCATTTGATGGACTTTGAAATGACACAGTCACTCTCCCTGGTGCCAAAGCTTGTGAGCCCCACTGTTGTGAGCATGGGTTTGTTGTAAAATGATGTTATCATGAACTTTATTATTTCGTTAAAAAGGGCCTGGTCATTTGCCCCATCCCTGGCCCAGCTCTGATTTGTTCCACAAGCGTTCTGATATAAATAAAAGTTAATTTGAATCTAAAATTTTGTGACAGTAAGGTCACTAATACCTTTTTCTAGTTTATATATATATTTAAATCATTTTGTTGTATGTTTTGCTCAGAAAAACTAAAAATCATCTAGGAATTGGTGCAACAAAATGTAAATATTCCCCAAAAATATGACTTGTATTCAGAAACAATATTTAAAAAACCATTGTTATATCTCATGGCTTTGATAATACTTTGATGCTGTCGGAGTTGTTCCAGTAATCAGGTCTCCTAATGAGCAAAGATTTGGATGAAAACTGTGTTTAAAATAAGATGGCCTCCATAACGGCATAATCATCCTGAAATCATATATAAAATGTAGTTAACTACCTCGAGGGGCAAATTAAAGATCTTATCATGGCCTTCACAATCTGTACATCTTTAAATATACCCCCAACCCCACACAAGAATTTAGCAAAATAAGCAGCAATTTACAGAACTAATTGGCAAGAATTTTAATTAGTTTGCTAGTAAAAGTTCACAATCCTTGCTACTTGTCAGATTTGTTTGTTAAAAAGTACTGTCTTTTGTCTTAACAGCCTGAGGATCTTTTCCTATTTTATTTTGAAACTGTAAAATATGGAAATAAATAAGTAATGTTGCATGAAACATTAAAATAAATCTGTCATCTTTATGCTTATGCCTTTAGGAAAGAAAAGCATCTTTTCCTCAATTAATTCACAAAAAAGTACTGAAAATTGCTCACACCCACGTGTACCGCACTGCACTGCCGAAACAATCAGAATTAGTCTTTTGTCTATCTTTGTCTCATGGAATGGGATTAGCTCATATTGACAGCTCAGATGGACTATAATCAACATAGAGGTTAAAACACTTCCTCACAAACACCCACCACATTTGGGCTGACAGAGATTTCACACAAGAGCACCTTCCTATGAGCCATGTCACGTAAAACCTGTTCCATCGATTTTTGTTGTTGCTTTGGATTGTCCAGTGACGTGACAAATATCCTGTTAGGCTGCTGCGAGCAACAATTTCCCCCAAATTGAAAGGCCCCAAGGCCCTTCAGGCACTAGTGTTATTTGGCTGCTGCTTTCCCCTCATGGCCATCCAAGAAGGATGAACCTCTCTATATATCATGTCTGTCTCTTTGGATAGAACCCAAACTCCATCACCATAGCAATGGGTCTTTAGCCGACACCCCAAGAGACGAAGTCATTCCACGGATTGCCTGCACAAAAAAATGAGATTGTGTGTGTGTGTGTGTGTGTGTGTGTGTGTGGCAATGGATTTTGAAGTGCTCAGAATGTGTGTAGATGTGGATCTATGTTCTTCTGGCATTGCCTCCATTTGTCAGTATGAATTATGAATCAAGGTTTCTATGGGATTTATGATACAGGCCGAAGAGTCAGCCAGTCACACACCTGAGCCCACATGTCTGTTTTGAAGCAAAACGACAACCTGTTGTACAACAAATCATTTAGATGACCGCATGCCTTGGCTTTAAAACCACTAGATCGGTTTCCTTTGGTGATCCCAAACCTCATCTTCAATTTGTATTTCATGCAAATGGATGCCATACGCCACAGCTCTGGTCTTTCTCGTGTCTGCTCTATGCTTCACTAACCCGCACTCCTGACTTTCTTTAGCTCTCAGTCTGCGTTCCTCTTCTCCTCTGTCCTCCAGAGACACCTCTTTCTCCACACAGCAAGCTGTTTGCCCCTTCATTACTTCACTCTTGTTCCTCTCCCTCTCCTTGTCTCTCAGAGGAGGGCTACAGTGGGTTTTCATTACTCTACTAGTCAATCTTCATTAAGATGTCCTCTGTGTGCTCTTATTGGTCAAAAACACACCTACTTGCAAGCATACAGGTGTAAAAAAAAGTGGGTATTACAATTTAAACGTCCAAAAATCGGATGAGCTTTGCCATTACTGCTCAACTTTTTTACTGTTTTCTATTACACTTTGTTGCACACAAAGATATGCTTTACCTTTTGTTTAGTTGGTGGAGGAGCAGTAGTTTCAGATTTTATTTTGTACAATTCTGCAAAACCTGTTTTTTAATGCAAGTATACCAGGTACAGCTTGGCAAATGAATTTCTTCCTGTTCCCAGTAGTGCATTGCTTACTCAGTGTGCTGAAGGCTATGACATACTTATAGAACTGGATCCAGTACCTCTCAGAGGAATAGCAGATAAACAACAACAGGAAGGGAAAGCATTGTTGCTGGATTCTGAAGGCCACGTTGGACCAGGATTTCTGATTAGAACTACTTTCTGGAATACACATGCTACTTTATTATTTAAGCCTGTTCACAACTTGCTGCTGACAGTTTCACAGCCTCCAAATGAAGGACAAACATATCTTGGTTGGCAAAAATATATTTCTGTAAAGAAAATGATTATTTTTACAGATTTCCTGTTCATCAAAATAGCTTTTTTTTAAATGAATTGAAATCTGTGTCTGTGATGGACTTGCGACCTGTCCAGGGTGTCCCCCGCCCCTCGCACTGTGACAGCTGGATATGGGCACCAGTGACCCCCGTGACCCTGAACAGGAAGAAGCGGGTAAAAGATAATGGATGGATGGATGGATGGATGAAATCTGTGTGTGTGAGCATTTTTTGTTTAGTTAGCTAACCTGAGCTGTATAGAACAGTTGTAACAGGTTTGTACTCCTTGCAGAAACGACTTAGTTTATGTTGATTTGCCTGTCAGGGCATTTTACCTCTGATTCTTCTACTTCTGGTTGATTAGGGATAACCCGCAACACCTGGGAACCTAATAAGTGTCATGCTTACTTAAATCCTCCCCCCAGTATAACCTCGGTCCCTTCCCTCCCCGTAGGTATCTGTCACCTTTGTATGTCGGGTTAATTCAATTTTGTGTGCACATTAGACAACCTTCCCACTCCTCCTGCCCATCAACACATCGATGGTTTGACCGCTGTTCTCCATAATGTGAAGTTTAGATTTAATATTTTAATATGGCTTCATTTAGATCTAGGGAATTTTTACATATTTTTACTATTTACATTAAATGTTAATGTTTTACATAAGCAGTCATCTTGAAGTGGTTGCGAGGCACAAAGTGGGGTAGAAACTGAGCACAGAGAAGCAGCACGAACGTGGAAACAATAAGATGGCACACATACTGATATAAAAGATGCTTTTATTACTTATTTGGTTTTACATGTTGTGTCAAATTTGGCAGTCTGCAAATTTGCAATAAGCCTGTATAACGGAAAACAAAGAAAGCAAAAGAAAAATGATGTTTGCTTTCAATTTTCTGTATCTGCATACAAACACAGATCAACCACAAGATTATAACCAGCCTATTAAGACTCAGTAGGTCTTTTTGTTTTTTTTTTCTCTCCTTACATAAACAAATAGAACCGAAAACATCCGGGGCTCTCTGGTGCTGGGGTTTTAGCAACAGATTTTTGGGATCCTGTGGATTGTTGGTCTTTGTGGATTGGATTTAGTTCCAACATTTTTTATGTAGATGAGAAGCAAAATAATCTCCATTTAAATGCAAGAATCCTTGTTTCACAAGGAAAGTTTTACATAGTAACAAAACAAACAGTATTTATTACCTTGGTTTTAATGTTTTCACTAAACTGTCAGCGGGATAAGTTTTTTTGTGCACAAATATGTTTTATGACATGGTTTTGTACATTTGCACAAGTTTGTGTATTTGCAAGCATTATTTGTGTGTCTTTACCCAGCAAATACATACATAGGCAGAAAAACAGGGTCTTTAAGGTGAGAACAAACTAAACTCAAATGCACACCTTCAAACACACACGTGCATCAATTTTATACCTTGTTGTTTAGCACGTTTAGAGAACAGATTGTCTGCAGCTATAGCTGGTAGTTTACTCTTGAGACTGACTCTTGTTTAGCATTTAGATTGGCTTGATCAGGCAGCAGTTAGAAAATATGTTTGTATCTGTGTGTGTGTGTGTGTGTGTGTAGGCATCCAAAGAAGGTGTGTTTCAGTGCATATGTGAAAGCACACTCCTGCCTTTGTTGTGTTCATGCATGTTTCGTGCATTTGTGTGGTCTCTGTACTGTGTGTGTGTGTGTTTCCATTTCAACTTACAGCTCGATGGATGTTTGATGCTTCGTACTCCCTGTGTGTGTGTGTGTGTGTGTGATGAGCCATAGCTAACAGCTCTGGGTGAACACTCCAGGGCCAAGGTTGTCAATGAGCCAGTGAGCCAGGGTCATCCAAAGTTACACATTAATCTTTCAGAGGGAGCCTTGCCACAACCATCACCTCCAACCACAATGCACCAGAACTTCACCGTGGGCACCGAGAAATCTTTTCAGTGCCACGTCTAAAATTTTCTTACATTTAAAACAAACTAACCAAAAAATCCTGTCATTTTGCTAACTATGCACTTTTTTTATTTCCCTTTTTTGATGTGTAATAAGAAGCGATTCTCAATAATTTAGAGGATTTCAACTACCCCATCAGTCAAGGTGTATTTTAGTAAAGGAGGTCAGGAAAGGTTAATGAGGATCTGACTGTAAGCCACACACACACACACACACACACACACACACACACACACACACACACACACACACACACACAGGGTCAAACTGGATTTGTTTTTGTGCTTGCTGAGTAATGATATAACTAAAATGTATTTTGATTTCAAACATGTTTTTTTTTTTCTCCTCCGGTTGATTAAACCAGGTTTGTTGTGATGCTTTCACATGTGTGTCTGTCTGCACACGTGAATCACTTTCTTACCGCTCCTCAACCTTGAGTTCAAACAGAGTTCAGTCTCCCCTACGCCTCTTACTGTAATGTGTGTAACGGAGAAAAGACACTCTGTGTGTGTGTGTGTGTGTGTGTGTGTTCAGCTCTCAGCCTCGAGTCTCCCCCAAAAGCCTCTTACAAGTAATAACTGTGTAGAGCGAGACAATTAGTGTGTTCATGTCTGCACACTCGTGCGTTAATGTTTCACCTGAGTGTGCGTGAGTTTCTCTGCGACAGCTGTCCATTTCCTGATGATTTGGCATTTTTGTGATGTTTCTGCCTCAAAGTATTTGTTTTTATAGCTCAATGTGATGTTATGGGTCCAGCTCTATTCCCTGTTGTTACCGTACATGGCTGAAAGATGTACGCTGTGTGTGATGGACTACTTTGGCTTCTCTCTATTCTGCTGCAGCAACATTCAACCAGAGCAAAATCCAACCAGTTCGTGAGGGTTTTCACCAACTGGGTACTTGTGAGTGAGACCAAAAAAGATGCAGTGCAATTACACATGGAGCTTCAATAATCCAGTGAAGAGGTGCGGTATTGTTAATGGCGAGATGCATCTCTTGCACCTCGTCACACACACCCACACCTGTTGAGGTCTTTGGGGGAAACAGACTGTGTGTGACAGCAACGGTGTGGCGGGAAGGACGGCGAGCTAAAGCAGATTTGACAGGCTGTCCTGGGCACTAACGTTACAAATGGCTGCCTGGATGGAAATATCTTCATCATCCCAAACAAACAGACTGTCACTCAGGCCGCCAAAACTTCCTGCTGACCGATTTTCTTCTTTCTCTGTGGCTTCATTTCAAATACACCGTTTTATTTTCCAATTCATCCTACCTTTTTTTTTTTTACTTTTTGTTCTGATATTACAGCAAACAGATGTTAATGGAATTTGGATTAGGACTTTTTTGTGTTCTGGCTCAGCAGAGTGTCTCTCTGACTTTCCCTCTCTGTCCTTCTCCCTCACTGACTCCCACTTTTTCTGTGGACGGTCTCTAACAAACCCATTATCTTCTCTATAAACCATCTAATGCTCGTCTATGTGCTCTTAATATGTATAAATGTGGTGTAATTCCTACGTTTTACCTCATGCAGACAGCCAGCCCCTCCCAGTTACTTTCTTCTTGTCACATCATGCTGCAGATTCTCCTCCCTGCTTTATTCACATCTCATTAAAAGGCCTTGTGGTGAAATGTCACCATCCTAACTACCCTTTGACACAGGACACTGGCTCTAAAATGGAGAGTTATGGATGTCTTATTGCATGTAAATGTGCACTCGTGTGTGTGTGTGTCATTGTATCCACACATTTGGGTTGTCTGTTGCTGTGTCTGCATGCTCGGGAGTGGCAGTCTTTAACCAGTCGGACGAGGGAAAGACTAAAATTACTCATTACACAAAAATGTGTGTGCATGTGTGTGCGTTTCCTCTGTATTAAAAAATGAGATGCTATTTTTCCACCCTGACCTTTTCTTTAATTGCTTGGTTTGGGTTACGTCTGTGCTCGTTTAAGGAACAGCGGTCTCCCTGAAATGACGGCTGACTCTGTTATTTTTAGGGGGAAAAAAAAGCTCACTTTACCTGTAAACAACCCGGAGACCCACATTTGTAAAACACACATTTTACCAAAGGTCCCCCACCCCACCCACCCACACACACACACACAAAAACCCACATACACAAGTGCAGCCTCTGTTACCAGGGAAACAAAAAGTTAGAATAATTTTTATATTTCCTGTGTGACATCAAGGTTATATATACACACACACGTGTGTGTTTGTAAAGGTTCATGTTGCCTTTTTGACCTTCTGCTCATGAAAATCCTCTGAGTGTTCAGATTATAAACCATCCCTTCTATTTGAATATCTCTTAGCTAATAACACTGTTGTGTTGCAAAACCTACAGACTTTTTTTTAAGGAAAAAGAAATCTAAGACCAGATTAAACAGCCACTCTCCTCAGAAACAGAAACAAAATTTTGTCCCTCCGGGATGTATTATTAACTTTTAGTTGCAACACTTGAGCATTGGCATGGTCTCCACTGTTTTCCTTTTAACTCCATATTGATATCTAAACCTCCATAAAACTCTACTAGTTCTGTCAGTAAAGTAGCTTATACAAGTTAAAAATAAAAAATGTAAGAGGATATTATAGGATTGTGTATTTTTAATCGTTTTGTTAGCTTTAACAAGAAAAAACAGCAACTGCTTCATTCTTTATTTGTTTTCCTTTGCTCAAATGTACTTTTCCTGCTTTTATTCTTATCCTGTCTCCATTATCCTTCTGCCTTTACACTGAGCTACCAACCACTTCTTCATTCTCATGATCTCGTTAAGTGAGTCAAAAAAAACTTAAACAAAACCTCTGCTCTTCTCTTTTAGCACACATGGAAGTCAGTAACTAATCAACTTGCACTTTATTAACTTTATTAGGTGCACCTGCAGCATTCTGCCTGCTGGAGCCAACTCTGAAGCAGCAGCTCCCTCTCAAAGCTGGGCCGTGACGCTGCTGCTTAATTATGAGAGTCATTTGATTTTAGAAGAGTTAATCCTATAGAGGTTCTGCCAAACAATGTAATCATAATATTATCGGTATCATTCTATTAACACAAATGATTCTTTGGAATGAAACCGAGGCAGATAATGCTCTTCTTTTGAATTGATTGCTGAACACTAAAATCTGACCTTTAACGAGAACCCACTGGTGTAATCTCAGAGATTTACACTCCGCTGTGTTGGGCATTTTGTCTGGGCCTTGGTTCACTTCTCTAAATGAGCATTTCTGCTTTGCCAGCTTACCTGAGCCGTCTTCGCTATCTCGTCTCTCCCCCCCCCACACTCTTTCTCTTTCTAGCTGACAGTCTAATTGTCATGTGGGCAGCCTCTGCTGCATGGATTTAGTGTCCCGCTTGCCTTAATTTAATTGAAAAGCTGCAGAAAGGAAGGAGAAGGGGAGAGGAGGAGGGAGGGGATGAAAACAGATAAATAAAAAGTGGAACCAATCTTTGCCGGGTGCGCTGGGCGGTAAAATGGCTGTGTGTGGTGAATAATGCATGGGGGAGATGGATAGGTCTGTGTGGTTAGAGCCCGGGACTGTCGGGGCTTCATTACAGGGGTGTTTGTATGCTGATGCTGTGATGCTGCTTCTTTCACTCGGTGACACAGCAGTGGCTGCAGAGGTGGTGCTCCATAAGCAAATGCAAATTTTTTGTTATTCATTTGCACTGATAAGCTTTTTTTCCCCCCTCTTTCTTTTTGCTCTAAATTTGAACACCTCATCCCCACCTAAAAAAAACCCACTTTCTTTTTCTTATCTCTATCTTTTTATTCACCTTCATCAGCAGCAGTTATTACACTTGAAAAGCCAAGCAGAAGCAAATATACTATTATGTTTTTTTTTTTTTTTTTTTTTTTTTACTTTGCAAACATGCACAGGTAAGGGCAAATCACCTCTGCTGCCTTAGATCTACCATTACATTTTGCACATTCATGCCTGAGGCAGGGGAGGCGGGGTTGTAAGGCCATTCCAATGTTTTATTTGATGTAGGGGCAGGACTATCTAGCCCTTCAAACAGAGATATTTTGTTGCAAATAGAAGGGTATAGGAGCCAAATGCAGGCAGTTTGAGGCAGACAGGCAAGTGAATTCATATATTTTCAATTTAAGTGACTAAACAAAAAGAAACTCCGTAAAACCAAGGACAGCTCCCAGGCAACAGAGGCACAAGGAGACTTTGATAAACTAAAACAGGAGAATGACAACAGGAACACAGAAAGTGGAAAAAATGCACTACAAAGAAAAATCTGAGTAAAGAGGAAGCAAGTACACAGAACTCAGGATTTTGTTACATAAATACTGAAAAGAATTTAAACAGCAACATAACTGAAACCAAACTCCTGATACAAAGTGGTAGAAGCTGCTCTTTACAAACAAACTTTAGCTTCCAACAGGGCTTCAACAGATTCAGTGGAGTGCTTTGTTTATATTGAGTGAGGAACCAGATTTCAGAACTGCAGTCAATATATCTGCAAAACATCATTTGATATAGTTCAGGATAACCTTTTGTAATGTCTGATTTCATTCTCTGTAACAAGTACATTTAATATGAATGTTTAGAAAAAATATTCCATAAACCAACTCTCTTCTAAAGGCATGTGTGTAACTTATTTTTGAAGGCATTCTTGTAAACAAGAAAAAGACCCTGCGTGCATTACATCAAGAGAAAACGACATTTTACTATATTTTTAACTCATTGGGAGCACAAGTAGGAACACAGTCATTTTTTTGTTGCTTTTGAAAAAAATTTCAAATACTAACTCAAAGCACACGGTACAGCAATCTTTAAAATGCGTTTCGTTTAAAAACTCTGACATGAGCATCGGTCGTGGGAATCCAAATTCAGTTCAGATGTATTTCGTAGTAACCCAATAAACATGAGATTAAACAGAGAGAGAGAAGTTCTGTTTTCAGTGCTACTCAATATCAGCAGGGACTTCTACATGTTCCTCTGTCAAACACTGTAAACAACTTATAACATACTTCAGGGAGGATTGTTTTACTTAGAAAATGCTGGATGGCACTGAGGTTGTCACTGTGTCGGGTCTCCCACTTCTTGTCATGAAAGGAAATCCACTTTAGTTCAAAGTCTGATCTGAGTAAATGTTTTTCTTTTGTTTGCTTTTTTAAAATTATCTTGGGTTTTTCATTAGGTTTTGTTGCTGTCAGTAGCTGAATCAAACATGCAGAAGTTGTAAATTCTTTACTGCCGCTCCTCTGGAGAGTCAAACAACAGTGTGATTACAGTTCTCCAGGCATATTCGTTTGAGCTTGTAAAAACAAAGTAAAGGCAGAATGAGTAAATTCACTCTTGTTAATGCTGGCAGAAATTCATCCGAAGCTCTTAGCATTTTATATTGGAGCAGCAGGTCTCCTAAACGGCCAGGCCTTTGGTGCGCTGACGTCCTGTAATGTATTCCATTTCATTATATTCAACCTCCCTGCCTGCCTCTCGTCAGTGGATCGAGAGTGCGCTGTCTTGCAGGCAGACTGAGACATAATTACTTTCTAACTCATAAAGAGCAGAAAATAAAGACACGGAGAGGACGAAGGAACGGACAATGAAACTTAATTATGTTTTCTGGCAACATTCGTAGAAAGAAAACAAAGTCTCAGTTCTCTGCTAAAGTGGTTGGCGATTTGTGCAAGGCCTCAGGTCAGCCCCAAAACAAGAGACAATTGATGCACGTCACCTGCTGCCTTTCATGCCAGAGTTTCAGACTAAGATCACCTTATGTTAAGTCATGAGAGAGTTGAAGCTGTTTTAGTCAAGTTATGACAATAATAATGTGTACAAACTCATGCAATATTGTGAGATCTCAAGAGACCTGTTAGCTGTTTGTTGTGAATGGCTCGTCTATTACCAAACCGTACTTGAGCTTAGTATCAGTAAATTTGACTGAGATATATTCATTTATTTCTAAGCTAAAGTTGGTTCGATGTGGAAACCGTCTTGAATTGGGTTGATTCCAAAAGTTGAGTTGTTGGGCTAAACCCACTTGCAGGTTTGTGAGAGTTTCATTAAAATCTGTCCAGTGGTTTGTGGGATTTTTTGCCAACAGACTTGCAAGGTTGACTGCAACGTTTAATCCCAAGGTTTTAAGCAAAAGTGCTGTAAAATGTGTTGCCCTCAAAGTGAATGTTTGGTGCAATGCTCTGCTACCACTTTAGCCCAAAATCTGTAAAATTGGCTCAGCTATAGCTGTCTGTGTTTGCTAACTTTCTGTGGTGGCCATCTTGGATCAGGTTGACTCCAAACGTTGTAGTGAGTTGTTTAAAGCTGCAGCTGTATGTCCAGTGATTTATTTAATGGGAGTTTCATCAAAATTCATTGAATGATTCAGCTATTTTGCTAACAGAACAGGCATGGGCAAAGAACATTATTTCTCCATTTTCACTTTTAGTGGCATGAAATAATCAGAAAAAATAAAGATGAAGGGGAGAATATGCCTGATTATACTTGTTGGACGGGAAAAACGGGAGGTGGTATGACTCTAATTCCAAATTTTCCCCCTTCTCATTTTCCCACTACTTCTGGTAATTGCAGGCTTTTCAAGTAATTAGTGGAGCGTAATGGACTCCACTTGTACTCTCCTCACCTTTTTCTAATTGCAAATTTTCCAACCCGTCTTCTTCTAGAGGTCAGTGATGAGAACTCCACATGTTCCGTCAAACTCGACGGACATTTTGACTCCTGTCACTCACTGATCAGCGCCACTGATTTGCCATGGCAGTTGTCTGTGTGTGTAAGTGCATACGCAAACAACCATCCAAGTTCACGAGCCACCGTGAAATCCCACACAGAAAAACACTCGCTTAATCAAGGACAGATTAATTAAAGGGAACAGTCTAATTAGCGTCATTAAGGAAGGAATAATAGAGAGGCTTGTTCACAGGGAGAAAAACTGAAGCTAGCTGTCGGTGTGTTTACACACACACAGGCGTGCTCAGATACACTCCCCCTCTCTCGTGACACGATACGTTTATTGACGTCCTTAAGAATAATAATAATAATAAAAAACAGTGTTCCACTTTGTTCTTGGGGCTTTAACTGTGTCGAATCAATATGTCACTGCTGAACGGGTTACAAGAAACAAAATATCCACTCTTTTGTGCGATCAGGCCCTTTCATGTTGCGTAGGAGCAGAGTGGACACAACTGAGCTGTCCCGACCGTCAGGCCCTCGCACTGACCTGGAGTTCATTGGTCGCTCCAAAACGCTCTGGATAGATTCTTGAACAAGGGAGCCCATCAGTAACGAGTTCACACACGGACAAAGATGTGTGACCACGTTTTGCCTGAGGACATTAAACAGTACACACAAGAACGCACGTCTGATCAAGTTACAAGAGGCGAAAATGATGTTAAAGTGAGTCATTTAGCAAAAAAATAAATAAGTCTACACTCTTTTCCCTCCTGTTCACACAGCCAGGCAAGGGAAAACAGAAGTTCCTGACACACACCTACCTGATTTTCTGCACGAGGTTGCATACATATGAATCAGGGGTGACAATGGCGTGCAGAGTGGAGCCCTGTGCATTCTATTTTCATCATTTACCTCAGGCTAAATGGATTTGGAACACTGCTGGATGGCTTCACCTTTCGCACCAATCTGCCAGCTTTAAATGTGAAAAATGCTGCAGTTCAAAACTCAGCCTCACTTTCCTTCGTCATTCTCCTGCTCGCCTCAGCTACAACACTCGCCACTGGTGATTCAAAACCGTCGGTGCAAAGTGGACCAAGAGATTGCAGCGGTATTATCGGTATTTGCTGCAACTGGATGCGTTCAAACTGATGGAAGTTGTTGGGGTGCAGCACATTTTGCTTGCAATGGAGAAGAAACATTTTAGTTATTTATTTTCTGATTTGCTCCGTGACTCAAATTTGCATTCCCTCCAGCAGCTTTTGCGTCTCTGCCAAATTTTAGTTTTCAGTAAATTTATAATTAAATGTTTGCTGTTTTTTGTTTTTTTTCTTTTTATACATTTGAAAATTAAACAACCAAATTATTTTAAGGCCTTAAACTGTGACATCATTAACCTTTGAGCTTCTGGAAACATCACTGTCACCACATTTAACTTTTCCCTTTTGTGGGGACATCACAAATTGTTGTGCCCCATTGCCAGATTATTTTTCTTCTCATCTGAAAAAAAGCCAAATGCACTTCTCACTCATCTGACAGGGTAATTGTATTTCTCCTCCTCTTTCTCTGTCCAAACTCTACCTTTTCTCCCAGGTCGCCTGACACTCTCTACATCTCCTTCAGCTCCTCCTGATGGCAACATGTTTATCCATTATTGATATTCTGACTGGGCTCACTTCCCGCCCTCATGTCGCCCCACTTTCCTCCAGTCTGCCCTACTTCAACAAAGTCCTCCTGAGACACACACACACATTCGTAGATGCTTAAGTTTGTTGGTGTGTGTGTGTTTGTTGTGAGACAAAAGTTGTAATAACCTTGAGTGTTGAGTGAGGTGTGTGTACGTGAGTGTGTGTATTAGACTCAGTGAGACATAAAGAGACAGACTAAGTGAGCGTACACACACACACACACACACACACACACACACACACACACACACACACACACACACACACACACACACACACA
>JAVKLF010000064.1:11790760-11806472 GCA_034783495.1 Millerichthys robustus | reverse complement strand
CACACACACACACACACACACACACACACACACACACACACACACACACACACACACACACACACACACAGAAAGAGGAGAGTTCCTATATTTAGATCCATATAAGAGCCTGTTCCCAGCATCCAACTGTGCATACACAAGGTTCAACAATACTTTACAATCTTTCAGGCATTCAGTCGCCGACACGTACTGGTACTGGTGCCGTCTGTGTGTACATGCAGAACGCGTGTCTTTACATGGATCAGAGAAAAGTAATTTTTTTTTCTTTGTATATGTGGGGGGAAAGGATTCCACTCTTCAACAGATGGATGCGATTGGTTATGTTTATTGTAACAAATTTTCTATTTTTTTTTACTTTATTTACAAATTTTTCTATTGAAACAACATTGAGACTGTTTGTATTTTGTTCAAAAGATAAGATAAGATAAATTTTTATTGTCATTGTCACAAGAACAACAAAATTTAAAAGTGCCATCAGTCGGTGCATATGCTTAAAAATAAATAAATAACATGATGATAATAATGCCATTTTCCTGGTTTGTTATCCTTCTAATGATTCCAGTTAGTTTTAGTGAGACTCCAAAAATGACTACATTTCTTGGTGAAGCTGTTGGAACATAAAAAAGTACTTCTCTAGTTTGAGATAATTAGTAGGCTATTTGTGGTGTCACCATTGCAGTTAATATCCCAAAATGAATGTTTGTGTAATGTTGTCAAGAGTCATGAGACAGAAGCTCAGATTTAAACACACACACGCACACGCACACACACACAAAATGCATCGCATGCTCAGACATGGAGCTTTGATAAGGCGGACTTTGGAGTGCTTTACGGTGTGATCCTTTGAAGAGAAAACATGAAAATGTTTGTTGTGCTTGGAGCAAAGGTTTGTTCGGTGCCGTCGCCCTGTTTGGCTCCGTGGGGCCTCCCCGGTAGTAAGCCGTTTTCAACCCGTTATCAATTTTCTATTTCTCATCCTCTGCTTTCCTTTAGCAGCAGATTAGCCGTAACCTCTGTGGAGTCATCCTCGACTTGTTTTAGAAACATACAGAGTTTTGTTGCCACATGTGACATTGTGATCATTTGTCTCTCCTTTTACTTCACTGTTCAGGAGCTTCATGCATGTTTGTGAAAAAGAATCGTTCAAGTGGTTTACATGCTGCCTGGTGAATTTATATGAAGGTATGCGTGCGTGTGCATATATGTGTCCAGATTAGTGCCTGCAGAAATATTTCTCTGTATTGACTTTTAATTGTTCTGTGCTTCTGAGAGAGTATGTTGAGTTTAGTCCACAGCAATTGTTCTAGAGAATAATGATTGGGGGGAGAGTCCCTGGTCTCCAGAACCACTGTCTGAAACTCCTCATAATTACCTTTGGGAGCAAAAGCAATCAAGGCAGAAAACGAGAGGAATAAGCAAAGATATGTTAGCAAAGTACACATATGGACACCACACTGCTTGGCACTGAGGGGAAAAAAGCCCAGTTTGTCAAAGGAAAAATAAGTTTATTGGCTTGGACACTGGTGTCGAGAACAGACCAGAAGCTGTTCATAGCTGTCATTTTCATAAAACATATAAGTTAGGAGAGATTAACAAAACCCAACAACCAAACTTTTTTGTTGATAAAAGGTTTTAAAAACACCCCTCAGTAATGTATGTGTTGCTCTAGTGAAAAGCTTGTCCTAATAAGGAATGAATAACATTTCTTTTCATTCAGCCTACAGTCTATATGTAAATGTTAAAATGCACTACTGATCCTGTCTTTTTAAGTATCCCCTTTATGAGACTCACATTTGTAATCAGATAAATCCTCCTGAAATTTGCGGTCCTTAAAAAATTGCTAAGAACTTGTCTATAGAGCCCATCTGAGCCCAACAGCGATACCAGAAGTGACGGAAGTCACCAAAGAAGAGGAGGTCATAGTTGCTGGAAGACTGCCTAAAAACTGAAACCATTCCTAAAGAAACTGATAATGGCTGCCCTCGAACCGTTTTTCATTTTCTAAATTAGTTTTAAAACAAAGCAAAAATAAAACTGAAAAAACACCTAATTCTTCGTGTTTTCTTACTTTTATTTTGAAACAAGAAAAAAGAATCGAAGAATGAACCATACACAGATTGTAAATAAACAAAGCGTGTTGATGGGGGAGTGTGACAGTGAGCCATGTCCCAGGAACTGTTTCAGGTCTGGAGAAAATCTTCACTGCATCCAAACCGTTCTCAAGCTCTGCAGAATTACCAGACCTGGCCCCTCAAAAACTGACTAATTGTGAACAAAGGTTTTGCTTTGACAGGTGAACCCCAAACCAGTGGTCAGAATTAATGAGATTCAGAGTTTCTGTGAAGAAAGTGGATAATGTCAGAAAAGGACAGCCGTTTTAGCAATCCTTTACAAATAAAGCTGTTATGGTTAAGTGGCCAGATTGAAGCAATTTCTCACTGAAAAGAACAAAACATCTAGCTGGAAATTTGCTAAAAGCCTGAATGATTTTCTGGCAATGAAAAAAAAGGTTCTAACACGCAGGAATCTAAGTATTTGGACACACCTTCAAAGTATTTTTAGACAAAATCAGGCGCTTAACGCCACTTTTAATGTGGATATATCATGCTTTAAAATCCTATCTTTCAGTGGTGGACTACATAAAGTGCAAATGCAAATTTTGAGTCAGCATTTCTTGTTGTTGGAGCTTCACAGGCCCATCTTTCACCCCTGTAATGAGATGCGTCCGAGAGCAACTTGTTTAGGTGCAGTCTCTTTTAAAAGCAAATGAGGCTCTTCACACCCCGCCCATACTTTGAGCGTTTCATTAAAATTTACTCACTACTTCCTGCATTTAAAAAAAAATGACCTTGATTTTTTTCTAGTGGAAATGGTGTTTACAAATTTTAAAAAGGTGCAGTTAGAAAAAAATGTTTTTTGTTCTTTTTTATTAACATTTTCATTTTCTAACTGTTTCTTCCTTACCTTTATATCTGAGCTGATTGAAATCAATTTGATGGAGGAGACAATCGATTGTTTGTGGAACGTATGGTTACATGTATGACCGAGCACACAGGCCTTCTCCTGCAAATGCTGAGAAATAAACATCATCCAGCAGGTTAGCAAAGAGCTTTTGTGTCTTTGTTCAAGTATCATCCGTTTTTTTCTTTCTTCTTTTCATATCCACATTAAGATTACATCAGAAAGAGCGAGCAGATGGAACCAGGGAGCAGGGGAATAGGAGACGGGGAAAGCGACCTAGTCAAAATGAAAACAGGAGATTACTAATCAACAGGGAACACATGATAAATATTTGATTCCGTCTTTTGTGATGTTTTCTTATCTGCGAGTACATAGTGCTTTTATATTGGTGTGTCAAAAGTGAACATGGCTGGAGTTCAAAGCTGGTACAGAACAATTTTCAGATAGAACATAATAAAACAGCGATTCCTGATGTCACGGTGCCACGGGACAGGCTCGGCTGTTGGAATTGTAAATGCAGTTTTCATCTAACAGAGATTTAAATGTGTTTTGTTCGCTTTTAAATTAAAGGAAACATTTTAGGTGTTGCAGTCTGTTAATGCTGACTCCTCAAAACCACCAGATTGCTGCTGAAAGCCTTTCTGTCAATATGGAAAAGGATTTTAGTGCAGCAGAAATCATAAACTCTGTTACTCTGTTTGTGTGTGTTGTGGCGCTAATTTTATACATCCTTCTTTATAAAGATGATGACCTTGTAGTGAAGATCATCAGTAAGCAGCAGTGCATGTCCGAAGGCTGATAACATTTTAAAAATTGATGCCACTTTGAAAATAGCACATTAAGAGTTTATTGGCTTTGAGAGGTAAAGGCTGACAGGTGTGTTTATGTGCATGTACACACACGGGAGGAGCACACACACACACACACACACACAACAGACATCCCTGCTCTTGTAATTGCTCTTCTCATTGCCCAGAGGCACCGTGAGCTGGCATATAAGCTACATAATAAAGCATATTATCCTGGCCGGTAATGCATTTCTGCCTCCTTCAGCCTGATGACAGCTGGAATTGAGCTCTGCATGTCGCAGACGGTGATCCATACAAAATTCCTTCAGGCAGCTTGCGGCTCTGTGTCACAGCGCTGACCTTCTTCTGACAACTAGTATAATGAGTTTTGGAATAGCAGCGTTTTCTGTGAATGAACAGGGTTGCTACTTCGGTTTATACTTTGAAGTCTTCACATCTAAGACTTTTTTAACCTGTTACCTGTCCAGAAAACCTCAGCCCTCTGCTTGGATTTAGGGGCTCTCTTTAGCTAAATTAATCCAACAGGCAAAAATGCACTCATTTTCTGTCATATTGTCAATATAAAATAGTTCTGTTATTTCAGCTTGCACGTAGTTCACATTTTTTCTTGTATATTAGTGTTTAACATGTTGTTCCTACTTTTTAAGTGCCTAATGAACTCGCATGAGTCACGTACAGCTTCCCAAAAGTGCAACTTCTTTTGCATGAAGATGGTAAATACATTCAAACCAATTCATTTTTAATTATTCCGTGGTTTTTAAGCAACCAGAACTGGCAAAGTTATCAAATAAAAGCAGAAAAAGAACTATTAAAAATACATAAGCCCCCCAAAAAGTAAGTTACTAAACTAACTACAGGGCAACTTGGTTATAAAAGCTAAAACCCTGAAATGAAAACTTAAAGCAAACGAGGAAAAAATGTGCCTTGAGCTGTGTTTTTAAAAGTCTACATATAGTATATGCACCTAATTAGAAAGTTGGTCCAAAGTTACAGCAAGGCACCCTTTCCATTCCATTACAAACTAATCTTCATGTCCATAATTAATATGATGTATTTTATTTTAGAAATGTTAAGTACAAAAACAATTCATTGACATGGATGACTACCATATTTATGTTGTATAATGTTAAAAATTTAACCTCAAGAAGCATCCGTAAAGTTGGGGGCGTGGTCATACTAAACATGGGAGGGAGTTTTGACAGATCTTATGGAACATATGTACAACAGAAATATTGTCTCTTCTGGCAAATTTGCTGCCAAAACATGTTAATTAAAATGTAGAGTTTTATGCTGGAATTTTTACACATGTACCAAAAAATGTTTTGTTAAATATGGTTGATGATATGAATATTTCAAATGTTAAAAAAATGTAACACAATATTTTTTATTTAGTTTTGACTTATTCAAATTTTGATACAGTTTATTTTAATAATAGTCTTTTATTTGCTTTTTAACAGAGTAAAGATTTTGACATTTGACAATCAGCTGCCTCTATGAATCCTGAAAGATCATGTAAGTGCCTTTTGTCTGCGTGTACATGTTTGTTTTTTAGCAAAATCTCTCATGAACTATTGAACAGATTTTAAATAAACTTGGAAAAAGCTTTTACATCCACAGCTGCATAACCTTTGGAGTCGATCCGATTCATGATTGACGGCCACGGAAAACTATTGTCTGTAAACATAAAAATGGTTTTCACTTTGTCGCTTTTACACATGTTGGGCTAAAGCTTGGTGTGGTAGTAGTTTAGAGTCCTTCTTATAACATACTGAAAGCATTAACAGATGTTTGTTTAAAACTTTGACTTGCAAAGCAGTGGGCAGTTTGCATTACTTCTGCACTCAAGTATTCTAATCCCATGAACTAAAAGCATATCATTCACCTCTAGAGCCTGAAAATATTGTAGACTAGATTATTTAAAGTACCATCATAAAATTTCTGTCAGATACTTGTTCTTCAATATACATACCATGGCACTGAATTTGATTGATCTTTTTCTCCTTTTTCTGCGTCACTAGCAACATTTTATCTTAGCAATGTAAGATTAGTAACACATCCAGTCCATCTGCTTCTGCAAATCACTAAAGAAATAGTTTTGCACTGTGTTTCTTTTCTATTATTTAAGTTTAACGCAATCTGAACCACTATATTATTATTTAGCTACAGATGAAGAAAAGCTAAACGATGGGTCTGGCTTTAAATGGTTGCTCTGTAGAGTAACCTAACCTCTCTAATAACAGGAGGAGAGAGAAGATTGTTCATCACAAGGCACTCGCAGGCCTGCTGGTTCACCAGGCCTCATTATCAGCGATGGAAAGATGATAAAACATAATAAGGATGTAGTGTGTAAAAAATGACATTGGAACAGGAAGTGAATTCTCCTATTGTGAGGGTGCACATCTATTTCTGCGAGGCTGCATTTTGCTGCTTGCATGAAACTGGCCTCGAGGTATATCTTCAGCATGTATAAGAGAAACACTTTAGGGGGTTTGTGAGGAGTGAGATAGTAGGGTGAGAGAGAGCAGAGGTTATTTAATGATGAGAGGAGCGTAATTACCTCCCAGTGAGGTTCTGCCTTTTAGACAGATGATTATTCAAGGGGAGAAATCTCATTTGCATCTTGTACAGCAATATGTAGAAGTGTTCATTCTACACTAAATTAAACAGCCCCATTGATTTTTTTTCCTCCTTTTGGTCACTAGAAGTCTAATTCCATTTATGTCTGCAGAATTATGGTTATACATGTCGTAAAAACTAGCTGTGAGCACAAGCAGGGAGTGTTTCTTTCCTCAGTAGGTTTGACACTCTTGAGACTTAACTTGCAAATCATTGTCAAGGTGTTTGGCATTATATCAGGGATTCTCAAAGCCTGAACTCAGGTCTGATTCTGAACAAATGGCATGCCATTCCAGATGTTATACTTAGTTAGACAGGAACACACTGGTACAATGCAAAATGTTTACTGTTGTTAGAAGAAAGGTGTGCCTCCTTTTAGAAGTGTGCACTGAGAAAGAGAATGCACAATACAAGGAAGGGGGGCACTTGATGTGAAAATTGGAGCTTATGGCTGAAGTAAGGAAATTTAGCTGTAAAAGGCTGAATTTTGAGCAGTAAATGTATAATGTAAATGTAGGATTCTGTAGCACTGATAAATGCTAAAACTTTTCAAGACATAAGCTGTCTGTTTTCCAACTAATCTCTAAAGGCCAGTTATTCTGTCAGACAACAACTTCCAGTATTTTGTGCCAAGGTTTAAGCAGCTCATCCTGATGCATCTTAATAATTCAGGTAGCAAAAACAAGAACAACAACCCCCCAAAAAAGTTGAGTAGGTCCTCTGGACGGGTTCTTCTTCGTTGAAATATTTTGTCTCTTCTCCAAGATACTTCTTCAGTCTGAGGAGTTGGAGGTAGGCTCAGCATTATAAGCAGTACCTTTGCATAATAGATCAACAAGTTTACTGATGACAATCCAAACTGGTTGTTCACATGCAAAACAGAACCAGAAGAAGCAGAGGAACCCGTTCAGAGGACCTACTCAACTTTTGTTTTAGGCAGCTCAAGATGGACAATGGACACTAGGTTTCTCCATATTTTAACTTTCTTGGAACATCTGTAACTTGTAACTTAACCTTTTTGATGTTACAAAGTCTTGTTGTCTTTAAGACCAGTTTATTTAATATGTTTTTTTGTGTGTGAAAGAAAGTACATTTTATTTTGTTGAGACAAAAAATAGGATTGTGTGAATCAAGTTACCAAGAAGCATTGTTACAACATAGATATAATCTACCAAACACAAATGTCCTTTCTTGTTGTGCTAAGTTTAGAAATCAGAGTAAGTATAAAGTTTGAAAACCGCTGCACTCTGCACTTTAGATGTTAAGAGAGGAGACACCATGCAGTGAACCTGTGTTAAAGCCTTCTCATAGCTGAAAAAATCAAAACAGATAGGGAAAAGCACCATGAATTAACATTTTTGTGCCATAATCAGCAAAATATCTGCCATACTCAAAAGTTCTTCCTTGTATTTTTTTTTTGTTGTAGCAACTTGTCCCTGATTCCACACCACACAGTTAAGGACACGTGTCTTGACTTGACAAGCTTTCTGCTAGCTGTCAGTCTCTTCAAAGTATGAAATCAAGGACCCTACTTCTATTCGCAGCACTTCCAATTACAGTGGGATTGAAATAGCATGGACTGAGTGTAATGACGGCAATCAAAGCAGCGTGGGGTGAAAAGACTAACTTTGCTCATGTCACATTTACTGCTGGACCACCTGCGGACAAATAAAGAAGAGGAAAAGAAAAGACTTTAAATGCTAACATATTAGAATGTAACATTATGCTATTCCAGAAAAAGGTAAGAATGAATTAATGGTGGTGGAGGCCAGACAGAAACATTCAGAAGGTTGAGCTGATTGACAGGCAGCCATCTGTTGATCTTCGTGCTTATTTGGATGGCTTTGAGCCTCGTTCTCCTCCCCTCGGCCCTGTGCATGGCTGACTGTGGGTCAGCTGGGACTGATAGTCTTTGCTCCTGTTTCTCAGGCTGACAGATGGATGCAGGTACAGACTGTAGTGCAGCCTGAAAAAGGATTCTCCATCTCTCTGTGTGCTGCCAAGGCCATTTTACCCAGCTGTCAGTCACTAACAGCATGGCTGACGTTATCAGTTGTTCTGTGTAGCAGTGGAGGTCTGCCCAGAACTGCTGGTGGCTAGAAAATGGAGGAAGAGAGGATAGTGAGGTTTGGAAAGAAAAAAAGGTATATAAATTGGTTAAACTAGAATGGATGAGGGTAAAACCAATTTTGGCCAAAAAAAAAATGCAGACTGAAGGAAAGAATACTGTCAAGAATGACGAAGAAATTTGAAAGTGAGTCTCAGCTCCCTAAATTTGATCTCGGAACAGTTAAAAGGACATCAGATAGAGAGCACGCTAACATAGCCTCCTGCTGTAGATGCACACATTATGAAGATGGCTCCTGAGGCCTTTTGGATCCTCACCAAGAGCAAAAAGGCCAAAGATGAAGTACAACGAGACAATCAATTCTCTTCTCCCTCCAGCCCTCCTTCACTCAGGGACAGATTTACAAGCTGAGTTAAATCTGCACAACATAGCAGCGGCTACATCTTAGTCCGACTGTTCATCCGACAACAATCACATACACAGAACATATTTATCTCTGTGTGTGTTGAAAGTTTTGTATTGTTGCTAATTCTAGCACAAAGAGTTGATCTACTCAGCTGTTGCTGTTAGTGATAAAAGATGAGCAGACTTTTACGGGAAACACATTAAAACATTAATAAAACAAGATATTTCATTGACTTAGCGGTGAATTGTAGGGAAGCATTAGTGTGCACTTAAACGGCCCCCAACTCCAAAAGAGATGATAAAGTAAGAAAATAATGTATAGATAAGAGGAAGAGAAGAAGAATGAGAAAACGAGACATGAGAAGACAAAAAGTAAATGCAGAGGAAGGAAAAAGGCAGACGGTTCCCTAAAGCTGGATGAAAGTGTGTGTGGATCAATAGATACAGATGTGAATAGGAAGACTTTTAAATAAGGCTTTCGCTTGTGTCCTCAGATCCTCTTTCACAAAGAAATTCAAACTCTACAGATCAATAACCAGCTCATCTCTCAGGCCTAAGCCCTGTACACCCTGTAGCCAGCTGCTCCTATTGAATGTGCGCCTATTTGTCTCTCTTAGCACCTGAAATTTACACAAACAGTCTTTTTTGCTTTATGTTTGCTGTCCCGCCCAACATCTTATCTCTATATCCTCTTGTTTATTTCACTAACAAAGCAAAAAACCTTTTTGCGTTTGTGTGTCTGTTGCCAAAACACCTCATGAACGACTGAAAATATTACCTGTTATCATTTTAGAAGGCCATCATTGTAAATAAGAATCTGTTTTTAATTGACATACCTGTTAACTTAAGGACTATATCAACATATTCATTGGATATACTTCTACAACTGATTAGCCATTGGACTCAATTCAGTTCAAGATGGCTGCAACAGCCTACTTACCTTAGAAAGCACAGAAATGACTATAATTCAGGAATCTTTACAGGTATTGAGGTACAACTCAGTGTGGTAGTATCTGAGCATCGTGTCCCTAACACATACATCGTGCACAACAGATTGTACAGCATGTCTAAGTTGAAGTCAGTCCAAATTCAGGATGGCGCCCATCAACTTTAGCCTACATATAAACAGCTATACTTTAATGAAATTAATGTGAATTCCTTCAAGGAATGTGAGGTCTTAAAAAAGTTAATTGTAAAATAATTATTAGAGACAACAAAGAGTGTATCTGTGTGATCATCCAGACTCCCCTCCTGTTTACAACATCCTTGCTGTTTTCTCATTTGTAAAAATAGACCTTGTTCATCATTGTGCTGCGACCGTTGGTTCCCTCGGTGCCAAAGTCATCGGAGTCCTCTTCCCTGTTTCACCTCTTTCTGCTCCCTGCTCTCACGTTTAACACCTCCAGGACCCTGATCTTGGCACACATCCAGAAAATATTTGCTAAAGTATCATCACCAAAAGGGTTTTTCAAAATCTGTAAGTGTTATGAACACATTTTGTCAAGCTTTTTCATATTTAGTCAAGTTAATCATTTATTTCACAATTTTACTGCAGCTTTACTAATATTTTAGCGTACTTTCCTTTGAACTGGTGCTGACATCCACTACTCACTAAAAGGATATGTTTCACTTAGAGAGCTGATCAAAGCCTGGCTGCTGGGCATCATGCTCCTGCAGAAGCAGCCCAGATGTGCCTTCCATCCTGCTCATCTCTGTGAGGCTGCTGCTCAGGGAAAAGTACAAAAGACAAAGAAGCTTGAGGGAAAACTGGAGAGAAGATTAAGATGTCAGCTGCAGATGGCTGGGAAAAAGAAATCTAAAGCTTGTGGAGATATGTCCGAGCAGAGCTCCTCAAATATTTTGACCATTCAGGCTTCAACAAATCATTGCAAAATGATTCAGTTTTATTTTTCAAACTTTAATTTTAACTTTAAAGAAAAGGGGTAAAGTTTTTTTTTTGTTTGTATGGCTTTTACATTTTTTTTTCTACACACAAAGTAACATCGTGGATTGGATATCCTAAGTACTGTTTGTTAAATATTAAATTATTGAATAACAAGTTATAGAATATTTTCAGAGGGCAATAGAAAATAAAATTTCAAAGTTTGGAGACTGCGTTACTGAATATGAATATGCATTACTGAATATATATGACAAAAAAACAAACAAAAATAAAACAACAAAAATGCACATAATTTTATTGTAGACAACAGAAACAGATTGCCATATTTTGGTGAAATTTTGTTTGAGTTCAGCTTTAAAGGAGTACAGGTTGGTAAACTGTCAAGTTACTGTTTATTTAATTAATTTCTTTAGTTTACATCTGTTTAAGTTTCATTTATTTATTTTCAGTTTGAAGATTTCTGGAGACGAAGATGAAAGTACATAAAACAAAATAATCAGTCTTTATTTGCAGCTCGACAGTCACCTGTCTTGCATCAGTAATCAGCACACCTGCATCCACTCTGTAATCACCTGCTTCAGTATATACAGTACACCCCCTGGTGGTCTCCAGCGCTTTGGCAAATCTTATTTCTCTGTGTTTCCATGCTCATCAGTTTGTTTCTGCATTTGAGTTTTGAGATGAATGTTTCCAGTTGACATCTTAAAGGGAGAGTCTGGTCATTTCTGAGGTGATGTTCTGTGTGATAGTTGACTTTAGTTTGTGGTTGGTGCTGAAAGCTCACTGAACTCCTGTTGGACTGCTACATTCACAGCCTCTCAGAACTATTGGCATATAATGAACTATGCTTAGCACTGTAGCATTCGAGCATTTAAAAAGCTTGAAAAACAAGAACATACGTAGTGGCAACTAGTAAGTAGCCTAGCCTGGAAAAAGACTTTTGCCTGTTTCTCCCATTTTCCATGCTGGTAAGATACTATTGAGATATATTAATTGTTTGATTGCTCGATTGTTTGATTAAATGACCAAATCTGTAGAATTTTACAATATTTCAATACTTTAATTTATGTTATTTTGTACACACAGCATTAAACTGCTAAAAAGTTCAAAAATTCATCCAAAGAGCCTATGACTCTTTGGGGAAGAAGAAAAACAAAACAAACCTAAAATGGTGATGCTTGATTACAATTAATTAATGCTTTTTGCAATTGCTCCACGCTTGCCTCCGATTTAAGCCTGTTTGCTGTTGCGATGACCCGGATAACTGAGAATTTGCACAGGCATGTTCCCCACATTTATTTGTTTACTGTCACTACAAATACTATGTTTACTGCAGGTGTGAAATAAACAAAAACCTTGAATGATCCTGCTTGTTATTTTAATTATATAAATTATTATTTTATTCATGTTGCTAACTTGTGCATACACAGTTCTTTGTGTTGTCACTAATAACCAATCATCGGTTGTAATTGCTACAATTGCAGCTCTCCTGAAAATACATTTATGGAAGCATTTTAGCAAAAAAATGTAGTAATTGCAGCCACCGGAATCTGTGTCAATTATCCTTTGAACGGTAAACTTAAAGAAAAAATGGATAAAGAAGGCAATATCAGCGTTTTAAATGGTGTACTGCATTTGTTTCTTAAGTCATTTAACCTTTCACCTCTAAGCAGTTATGAATTGCCTTGTCATGTTTAATCAATGCAGTCAATCTCTGTTGTTGGTTCTCTGCTAATTGGACTTGTCAAAAGCTATAATCCTGTGGTTGGTGGGTTTCTGCTTCAAACCGTGAGAGGTTATCATTAAGTATCAGAGCTGAGTGGAAATGAAGGGGAATGGGAGCAGGAGATAATGATAGAGCAGTGTGTGTATGTGTGTGAGACAGAGGCTGTTCAGTTGACTTTTTTTTAGTGCTTGTGACCAACAGAGGCATACTGGGCCTGTGTGTGTGTTTGCAGACAAAAGTTACACAAATGACAACAACAACAACAATCTGATTAGCCTGAGTGAGGTTAAGAGCAACGTGAAATGTTGCCCTAAACAATCTCAATCTGAAAAAAAAAAAAATAGCAATGAGAGCTCTATTTTCTAAACTTTCACACCACTATCTGGTAGTATGCATTTGTTCTAGAGGAAATATTGTGATGTTCCTGCAGGAAGTGACCTGGGTGCCACAGCAGCTGCTACTATTTCTTCTTACAAATATGCAAGATAAAATTCTAAAAAAAGATGATGAGACGATAAAAAAAGATGGTTCATAAACTTTTTACCGAGCTCTATTTCAAAATGTTCAACATACCATTTTAATAATGTTTGGCTTAGTCATGTGATGTATCTTTTAAAATTTAAGTTTTAGTTTTCTACTTATAAAATTATTAAAATTATATCTTTGTGAAGTTCTTATTTTATACAACTAATAAAAACAAAATAATATATACATATATACCATTTTAAATGGATGCAGACTTTGTGTCTGCTGTGGCCAGGTGCACACATTTTGCTTTAACTCTCCTTATTCTGCGTGTAGAACTTGATTGGAGCACACCAATGTCAAACTGAATTGATTAGGTCAAGACAACAACCCAAGCCATGAAGTACAAAGAGCTCCCTGTGGACTGATAATCCTGTGTCCGTTCATAGATCACAGGAAGACAGTAAAACCATCTTTAAAGCTTTGAGTGCTACCAGGAGTATAGTGGCCTCATTAAATAGGAGCATGTTTTAATGACCAGGTTTTGATCAGACCGAACCAAGTAACGGGGAAATTAAGGAATGCTTCTGTATAATTTGCTTTTAGTATGTCAATGAGCATTCTAAAAGTACAAAGAACTGTACTGTATAAAGTTTTTGCTTTGAAGGGAGGTAAAACCCACTTTAAAGGGATAGTCTAATCATTCTTTGAAGTGATTTTCTGTGAATTTTTTATCAATAGTGGTTACCTTATCAGCTGTGACATCACTCATCAGTAGATAGTATATGGTGGCCCTTACACTGAAAGGGAAATAAACATCTCCATACACAATGATTTTATTTTCCACGGTTTTGAATTATACATTGAAACAGCTCAGTGAACAAAGCTGTGTTGTACTGTCAATAAACCAAACGTGTCTCATAAGATCTGAATACATCAAAACATCACTGACTTTGCTCCTTTAATTGTGGAATTGTGAAGTTGGCCTCAAAGCGATCTCTAAAGAGCTTATTGTTGCAATTGTCATGCTGCACAGAAATTAACATTCACTTCGCTGAAATGCTATCTGGTGTCATGCACCGTGCCCCTAAAATCAGCTCTCAGACATTTTATCACTTTTGCTTCGTGTCACACGTTACAGCCTCACAACACAAAGATACAGAAGAAGAGGAGGAGGGCAGTTGTTACTCAGCTATGAAGGGCAGGAGTGTATTAAAAAGAGCGCATCATAAGGGAGGAAGGGGGGAAAAAATGCATCAACCTTTTCTAATCAATATCCATTTCCTCGGGCTGTCATGTTGTTGAGCAAATGGCCATTGCATTATCAAACAGAGAGTGTCTGATCCTAAATAAAATATCACCTTCAGTCCAAACCACCCCATTCATCTTCATTTAACAAACGCTCGGCTTTTTGGCAGTACCTTTTTATGCAGCTTCTCTGCCATCATCAGAATGAATATGTCAGGATGACGGGCACTGGCATATGGGAACATTTCTCCACAGAAAGACACCTGACTCAAAGTGTCATTGTTGTTCTGCACAGTGTAGATGAGTGATTTCACAGGGAAATATTGCGACATATGAGGTAATTTACAGTTTAGGACTCTGCCAAGAAAGATTTTTTAAATAGGGTATGGAGTAAATGTGAAGCAATAAAGGAGATTTTTTTTTTCGTCAATGCAGAGTGGGAGTATGCTGTCATTATGTTCAATGGATTAAAAAAAAAACACTTAACCACATGCACGTTTTATCCTTAGGAGTGCATGTAGTGTAATGATGCAAAATCAGCTTAAATGTGAGCTTGTACACGTGTGTGTTTGTGCATATTCACTCCTTTTAAGTAAGTCTAGACTGACAGCTGACCTTATCAGCAGAAACCAGGACCTAATTTGTGTGATGATAAGTCAGAAAAAGTGAGTTTAAAAAAAGGCCATTTTATTTTTTCTCCCTGTCTTCACCTCCCATCTTGCTTTTTCTCTGCCCTTGGCTCTTTTTTCTTCCTCATTTTTTCATCTGTCATGAGGAAGCAGACATGAGAATACTGCCTATGAAAGGAAGAAACATAACACTAATATTACAGATGTTCTGCCCACATCTCAGATTCTTAATGCTTGACTGTCAAAAAACAACAACAAAGCAAACGCTCTTTTTAATGGTTTTTCTCTGAATGTATATTCAGGGTAAATTCAATCTGTAAACACCAATTTTACATTTCAGAAAGTGCCAAATTTTTGCACACTTTGGGAGGGGTCATTTTAATTTCTGCCATCATGGTAGTGAGCTATTTTAAGTGAAAATATAAGAACGATGGCTAATCCGAATGTGATTTCACAGATTGTACTGTAGCCTACAAAATGTGTTCTGAACAACATAATTGTTTAGTCAAACTCTCAGAAAGCAATGTAGATTTAACCTTTGAAGTCAATTTAATTTAAGATGACTGATACATCCAACTGACCTGAAAAAACACAAACATTTCTAAAACATTGTCAGTTTTGATGATGATGATGAAGATGATGAATGAAATTTATTTCAGACAATTTCAGACAATTAATTTTTTTTTCTGACAAATTAACAATGTTTAAATAATAAATTAATTTCAGAAATAAATCAATTTCGGAAATACTTATATCAAACGAACTGTTACCACAAAAAAAAAAAACAAACAAACAAATAATAAATTGAACATTACATTTTCTGTTTCCAGACCATTAAATCATTTGAACATAAGTAGAAATAAGATAAACAGAAGTATCCAA
>JAVKLF010000064.1:11767336-11790660 GCA_034783495.1 Millerichthys robustus | reverse complement strand
CACCAGGGACAAGCCGAGCCCAGCCGAGGAGCAGAGCCGGCCCAGCAACCGATGAGAGGGGCCGAAGACCCCCACGCTGAGCCCCCAGTATCAGTACCGAAGACCCAGAAACCCAGGCCAGCACAATGCCCACCCCCCAGTTTTGACGATATTAAGCTAATATTTGATGCGCTAGTAGCTATGAGTCATTCACAACCCAACACCTTGCACATGTGATAGGTTCAAACAACTGTATCATTTATAAACACCAAGAAAGACAAAGTGAGTCAGAGATTTCTTTTTTCATGAGGAGAGCTCAGCCAGAGCAGTGGAGACCACAGACCCCGATCGAGCTCTGGGGCTCATAGCCGAACACTTTCTTTTAATACGTTTAGGGAGGCCCTGGTTACAATGGGAGTTGTCAGCAAAAAGGGAAGGGAAAACTCAACTGTGACAACTCCAAACGTTGATAAACATAAAATACATCATGTCATAACAAAGCACTTTCTGAAGTTCCCTCTGCAGTTCCTCCTTTAGCTCCTTGATCTCGATTTGGCACAAACATAGATTGTGGTTTGCCAGGTCGGTCTGATCTCAGTTCCTTTATTTCTCAGGGTTCAGTCAAAGTTGATTTAGCTGCAGTTCCGGGACATCTGTATCCAGACACAAACAGCCAGCTTTCACTGCCATACTGAGCATTTCCTCAACGCACACACACTCTTTCATACATCCTGCTGCAGAGGAAAACTTAAAAAGTATAAGAATTATTGTGATCAGGTATGATTCTTGATAATTTGATTAATAGTACTAAACAAATGTAATATGTGAACAAGTAAAATAAAATAAAAGTAATAACACATAGCAGCAATGGTTGTGATTGAGTCATCAAGATATGAACACATATCTAATACATGTGATTATAAAAATACAAGAATAACTGCAATCTTTTGAGTAAATATATGATGATATAAGAATGAACTCAACATGAGATGAAATTGTGCATTATAAGAGCACAACCAGCCAAATGCAGGTTAATCACACAACTCAAGCTACCATGTGTCTTTTTTTTATTTTTATGGATTTGACTTTGTGCTTTATTTAAATTGTGTGTGTGGACCCACATGGCATGTCAATAGATCTGGAAAACTATTTGAGTAAACTCTTTCAAACTGCACTATTGAAAATAGTTCAGAAAAAACTATTTCATTTTTTATTTTTGTTTGTACAGAACACTTTTAAGTGATGAAAAATACTGAAAACAACCCAAACTCTTGAGTGGGTCAGGTCTTCTGTTATCTCATTTGCCTGTCTTTGACCCCTCTTATCTCTCGTGGCTCCCTGCCTCTCCTTCCCTGTGCTCCGATCAGTGGAGCGGTGACAGGAGTCGGATCTTCGGAGCTGCTTCTTCTCTTCGAGTTCTAAGAGAAATGACCCACTATAGCAGGGAAAGGCTGGTTGTGCGCACACACACACACACACACACACACACACACACACACACACTGGAAGACTGAGCTGCGGCCTGTGAGAATCTGGGATGTCTTAACTTGTCCTGCAGGTCTGCCTGAGCTGTCATCCCCTCCAGCAGCTGCTGCTAACGGTCCACTTTGGCCACAAACCCTGCCTTGGGCCAACACCTCGCGGTCAAGCGCTAATGATGTCTCTTCATTATGTCTCTTATTCTCCATCCATCTATCTCACAGCTTCTAGTCGCTTCTATTGCCGTTCCCCCATCGCATTTTTACTGCAGCATTTACCTCAAATTACAGCTTTTCATTGTGATTACATGTGTTGAAAATTCAGCCGGTCAGTGGCTGCACTTGCTCATTATAAGGGCCTGCTGCCAAGAGTGAAGGCAGTACTCCTTTTGCTTGTTTCTGTTTGCAATTATTTATCCTGTTAGCAAAAATTCCCACAAATAACTAAACAGAACTTTCAGAAAGTCATACCTGAACCCACACCTACAACTGATTAACGTTTGATGTCAGTCTAATTCAGGATGGCCAGTACAGGAAAATAATTTTAGCAAATGCAAAAAAAGGCTAACTTAGTCACTTTGACAGATATGAAAATAAGTTTTGGCGTGATAGAAGCAGCGGGGTCTGATTCCTAACTAATGCTGAGTGCAAACAGATTGCACAAGAGCTCTGTTTAAAACATAGGCTATTACATACTGGAATTAACTCTATTAGCAAACAGATTTTAAAAACACTTTTTGAAAGTAATCATTGAATGCACATCTACACCTAATAAAACTTTGGAGTCAACTCAATTTAATTAGGCTTAAACTTTGTGTGGTAGTGGCTGAGCATTATCCACAGCATGGACGATCGATGAATGGCCTCACTGCTTGAAACTTTAGCGATGACGGTTGAAGTTATCCGTTTGTCTGCTAGCAAAATACCCCATTAACTAATTGTAGAGTTTTTTATGAATCATTCAAAAAGTAACTATTGGCTGTACATCTACAACTGGTTAACTTTTACAGTCAATTCAGTTTAAGACTGCCACCCTAGGTACACTTTGGTGAATTTTCCAAATGCTGAGCTGAAGTTTGGTGTGGCAGTAACTGAGTCATTCATAACATGTATATAAAAAGCCAAAAAAGCATGTGAAATCATGCAACACTTTACAAGGTTGTGCACAATGTTATTTATGAAGCGTAACCAAAATGGTTTTTACTGTTATCTGACAACAGAAGGTGATCTTGGTCTAAGACTGCATTCTTCTACGCAATGCTAGGCCTCTATGTGTTGTTTGCCATGTAAGCGTGTATAATTGCCCAGAGAGATTTGCGTTTACAGTTATATCCTTGTAAAACCTTTGCACATTATAACATGGAGCTTATTGTCTCTCTATCATTAAAAGACACAGACATGTGTCCTAGTAAAAGACCAGGACATAAACTGAAGTGATGTATCTCTGGTCAGAGTCACATTATTCTCTGTTCTCATTCCAAGGCTGCCTGGTTGCCTAAAAGCCCTCATAAATTACACTGTTATTTGGGTCAAACCTCTGTTAGTAAGCACACAGCTGATTTAGAGCTTCAGCTCTAGTTTGTTCTATCCGTGTGTAAGTGCTAAAGAAACAAATGCTCCGTTGTTAAAAAAACCCCAAAACAAAACATTTATTCACATGGTATTGAATGCAACATGGAGATGCAGACAAAGGCTTAAAAGGTTTTCATTATTTGTGAGCAGACCACAAGAAGAGCTGCACACTGTCAGAAAAAACACCTTGTGTGGTAAAGCATCGCTGATCCCAGCATGTGGACTCACTTCGTGTAGGACGTGTGTTTTGTTGGTAAACTAGATACACTGTGGAAACCCAGATATATTTTGACTGCCCTGCTGCTTTACGCTCTACATTACTGTCATTTTTCATTTTTCTTTTCCTGAAAAACTGCAAAATGTGTAAAAAAAAAATTAGATACATACAACTAGTAGTCTTTAGCTCTAAAGATAATCTAGATTTTATCACTGCATTGTATACATTGTACATTTTGCAAGTAAAATCTGATTGTAGGATGTAAGGACATATTCTACATTCAGGCAGATAGCAGTTCCTAAAATCCAAATATTAAAAAAAGATGCCACATTTGTAAGAAACATATATTTGTGGGATGAGCAGCAGACCTGAGTCTATTTCCAAACAGCTTATTTTGCGGTTTCTATTGACACTTGTTTTCAGCTTCTGGTACCCCAAGTTGCTGCCAATCAGATGTCTGTTCTAAGATTTATTGCCAAGAAACATCGTTACAACAAAAAAAATCTACCGAACACAGATTCCCTGATGTTTTGTGCCAAGTTTATATGTTGCTGCATCTGTTCAAAACAGAAGAGAATTAGACTGTTGTCTTACTGTTTTGACCAAAATAGCAATTTTAGCAGAAGAAAGTTTGTAGAAAAAGAAAGTTGCAAACCAGGATACTCCAAAGATGCACAGAAACCTCCTGGATTCCTCAGACCGGTTATCTGGTTTCAAGACATTAAAGGAGGGCAATACGGTCACTTTATGTTTTTAATTACTTTTATTTATAGTTTGATTGGTTAATTGAGTGCTACACCCTAGATTACTCCATTTTTACTCCAGTTTTACTCAATAGACGTAGCATGGCAGTTTACACCTTATCAATCTATTGCTCTTTATATGCAGTAATATTTTTTATTGTCATAAATCTTTCATGGTCAATATGAACTGGCTTTCTTTATAAAAAAAATCAATGTTAGAGCAGAATCAAATTTCTAAAAAGTAAACCAAATAAATAAAATATGTAATGTAAAATGGTTGACTGTATAAACAATAATTTTCTTTATAGTGATTGTCCTCAATCAAGTAAAAAAAAGGCTTTTGATTTTCAAGTATGGCTACAAGGATTTCCAAGGCCCTAACCCAGGCATACTTTTAAGTTAATCGTGAAGAAAGTAAGAAAATGTAAAAAAAAATCTGTATAATAAAACTATATGAATTGATTTTCTGAAAGAAATTAACTTTCAAAAAAATATCTTAATTTATTGAGATGTGTCGGTAAATAGGTTTAAGTGAGTCTTGTTTATTTTTGTGGTCATTAGATGGACAGGTGGTCTGCCCACGGTGGACCCCACCTCAGTGACCACTCGAGTCAGACACCAGCTCCCTGTGACTCTGCACAGAAAATTGGGGAAAGATGGATGAGAAATATGAGAGATGATATAATCTTTTTTTACAATGAGTCAGATAGTGCAGTTACTTTGTATAGCACTCCAGGTCTGGTTTGAAGCTGTGTGGATGAAAAATAAAAATATAAATATTCTGCAGACATTTTAGACTCGCTCCTTATACACATGCACATGTTCATCATCAAACTGTTAGTTTGGGAAGCTGTTATTTAACTTTGCTTGCTATATCCATAAGTAGATGCCATTTTAAGTGCTGTCTAATAAAACCCTCTCTTCAGGACGCTCTCTTTCTGAGGGCTTGGTTGTAAGATGTAAACTATGAGAGCATTCTCTTTTTGTCATTAAAACTTCACCAAACTCTGTTTGTGAAACAATCTGAGGCGATAAAAAAGCTCCTTGCAGTTTATGTGTGACATGCGTTCTGCCCAAAGTCAATCTTAGAGCGTGTTTTAACAGTGAAAGGGCAGGAGGTGGGGTACGCTTAACCTAACATACAGTTTTTAGACTGTGGAGAAAGCAGATTTGATTGAAGTGGTATAAATTCACTGTGTATATATACGCACACTGAAATCTCAGTTGAGAAGCTTGGTACCTCAGGTCGTCTGATTTGATGAAAACCCTGGTGTCCTACGGTTCATGGCCTTCCACCCATTAAATAAATGCGAAACAAAATCCATAACCTCCTCCCACATGGACTGCTTGTCCTTTGTCTAGGTCCTCTCTTGAAGTTTTCCTTCACAGCTAAGTGAATGAAGCTACTTGGTATACCTGAGTGAGTTTAATTAAAACCTGCATCATTTCTTTAAGTGTTCCCATTTACTTTGACGATGCAAACGATCCTCTCTTACCTTGTAATTTCCCTAAACACACCGATACAGTCAACAGCCCGACACAAACCCATGCTTTGTTTTTTCTCATGCCTCTTGTAAAATGTCTCGAGTCTTCCACTAATCAATGCAAAGCAGCCATGCCCACTTGTCAATGGCAGCCGTTTTGTAGATGACAATAAAACAGAAGAGGAGGAGGAGGAACCAGAATTAATGTAAATTGAAGGCTCTACTAATTGAAGGCACACAGAAATTTTTCTCTCCACATGGCTCTTGGTGGATGAGCTGAAATGTAGTTTTCTTTATTTAGCCAATGATTTCAAGGAACAATGTTCTATATGTTCATAACATTATGAACATTCTATTTTTTTTTAGAAACATGTCTTGATTACGCCACTGAAGCTTTTTTCCACATCCAAAAACCTTTTCTCAATTTGCTGACTTTTCTTGTAATATTGCATGTTTTTGTCTACAAATATTATGACTGTATCCCCATAATAATATGACTTTAAAAATGGGATATCATGAGAAAATTCTGGTAATATTACAACTTTATTCATATTTTATTTGAAATATTTTCAAAGGACTAAATTCTCATAATGTTTATTCTGGTAATATTATGACTTTCTGATGCAACCTTTTTTTCTCTACAAGATTTCATTCTGGTAATACTATGGCTTTATTCTCATAATAAAAAAAATGAGTCTGGCTCTAATACTCTTATACAACATTTTTTGAATGAAACTATCGAGTGATCTTCAAATTGAAGTCATTTTACTTTAAAAATGGGTGAAACACCACTTCAAACTTTATTTTTGGAACAGCATGCAAATGGTTTAACTTTTTTTAAAACACCATAAAATAATAAAATCAAAAATATTGATGTACATCTGTCAAAGCTGTACTTTCAGCCCGTATTACCATTTGGAGCTGAAATACCTTAAATGCAGAACATGAAAATTGCAATTTACTCTTTTTGTGTGTTTTGTAATTATATTATCAGTCTATTCCTAAGGCCTTTGAAAAAATATAAAGTATAACAAAGCTCTGCACTCTTGCTCATAAAGATATATATTCGGAAGCTAAACTACATTAGGTGTTAGCAGGTGGGCTGCTTTAACAAAATAAAACCACTGCTTTAAGAGTATTCAAATTTGAATTTAAACCGTAGAAACATGTATGTTTGTAGCCGAGACATCTTAGAGGATCAAGTTAATTGTTTTAATATGGAAAATATGTTTTTGTAGTGAGCAAAATGAGCTTCTGATGTAATTTATTAGTGGTAGAGCAAAACTGTTTTCTCTGACCCAGTTCAACCAATAAAGACAGTTGCTTTGGTTACCGAGCTCTTCTCTTTAACATCAATGTCTGATTGATTAGGTTGAATAGATTTTACACACAAACACACGATGCTTCCAAAAAATTCACACTTAAACATAAAGATACCAAAAAGATTTATCATAAAAATATGTTACACAAAGATTGGAGTTGTACTGTACTTGTAATGGAACAAGGCCTTTAAAGTCACACTCAGTAACTCAGAAAGTCATGGAAAACTCCAACTTGTTTGTCTACTTCATGGATCAGAAGTTGTCGCCTTGCAGCGCTTGGCTCTAAATTTAGGTTTTCATTAATTTCTCTGAGTCAGCTGAGGGCACAGTTTCAGTAATAACGGGTTTGTATTCGGTCCAAGTCCCCCTTGAGTCAACCCACGGCAGCAGCTGAATGTGTGTGCATCGCATTAACCAGCCATTTCCACATCTGCAAGAGATTAGGTGCTCAGTGTTTTCTCAGTCCCTTCCAAGTTTTTTCTTCAAGTTATTTTCAAGCTGAAGTTGTGGTAGTCGCCCCCCACCCGTCCCACCTCCCTGCCTGTTCCTCCTCTATCTGCTCATTACAAAATCTGTTCCTGATTTTGGGAGGCGACAGTGGAACCATGTGGCGGGAGTCCTGCTGCTTGTCATGTTAACATATGAAAATATTTGGCCAACAACAACTTCTCAAACATCTGGCTTCTGTGTTACATTTCAAATTACTTTTACTTTGGATCCTTTGGAAGAAAAGGCTTGGTTCTAAAACCCACGAAGTTAGAAAATATGAATTTTTATATGTATTCAAAGGAAGTTTAGATCATTAGTCTTTCCAGCAGTTCAAAATAACCAGAATATAACTGAAGCTGCTTCAAAGCCCTTTAATACTTCTAGAAGTATCAAAACTTGTATGTTCTTCTGTAAGTATGGAATACTCCCTCCATAATTTCCACATAAAAACATTTTATGTTGCAATAAACTGCAGGATGTTAAAGGTTTCATGCTTATAAAGGGCACCTTTGGTTTATTATTTAAACAATAAATCAGTTTAATAAATCAGTCTCAAATTAATCAGGGGGACGGACTCTCTTAATGAATAACTCTGACCACACACTGAAACCACAATATTTTGCTATTAATGAAGTTTAACAAAGTTTTACTCAACTGAAAACCATACAAAATAAAAGGCAGAATTTTTCTATTATGATTCACATGAAACATGACATTTAACCTTGGATTTTGTGTCGAATACTTGCAGTGACTATAAATAGTGGAAGAAAATGAGCATTACCTTTGTTGCATACTAATGCTACAATATATGATCAGTTTTCTCATTATGAGGTTATGAATGAATTATAACCAGAGGTGTATTAGATGATGAGGGAAAAAAAGTCCTGTTTTTATTGCTTTTTTTTAACATTATAGGATTGATTCACTTATCTACAATAAAAAGGTCACAATCAAGCAAGAGATCTGTTTTGAAGTAATATTCTTTATTTTGAAAAATGTCTTGTAACTTTTCAGATTAACAAATAGCTTGACTGAAACGTTTGAACGCCTCTGCACTGATTTGGATCGTATCGGACCTCTCTAGTCTCTGTCAGTGAGCCATTAAATCAGCAAACGCTTGTCACTTTTTTTACTCTGCTCACTTTATCTGCTTTGATCACTGCCTTTTGAGCTGTACTGACGCAACAAACCCAACCTATCTGGTCTCTATTTGACTCTAAAACAAACACTGGGAACTGCTTTCACACACAATCAGACCCATGTGTGTTATCTCTGTCGTCATTTGACCGGTCCTCTCCCCCTGTCGTTATACTCTGTTCTCACCAAAAATTGCACGGATCAAATCTCAGCCCCGTCAGCATCTATTGTCCCGCTCGGCTGTATCCACAGGAGCGCACACAGAGACCGCGGATATGGACGTACACCCAGGGTGGCGTCTCGTCCCTGTGGCTGATGAGAGCGGGCATGATGGGAGTGAAGCATGTAATGTGATTTATAGCGCTGGGCTCACTTTTCAAATTCAATCAGGAACTTTGATTACTGATGAAAATTTGAGACAGGAAATCGCTTTGATAGCAAATGAAAACCTCATGAGGTTCAAGAGCACTTTGGGGGGGTGCGCGCAGAAGGGGCCAACGTCGAGCCCGACTGAACTCGGCCATATTTGATTAGAGGGAACACACGCGATGCAATCAAAATCGACAAAAGCAGGAACTCCAAAAAGTTTGGCCAATAGCTGATGAAATCTGTGCCTTTGGTGCAAGATTTTATCTCCCGCTCTCACATTGCCTTCCTCATTGAAACCTGTGGCTCACTCCCTCTAACAAACACACAAACGGAACAGTCACAATCAAACATACATACAGAGGTTGATCTGTGGCTCTTTGGTCTCATGTGCTGTTATAATGACTGCACATGAGGGGACACCCAAAACACACACCTGACAGCATGACGGAGGGGCCCAATTACCTTTCCCCGAAGAAAGTGAGTGTGTCTGTGTGTTTGTGTCGTATATAAAGAGCCGAGATGGGGAACAGAGAGGAAAAGTGAAGATAGAAAATCCCAGGCCCAATGCTCGTGCATGAATGTGATACAAACATGACAGGCTCATCAGTCATCAATGGCCTTTTAAAGTGTTCTCCACAGGGACATCTGACCTTTTCACGTGATGTCAATAAGAGCTGCATGATGAATCAATTGCCTAAGCCTATGGCTCCTGGTAGCCTCTGTTATCCTAAGTAAATACGTGAGATGACATTCCGCCTGTTGAGACACCCGCAGACAAAAGCCTGAAGTTATGGATTGCTTTTTAATGGAGAAAGGGAATCCAGTGATGAACAGCAGCAAGGCAGAAAGAAGCATTGAACCTCCTAGAGGGGCCCTGCATGCAGACAAAACTTTCAGATGGATGGGATGAATAGATTGGATGGAGGTGTGAGAAAGTATAGAGCTATGAGAGGGGAATGAAGAGGGCAGAAAGAGATAATGGTAGTCAAGGTCAGAGGAGTCTCTGCAACCTTTCAGTATGTCTGCACAGGATGGATGGGAATGGGAAGAAAAAAAATGGGGCGCACGAGGCCAGGAGGAAGATTAGGAAGAGGGCAGTGGGAGGAGATAGTTACTGAGGAAATGGAGAACAGGCCCTGAATGTTTGGATGTCAGGCTGTGTGTGTGTGTGTGTGTGTTTGTGTATGTGTGTGGAGCCAGGTAGTGAGCGATAGGAGGAATATGAAGCCTAATATGATGGGCTAAATTAGGTGTAATGGCAGTAACATAGAGCGACAGGAACTGGGCCAGTGCATTAAGGGGTTAACCAAGGGCAGGAGTCGATGACCTCCCTCCTCCCACGAGACAGAATTATCTGTCAGTATGAAAAACACACACTCACTGATAATTAAGATGTGTCTGCCAGACTGTTAGATTTTGCTGTTTAAAAATCTCATGACTGTTTCCCCCGCTCCTCTCACCATTAAAACCGAGCTCAGGACAAATAAGGCGACAGTTCTGTCTGTAAAGACGAGCGCTGGCGGTTTTCCAGATATTTTGATTTATTCAGTGTTTTATTTGCAGTTTTGTACAATTCTTCAAAATGTTCAAGCTCAGGCTTTTCCTAATGTTTGCAAACTGAAGTAACTGAAGTCCATTTATTTAGGTGCTCTACTTTACGAGTTTTTCATAGTCGTGATCATCACACAAACATTCAGGATCATCCAGGCGGGATGGGGAGCATTCCTGCAAAGCCATTTTTTAGGACTTCTGGGGGTGCTCAGTTTCTTCTTTCATATTCAGACTCTACCAATTCCATTTTTTTACAAGACAATCTGTGGGCCTTCTTACAGATACGCTTCAAGTCAGCACGTTAAAATTTGAATCTGAAGACCTGTGTTTAATGTCTCAGCCCCTGCGGAACAACATCTGCACAGAATAGTTCTATCATCCATAATACTAAAGGGATGCTGATAATAAGAGGATGTTTAGTGCATGCTGTATTCAACCTGGAATAACTGAACCTGGTTCAGTTGTGTTCAAACCCAAGTGTTATGCTGAAGTGTAGAGATTTAACATTAAAGGATGCAGTGTTTCTTTACACGTAATTTTCACAATTAAAAGTAGACCCTAGTTTAGCCAAGCCTGTAACCTGGTCAGCTACCATTTCCTCTTTCTCCGCACATTCTGCCCAATATTGATGCCTTTGCTTATGACTATTAAAATGTTTTTCAAAAATTAACCCTTAAAAAGAATCAGATTAACCCTAATGCTTATAGTTTTTAGTCTGAATAAAAATACACAATAGAAATATGAAACTTTTTTATTAATTTGAATTGTTTAATAAAGAACTCTGAGAACTTGTTTTTGTAAATAACCATGTGCATTAAAGAAAAATAAAATTTCTATAATATTATCTACTAGGATTTATTTTAGACTTTACATACCAAAGCTAGTAATCTAAAAAGTATTATTACAGCACCAAATCCTTAATTTTTTCTAATTATCACAAGCAGCAATAAATAAAAAAGTAAAGAAATACACAGGCACTCATACAATTACCTACTAAAAAATATCTAAAATTTTGTACAATTATATTGTTCAAGCGCGTGTACGCTGTGTTGAAAGCTGTTTAGCGTTTTACAAAAAGGGTGACAAGGAAAAATGCACAAAATGTGTGAAAGAAAGAGACACTGCAGGCTTTAGGTGAGAAATTAGAAATATTAGCATATTTATTACAGCAACATGAAAGACAACCGAATGCCTACACTCTTCACAACAAGCAATGCAAAAGAAATTGGCATGGGAACTAATAACCCTTATTGGTGGTCAAGAAAAAAAAAATGAGAGGAGAATAAAGAGCGAAAGTGAGCTGAAAACATCAAATGAGAAACTAACGAAGATCAACAACACAAACCTGCAGGGAAATGGAAACAAATACAGCATTTCAGATCAAACAAACCAGCCAAATTATTTTTAACCTCGCAAAGGTGTGCAGTGACTTTTTGGGGAATAAAAATGTCCAAAAAATGGACCAAAAACTGGGGAGATGACATCACTTTTAAAATGGGAGGGCTGAATTAGCCTGAAAAAATAGAGAACATTACATCAATTCACAAACATTCTTCAGGCAGAACGCAAAGATGAGGTTACAGTTGTCCTCTGTAAAAGAATTACGCAGCAACAAAAACAACAACAAAGAAAAACGGTCTGACAATTACGTTGGTGAAATGTAAATAAGACAACGGCAAGAGTTATTTCCCCATCAACCTTTTAGAGGTCATCAGGTTGAAGTTGTGTAAAAATGCATTAGAGGGAACTGCCTTTTATTTGTTTAAATGAATTAAAGTAGTGGTGCTGTGAAGGCTCTGAGATGTTTGAAAAATGGGTGCTGAAAAGTGAGGTCAACTTAATTATGGAGATAAATACTACCTGCATATACACTTTTCTCTATTATCTCTTTTCTAGGACAACAGAAAGAACAATAACTCGATAAATAAGGCATTTAAAAGGCCAGCGGGTAACGACGAGCCGCTAGAGCAAAACTATAGAGTTAGCAAGAGTAGAATGAACGGTTTCTGTCACTCCCAGCTTGTGTTTTTGTACTTTTATCTGTGGTTTAGAATGTGAAGTTGTGGTAAGTGGTAAGAAATCTATGTAGATTATTTTTGTAGTTTGTGAGACATTTAGTCGTTGCTATTGCATTACCAAATTCTAAAACAATCAAGCGGAAATAAAAAACAATGAAAAAGAAAAAAAACAAAACACTTTTTATTAAAATAGTCAACCAGTTGCCTTTCGTGGTTCTACCTGGTCGGTTTCAGAGCTGCCTCTCACTTATTGTAGCTATGCCTGTTAAAGTTCTACTCTGACACATGCTGTGCTACATGTGTACAGAAGCAGAGTGGGCCAACTCTTTGTTTCAATGGCAATTATGAATGTTATGTTTCTAGGTAATATTGGCTTAAAACTACAGTATGGATAAAAAAATATCCTTTGACTTTTTTCCCCAATAACTTGTTTCCAAAAACAAAACACTTTATGTAATATGCACTGAGCTGCTAATGTTTCCAATGTTTCCATTTTTGTCAATCACAGCTGTTGTTCTTCTGCTGAGACACTTCAGTTTGTCACAAAGCTTGCAGATATGCTAAATGCTGCAGCTAATATTCAAAGGACCAACAACATTTTGTATGAAATCCAGCAGTTATAGTTATTTTTCTGCAACTCTTCAAATACTTCATCATCATAAACGAAAATGGAAAGCCGTTGAGTCCTTTGTGACCAGATATCGTTTAGCTAAGATAGCTTAATCAAATGGTGAATTTATAATATAAAAATTTCGTCTGAGAATTTCTCTTATTTAACTTATCTACTTTTCTTTTTCAAAACAAGTATTTTTAAACCTGTGTTGTATGTAAAAATGGGGTTAAAACCAAGTAATACCTGTCAACGATGGATATGTGAATACAGCATGCTAATCAATAAGTCCATTCTACTCATTCTAACGCTATCACAGACACTGCAGTCACTGTCACCTGTCTAGCAAAGCAGATGCTTTGCACCGTGCTACATTCCTTTGTTCAAACAAATGAATCACCTCCATTCACCTTTCACCTGTATGGCCCTTCCTGATCATGAACTTAAGAAATCTCTTTATCACAATAAATGCACATCATAGTCATCATCATAGTTATCAATACAAACATTCTGACATTGGAAATCAACACTGTACATATTTTACACTATAATACAATGATATTTACTGTACTTTATGATGCTGTTGGTCCTACAGATCACCACATATATTAAAGTTGGGGTTTGGATCACACTAAAAACAGATTCTCATTACAGTGTCCACAAAGAGGAGTCATTTATATTGGACGGTGTAATAATTGTGATCAGAAGCAGGTGCCTATTGAATACAAAAACATATTGGCTTACTGTAAACATTCTTTTGAAAATAGATTTCATGAATAAGATTTTGAAATGAGCATAAATACTGGTTGCTAGGGTAGTATATATGTTGTGACTGTTGAAGACTAGCTGACAGCTTAAAATTTGAGAAAACTGTTAGAAAATCTGAATTTTCTGTTGTGGTTTTACAGAATTCTGAGTGTTTGCAACTAGCAAGCCTTGAAGCCATGTTTAGCACAGACAATAAAAACAAAAAAGTCTTATTTTTACGCACATGGCTTGTAAAATTATAATCTGGGCTATGCACTTTAATTTGTTGCCCACCTCTGCTGAATTGTACCTGCTTTGGTAGCTCATCGTATGTTTATGATGTATTCTGCTGGAGTACTTTTTAGAAATGAACATAGGAAAATTCAAATCCGTTTCTCAATCATTATTGCTCATCAGTGTGTTTCTTTTTAAATTTGGGCATCTGCCTCAGGTTAGAAAGTTTCTAGACACTTTGGCATTTACAAGGAAGTTTTCATTCTTCAACAGTCTCATCTCAGTGAAACACCACCATAAATGATAACCAGGAAGTCAGAGCAAAACTTTTTTTTAAAGTAAAATTTACCCACTTGCACATCTGAAAATCACCTCTGCAGATATTTCATCTTGTTGGAAAAGGGGCCATTCCAGTCCTCGTCATGCAGACCATGTAGAAAATGCATAAACTGACAAAGACTTCCCTTGTGGAACCAACCAACCAGAAGACTGGTAAAAAAAGTGCAGTTATATTGATGGCATTTTACCTAGAAGAACTTCTCTAGATTGCTGTACATGGCACAACCCTGGAAAATAACAAAAAAGAACTAGGTATGTCTTCAACAGTGTCAGTGCCTATAAGTTTTGATTCATCATTAAAACTATAACTTTCTTAACACACCTGAAACACGGGAAGGCTAAATCTGAGCTGAAATAAACCTTAAAACACCATGGTGTAAAATGTTAACAGTACCACTTTGTTTGAATAAATTAAAGGAAGAATAACATTTATTAGTTTTTGTCCCTTTGTTGCAATCGTTGTAAACCAAAGGAAATACTATAACAAATACCTGGTTGAATTGCTATGGAAGTGTATCTGAGAGCAGTCTTTCAGGAAGCCCTTGTCCTGGCCAAAACACTCACTCAACACAAGTTAGCAAAATCTACATGCATCTCCATCTTTACAGGTCCAGTTACTTATCCCCCCACACCCCCACCCTCCTTGCACATTCAAGTCGTTCACAATCTCGGCTCGTTCATTGGCTTTCTGGAAGCAGACAGCAATAAACTGTAGCTACAGGGTAATAACTCCTGTTAAGGTTGAGCAATATAATCTTCACCACCAATACAAACATTAGGTCCATCTCTCTGGTCGTGGGATATGCTGCCCATATAAACATTTATCTACACATATACATATCTCATGACCCTTTTTAAATCCTTCATTGTGGGAATGCAAAACAAACAAAACAATAGTAAAAGCTGACTGTACACCTCACAAACGGTGATGATCATTATATTCTAATTTATTTATTTTTTGTTGCCATTTCTCAGTTTTATTTTTTTCTTTTATGTTAAGTTGACATGTTGTGAAATGGTCTGGGATGCTCTATGTGTGGTTTTGTTGCTGGAAAACGTGTCTCTCTGCTGCTCCATTACAGTACAGTGACAGTGTTGCTGGGGAGTCTGAGTGCTAAAGCCAGACGTGCCCGTCGATGATGCACATGGGGGTGAAGGGGAAGTATGAGAAAGTGAAGGAGTCGAGCGTCAATGTTGTCTCCATTTTAGTGTGTCTCAAAATCAATGGAGACCCAAAAAGCACAAAGTATCCATTACAACTCCATTTCAGTGGGGAGACTCTTCACAGGAGCATCCAGTTCAGCTCTGTCTCACCATGTGTCTTTGTGGAAACTGTTATACGTGAACGTGTGTCCCCTGGGCTTGCAGGCTCTGCACACTGGATAAAATCTTCTTCTGGTGGCCAGCCAAAGTCACTCCCATCTTGGTCAATTCACTGAACAGAAAAGAGAATCCAAAATATATCATTTTAAATGCTAATTGCAGTAAAAACATTTTAATGACGTTCAAATAAATTTTACATTAAATATGCACCAATACGGATACCAGTATTAGTTTGATACCGTGTGTGTGTGTTCTCAAACTCATATCCAATACCATTTTATTGCAGTGTGAACTTCTCAGTAATGCTTCCCACCTGAACTTCTCAGGTAGCAGAGGAGGAGCCAATGAGGTATATAGTAGGCTAAAGGCACTATCACGTGACTTTCCATGGTCGGAGAGATCGGCCATATTGTTCGTACCACAGCCGTCAAATATCTGAAGCATGCAAGATGCCTCTAGCCAGTATGAACACATCGGCCCAGAAAGAGTGACCGCTGGCCTGAAGATGCATGTAAACTGCAAAAGCCTGCCCTGATGATGTTGCTCTTTTGTGCTGGGCCATCCTTATGGTAAATAACTGCTTTATTTAGAAAAGGACACTGGAAATTAAATGGGTTGAACAAGAGCACTGTGGACAGTCTTACCAATCACCAATGGGCACTTTTGGGAAAAACTTTTGCTGTTCTGGTTGAGAAGATAACCCAAAGAGTATGTTCTCCTGAATTTCAAATACATTTTCAAAGTTATTGTGACGTAATGACATTTATTAGTGCTGGCATTCGTACTTGGTATTAGCAAGTACTCAAATATAAGTACTTGTTCTTGGTTTGAAAAACAATGCATCCTTAGTTCACATAAAAGAAAGTTGTGCAACGCCCAGTTATTACATTGCATGCTGATCTAGTGAAAAAGGACCCCTGCTGTGAAAATAAAGCCCATAATTGGATGTACCCCTACATAAAGAGAAGTTCTGACAAAAGGGAATTGTATTTTAATCAGTTTTTTTTTTTTTTTGCCCAAGTGTAGTTGGTGCTAATTATTTAAGAAAAAATATTTAAGTTGTCCAAATAATTATACCAATCAATGGACCTGTGAATAGTTGATGTTTAGAAACAGGTCTGTACCTGACACTGATGTAGAGGATAGAGTCCAAGCTGACATATCCAGCACTGGAAAAGTTCTCCTTGTACTGGCCCATCTTGATGGTTTCCAACCAGTCATCCACCGTGTTCACACTGAACTCTGGAGTGGGCGGGTCCTCCCTGCTGAGATGTAAAGCAGACTTACAACTTCACGTTTTGGTGAACATATAAATAAATTTTCGTAAATAAATTCCAGACATAATAACCTTATCTAAACAAAATTTCTTGAATTCGTCAACAAGAAAGCCTTACAATCAAAACCAAATAAAAACAAATTAGTTGAGTCAAGAAGAGTGATTCACGACTCTTTCAAACTTATTTATTGCCTCTCTCTCAGCAAGAGTCAGTAATGTTACTTGTAGAAGCATTCGACTTGTTTGCTTTCATCTTTTAATTTTATATGTTTTAAAATTTAGATAAAACCTAGAAAATTACATCTTTTGTTCAAACAGCATGAACTTACACGGTGAAGTTTAATTTGTGCGATACTGCAGACTTCATAGAGATCTTTGTGTGAAGCTTTTTTCTGGTCATGTGGTTATTTTGTTTACTCTAGGGATTTAGCAGTGCTACTTTAGAGGTTTGCCACATTTATGCTGGCCCTTGGTATTTCGTTCTGCTTTGAGCGTTTGTGAAAGTGATTGAAATGTCTGCATGCTGCACTGATTCAGAGCATCAGCTAAGTCCTCAAGGTCTGAAATGTAAATGTAAAAATAATGACATTCTTCGGGATGTCTTAAAAACAACTGGGGATTTGAAAAGTCTAATTTAAACAATGCAATTGAGAACAACCAGGTATCATTTTCATTTTCTATTTTGGCAACTCCCTATTTGTTAGGAACACATCTGGAAAATTTTACTTAAAAATTACACCTTTTACTTACAAATTACACTGGCAGGAAAATACAGTTTTTAGTGTTTTTACTGCTCTATATTCTCATCGATCTAGCCAATGACTACAATAGTGAAATTTACGGTTTTACTGGATGCATTTCTCCCACTGACCACACTGAGCTGTTGGCCAGCTCTCGGAGACTGGCTGGGTTTCTGATGAGCTTGTCCAGGATTGTGACAATCTGTCCAAACTTTGGCCGGTCGCTGCGGCCCTTCTCCCAGCAGTCCAACATGAGCTGGTGTAACACCACAGGACAATCCATAGGAGCAGGAAGACGATAGCCCTCATCTATTGCTTTGATCACCTGCAAAGGAAGACCAAGTAAATGTATTGATTAGTAGTGTCCTGATGCCAATTCTGGTGTTAATATTGGGCTTGATACAAACATTTTTAGTAGTCATATTCATACATAATGCCCTGGTACTTGGAACCAATACCGATAGCAATACTGTAATGCTGGTATTGATACTCCATTGAATGTGTTACAGTTTACTTTTCAAGTAAAACATATGTACAAATGTAAACAAATGTATTCACTTTAGACAGATTTTTTAAGCATGAACTGTGTTGAAAACCTGGTACCTTCGTCTGGCAAAAGATGACTTAATGAAGTGTAGTAAATAACACTACAACTGAGGTGTGATATGTGCATGTTGGGGACTCACATCCTGGTTGGACATCTCCCAGTAAGGTCTCTCTCCATATGAAATCACCTCCCACATGACGATACCGTAACTCCATACATCACTGGCTGAGGTGAACTTCCTGTAGGCGATGGCCTCTGGAGCCGTCCACCTGATGGGGATTTTCCCTCCCTGTGAACAGTTCCCCAAAATAATCTTAGGAAGAATGACAATTTTCACGATGAAGGAATTTAAAGTGGTAACATTTTATGATCCACATTTATATAGCACGTTTTAAAGTCTCCAGATTATGCAAAGCAATTTACAGAGTTTCTTGTTTCTTGAGTTTGCTATTATACAGGTTGAGTCAAAAGTCACAGAACACCCTTTAACTTAAGAAAGAAAGTGGTCCAGCCATTATCTAAATGTTGTGTTTGGTTGCAAAAACATCAGTTTTATTCGAAAACAGACACTATTCAGATTGTGTGTGAGGTAGAAGGATTGCAGTCTGGGCCGTCAGTTTTCTTTTTAAATCCCCGAGCTGCCCGCGCCTTTGTTGTTGACGCAACAGATCAAACCGCTTCCACACAGTCCGCCGTACGTATAGACAGGCATTCTCGGCTTTCCTTGCTCGCTCTAACACGCCCAGACGTCGCGCATCTATAGGCTCGCTTCAGCTCTTTAACATGCGGCTGCTGCCTCTGCACCACCTAGCGCTCCCCGTCTCTGCACGGTGAAAGTCAAATGAAAGACGAAGCTGCCAAGTTACTCAGCACTGTACTTTTGTTTCCAACACCCTACCCTCCGCCCCTCCTACTCCATTTTCTCTTCTTTTTTTATTTTTTGCCTCCTTCTTCTTAACTTCTCTCATTAGATCTGAATCCTTCCCTCCCTCATTCTCTCTGTATTTCCTCCGTGGATCTTTCCTGCCTCTTTCCCATCTCCGCCTCAGTCTTGGCTGCTGCTATGCCCCCTTCCCCCTCCTTCTCTCTATCCTCCCTGCCTCCCTTTCCTCTATCAGCGCCTGCAGCTCCCCATGTCTGTTGACATCAGTGGGAGTTTGTATGCGATTGCTACAGCTCAGTCAGCGGCTGATCCCCTCCTCCTAGGGCAATGCTAATGTCATATTAAGAATAACATCCCCAACTTTTCCCATGAATATGAATAGTGCCATCTCCTTGTGGACATCTTTGATGAGTTACTCCGCAGTGGTTTGACTCATTGATGTTTGAGTTTCTTTAGTCTCGCAGAGCGCTGTGAGACGGTTCTGCAGTCACCAGTGACTGATGCGACTGCATAAAAGCAAAAAAATGTTGAGACGACTTGTTTTGTCTCTGTCTTCATTAGGTGAACAGCTTTGTTTTTATTGTTGTAGCAGAGAGTAGAGCCTTATATGTACCACGTCTTGCACAGTAGAGTGTCAAAATATTTTGAATGTATGTAGACATTAAGTCTTTTATTTTATTTCATTTTTTTAAGATGAGTGATAATGTAGTATGTGTGCATGTGAATTTGTCTTTTTATCTGTTAGCAAAATAAGTATGTACCTGTGTGAGTATGTCTTACCCGTGTTGTGTAGGCGGCCTCAGGGTCGTCCTCCAGAACTCTGCTCAGGCCAAAGTCTGACACTTTGCAGACCAGGTTGCTGTTGACCAGGATGTTGCGAGCGGCGAGGTCTCGGTGAACATAGCTCATGTCTGACAGGTACTTCATACCTGAGGCGATGCCGCGTAACATGCCGACCAGCTGGATGACTGTGAACTGGCCGTCGTGTTTCTGGAGGGGAAGGGCAAGAAGAATAATGTGAATTAATACAAAGAGCTGACATCAGGCTGCAATGTGGTGGCACTCCGACAACAGCTTTAGCTGTAATTGAATGTTTAAGCCAGGATTCAAGTTGTAATGGCAGCATTCCACATGCCTCAAGTGTCCCTGAGCTACCCTCTGTATATCTTCCAGCTCCTCTTAACCCTGTGCTTTGACCTCCCGTCTGGAGGGTGGCGAGGCAAAGATGAATTTCTCCTTTCAGGGATCAATGGAGGATCACATCAACAAAGGAATCCTACTTACAAGGGATTGACTCTAACCCAGCAGACAAAACTTTCTTCTTTCACACTGACTGTGTGCCCACGCAGAGCTCTCAGGATTTCAGATTTGAGCCGTCTTTGGCAGAGAGTGCAGCCTGTTGATCGATGACGGTCCAGCTCACCTTCTCCTGCCAATTATTTCTGCCCTGGGCCAACAGTCTCCGTTAAAGAGCCATTCATGTTATCAGTCACCCTCTCCCCTTTATATCATTTCTCCTTCCTCTGTGTCTTTATTATCGCCATCCATCTCTGTCCATCCTCGGTCTCTGTCTCAGAGAGAGACAAAACTCAGAAATGCTTTCATCTTCCTGTATCCGAGCTCCTTTCCTCTGTCTTTTTCTTTCTCTCTCCCTCGACAGCTGCGGAGTAAGTTAATTAGCCGGTGGTTTTGTGAGATGCTGATTGATTGGGCTGTCTAACAAACCTACAGACTTCCTCTATCAATCTGCCCACTGCACTGTAGTGCCAGGAAGAAGGGAGGCAGGGTAGGCAGCGGCTTGGGGGGAGCCCGAAAAATAAGAATAGGCCTTGACATGGCAAAAAAAGAGAAAAAAACAACAACACTTTAGAGAACAACAAACTGGTGTGGACAGATTCAGGAAAGCAAAGCTGTTGTTACTTCAGAGGCTTATCTGCTTACCAAATGGTCATAATGAAAAACACCAACTGTAAAGATATCTCACATGGGCTTTAAAAATCGTAAACGTTAGTTTGGTAATTGTGCAGAGTCTCTATGGTCACTTTTAAAACCTCCATTACATACATGGTGTGGAACAACAGCTGCATGTTTCTGGGGTTTTGTGTGATATGGGTTTTAAATCTGTCACTTTATTTTGCCTCTGTGTCACAGATGGGATCGATGTCTCCTTAAGCAAAGGGCCTATCGTCACAGCCATAATGGCTCTGGAGTGCTGCAGAGATTTTACTGGCTGACAAACCAGCCTGAATATGAATCGTGAGGGGAATGTTGAACACACCAGGATTGAAACATGCTATTTATTTGGCTGCATGCAAAAACCTCATTTCAAGGTTCTTCAGCTAAAATCTACGCAGCTCCTTCAAGGATTACGCCTGAAACATGTTTCAAATTTTGAAACGTGGAACTACGTGTTGGGGATCTTCCAGTGTACAGTGCGTTTTATAATTACCGTGTGAAACCACCAGTTGGTTTTAACTTGGCCTCGGGTTTGTGAGAACATAGATATAGCAAACAATTCTTTAAAACCATTAGCCTAACTGCTTTGACCCAAACTACAATCCCTTTGAAACATAAAACTACTTGCATCCTGATGCTAGTTCAGGTAGAAAAAAATGTATTTAATTGAAAAAAAATACTTGCTTTACCTTTTTCTTTAAGCCAGTTTTATAAAGCGGCAGTTCCAATTAAGAACCAAGTCATTTTTTTAAAATAAAAATTTTCAATTAAAATGGTTGCCACTCCTCTTCAACATGAGCGAACACGGAAATGGATGCACCTCGTTGAACTTTATAGATATTGAGCTACAGTTTGGTGTGGTAGTAGATGAGTCATCAATAACACATACTGTGAGCTCTAACAAAGCTCACAAACAATTTACAGGTTATGATCAAAACGCAAAATAATATAATTTCTTCTCATTAAAACATGATCCTATGCTCCTCAGTCATATAAGGTGGTGGGTAATTTGTATTTTTTCAAGAAATGCTGGGCATTTAATTGATTACATTAAATAAGGTATTTGTTCATACCCTCTCTGCCATTTCAAAAGATTTGAGCTATCATTTCAAACCCCATATTTTTCTCAACAGGATTTTAAAGAATGTGCCCTTGCATATTTTTTTTCTGGGTAATGACCTGGAGATTTTCTAAGTCTTTACAGTTTGGGGCAGCGTTTTCTGTTTGGTTGTCATAAAGCATCACGGCGCTGGCCTTGGAGGTAATGCTAATCCTACCCGGCCGAGCCGTGACTCACCTTGAGGAAAGTGTCCAGAGATCCATTTTCCATGAACTCCGTTATGATCATCACTGGCTTACCTACAGAAACACAACATACGGCAGCTGGTTAAAAAAGCAAAGTTATAAGGAAGAACCGCACAAACTATAAAAAGACGAGGGACAGCGAAGAAGCAGAGTTTGCAGCTGTGGCCAGCCGCGCTCTCCGTCTCCTGCTCCTCTCTGGGGGATAACATGGCATGTCGTCATCAGTCACACTGACAGCTTCTAATCAGCCCTCTCCATAAACGCCAGGAGATAATTAGAATAGACCAATCCACTAGAATGGGTGTGTGTGTGTGTGTGTTTGAGGGGGGCCTCCTGAGATCTCATGAATACTAATCAGCCTCAAGGGAAGGGGGGCTGCAGTTTGATCGCTGTGCACCTGCACCTGCACAAGTGTGTGTTAGTGTGTGATGAAGGAGAGGCTGCCTGATTGACTGACAGGCCCTGCGCCCTGTGATCCCCTGCATGGCATCTGGTGGGGCTTACAAATGATTAACAAAGTACCTGCAATCACATGTATACACACACAGGGTCCTATAAAATCTGTTTGATTTTTGTTTTCCCCCAAATTCCTCTTCGTCTATTTTTTTCCTGAATTCCACATTTTCATTCTAATCATTTTTATTAACCCAAAACGTGTGTAATTATGTTTTGGAGGATGCTGGTGTTTCAGCAAGCCTCTTCACCGCGACTCAAACACTTTTTTTTTCTGTCTGTGTGGAGAGGGAGAGCCTACCCGGCGTGTACATGCCTAGGTAACGGCAGGTCCAGGAAGCGGCAGCAGCCAAAATACCTCAGAATCACAGAAATGAGTGAATTCCCTGAGATTTTGCATTTTTATACTGGATTTAATTTTGTTTAGTAAATTCTGCAGTTCTGTCAGGGTTTTCTGTAGCGCAGAAATCATAGGGCTCCACACACACACACACACACACACACACACACACACACACACACACACACACACACACACACACACACACACAC
>JAVKLF010000064.1:11706437-11741570 GCA_034783495.1 Millerichthys robustus | reverse complement strand
GTGTGTGTGTGTGTGTGTGTGTGTGTGTGTGTGTGTGTGTGTGTGTGTGTGTGTGTGTGTGCGTGTGTGTGTGTGTGATTTTAAAATGTGGCTAATCTTGTTGGAACTCATGAAGGATAAACATTTGGTTACAGGAGCAGTGAAATCACAGATGTCATCCCCCCTTTTTCCCCCCTTTCTTGTCCATTTTTTTGTCCTCTCCAAAGAGCATTCAACTCTGCTCCTTTCATCTTCTCGCCTCTCAGCAATCGCTGTTCTTTTTATTTCCTCCTCTCCCTCTCATCTCCTTGTCCTCCCTATGGCCTTCATTGAGGCAGAGCATTAACATCCATCTAACCTTCAAAAAGAGTGACCAAAAAAAGAAAAAGAAAAAAAGTCGACACTCCTTACATTCAGAGTAACGTAACCTTTAATCAGACTTTTTTGTAAATGTCAGAGATGGATGCCCTGCTTTTTCACACCCACGTGTAATCTTTAACAGATAGACAGAGATATATGAGAAGGGACCAGATTATAATCATATCAATCCATGTGGATGGAAGGTGGAATTTTCTGCATGAGATTATCCCTGGGTTTTTTTTTAAAGTTTTACTCAAACATCAGTTTGACCTAAACTTGTGGTTTGATGGGGTTTTTTTTTGCAAGCTTGTTAAATGAAATTATTATTATTATTATTATTATTAGCTGTGGCTTTAATACACTTTCAAGTATCAGTGTGTAAAATGAACTCAAGATAAAGTGAAGTGTTCTCCTTCACGATAAATGAAATGTAATTTCCCAAAGTAGGATTTAAATAGGGACACAAAGACAACTTTACCCAGAATTCAAGTTCAAATATCACTCCGTTTTGGTTTTTTTTGGACACAAAGGCTCTTTCTTCACCCTGCTGATCGTGTTTTGACCTTACCTTCCACTGACAACAAAGCAGGTCACCAGGAAGATGAGGAGGACGATTCCCCCAGCTATGGACACAACCATTATGGTGGACTGGTTAGGATCCCCAATGGCCAAGACATCTGCAATGTTAAAATAAATAAAGAAATAAACAACATGATTTTATTAATTTAATATTCTTTTAGACAATTGTGAAAAAAGGTAGGCAAAGCAAGAAAAATAATAGCGATATAAAAAACAAAAGGTGGCATCTATAGGATAAAAAACGGGAGAAAACAGCAAAACAAGCAGAAGTTAGAAAATGAGGTGGATGGAATACAAAGTAAGGCTTTTGATGAGAAGCGCTCTCCTCGCTCGCTCTCTCTGCATTGCCTATGAGGCTACAAGAGTGGACGTGAAAACCCTTCCCTGTTCGCCTGCCCTGTCCAAATGGATATGTTAACATTGCACATAACAAGCCTACTGCTGAGAAGTTTCTGCAAAGATGCATCGATTTTTACGCCACGCCAATCAGGCCATTACTCAAAACAAATACCCCATTTATCTGGCTTAGCTAAGCATGAGCTGACGTGTGTGGATGAGAGAACGTAGCACATATAAATATGTATGGGGTGCGTATCTTGAAGAATCATATTAATACCCTAAGAAAAGCACAGCTAGGCATCGATCTCCTTTTACAGCTGGTGGTATAAACAGATACACGCTTTCTTTTAATGATCAATACAACTGATCCGATTAGTTAACCTTGATGTGATTCTGACAAGCAGAAGTAAGATGCAAACCTGTTGTCTGAGGGCAAATAGTAATAAATGGCTGTATAATGTAAAGTAATGGCTCTATAAACCAAAAACACTCCTGTAGCATACTACATATAGCATCATATTCCTCATATCAGATGCAAACCAAGAACAGAAATCAAGCTTTTTATTGACTATTGGATGATTTGTAGGCTAACTTATGCTTTTTTTGTATGCTGTACAGTGAATCTATTTTGCAGCACCACATGTTTACTGATTCGCTGCACTCTCCCCGCCCGTCAACAAATCAATGATCACTTTGAAGAGCACATTAAAGCGCCTCTAACGCAGAAAATCCCAGAGCACATAATGAAGCAATAACAAAGGTGGATGACGGCAAACAAAAGAAACAGATGTGTGCTGAGACGTTTGACAACAACATCCTAGACTTCACATAGTATACTGTGTGCTGTTCATGTGGCTCAAAGTTCCGCTCTGCTTTCATCTGAAATTAAGAGTAGTCGAGCACTTTTGAAGTAGGATTCTGTGGAAAGGTCAGAAACGATCTTACCTGTTTTAAATGGATGTTTTAGTTGCCTGACATGCTAACAGGTAGTCTAAGCAGGAGAAAAGTGGATTGGTTTTATCTTAAAACAACTTTGATCTTAAAGAAATATATATATAAACTCTATAGACAATGTTTCACTACAGTCGAATATGATCATCATATATCGAAGATATAGTGTAACCATTTATACTCTACAATGAGAGCAAAACATCATGAAAACACTAAGAAAACTAGGTAAGACTGATTTCATAGCGAAAACGTAATGCATGCACATCCATTGTCAAATCATTTTGTTACTGTACTCAGAATTTTGGCTTCTCCTTTTGTTTATTTAGTTTCCAAAGTCATTTCTTTTTCTCCAGGATTAACTGTTACAAAAAACTGACAGCAATAAAAAGTTATTTAAACTGTTTTTACATAAAATGATATTACGTTTTAGAGATTGGGGTCGTTGTAAGGGGGTGGGGGTGGGGGTGGGGGGGGGTTGTTTTCTGGTTTCGTACAGACTAGAATTAGCTCATCAAAATTGTCAGAAGTTATTTCAAAGGGCTTTTTACAACAGATAGGATAGGAAGCATTCTTAGTGTTTTATACAGAACCCCTCTTCAAAATATCTAGACATTTCTTTTAAGATAAATTTAGACTACAAACTGAAAAAAAATATTTGCGCTGGCCTTTCAACCATTAAACTTTGCTTAATTTAATACTTTAGAATGCTTCGAAGTAAATGGTTCATATTCATTGATGACGACATAGGAGTGTGCCAATAAGGGTGCCTCTGTTTGACAGCAGAACAGAAAAAGGGTTTGTAAGAAAAAGAGCCCTTTTACCCAGTCACGTAGTGAATTTATTTAAACTGTGGATGAATAAGATTCATGACCACACTTGATAAAAAATGGCACCAGATTTTCCCCTCCCGTTGGTCTTTTGTTTAAATGCGCTGCTAACATCGACGGGACAAATGAAAATAGAGCAGTTGCTCAGAGCAGCAGCAGAAGAAAACCTCAAAGCACTAATTAAAATCAAATATTTCATTAATTCTCAATTTACCCTCGTGGCTGGTTTCCAGTTCTATCTCCCCACCGTAGCTCCCGTAGCCCCCGTCGGTTCGAGCCCTGACCCTGAACACGTAGGTGGTCCCCGGCTTCAGCCCGTCCACGGTCATCATGTTGGAGCGAGTCTTCAGAACCGTGTAGTTCTGCTCCCGCTGGTTCTGAAGTGGAGAGGAAAACAAGAGGCAAAAATTCAATACTAAACGGACAAAACTGAGTGTTAAAAAAGTAAAACAATCGTGGGTTTGGAAAAAAAAAAGAATATATAAAAACTTGAAAGACTTTTATCTAGAGCGATGAATTGTGGTATTGAGATGGACAGAAAGAAAGGGGAAAAAAACTGATGGAATCCTTAAATTGATGAATTTCGACGTCTCCAGGAGCCAAATACGCCTCACTCAGATTTTATTTGTTCATCGCTGAACCATTTGGTCGCACTTACATCCAGGCATCTGCCAAGTCCCAAATCGTATCCTCTTTTACACTCGGGGGGGCAATATGTAGTTACTACTCCTGCTTCACTTCGTTCCTCAGCTTTCCTGTGCGTGTATGGATGTGTGTGAAAGTGTGTGTTGGGAGGGTGAAAACACAATCAGTCTGTCTGTTGGTAAGCTGGTTCCCTGCAGAGAAGGTGATACTTACCTAATGGAAGACTCTCTACAAAAAGGATTAACACTATTTTACTGTGCCAACACACACACACACACAGATTTAATTTCATCACCTTGGCTGTGTTTTACACGGGTTGTTCGACAGATGTGTGCTTAATTAGCTTGATGTGAACAGCAGAGGAGACATGAGAAACAGGGCTATGAAAACAGAGATAGTTGCATGTTTGTGATGAACAAGTCATTAGAGACGTGCCCTCAGGATCCTGCCGGTGAGGATGTGAAGCACAAGAGGGGAAAAAAAAAAGAAGAAACAAATTGCTTTAAATCTGTTAAAGTGGTACTTCAGTGATTCTGCGGTATGCATCAAAGAAAAGTACTTACATAAAAGTATTGTGTTATGAGAAACAAATTAAAAGGGAATTGCATTGGTTTCATGCAACTGTGCACATTTTTGGTTTTGCACTAAATCTTCTCCGGCTCCATTTCGTACCATCCATAGTTTTGTTGCAGAGGCAACAGTTCCAGAAGAGAAACCCAGACAATCCTCTCCATCGTTACCTGGGGGGAAGCAAAGGCATTCCCAAGGCCAAAGACAATATAATATATAATTATATACTGGGGTCTCTCTTTAGTGAGACTGCTCAGGAAAACCTCTGAGGGGAGGCGTACAGGAGGCATCCTAATAAGATGCCTGATCCACCTCAACTGATGCCATAAAGCAGCAGCTCCCTTCCCTCAGATGACGGAGCTCCTTCTTCTTCCCCTATTCCTTTACATTTATAGGTGCTTTTCAGACCACTCAGGGTCAGTCTACCTCAAACTTGTGACCTTGTTGGTTGATTTAAACAGATTCTGTTTGTAAGTTTTTATTCCTTTTAAATAAAAAAGTGGTGACAAATGGGCCGTGTTTTGCATGAAACGGATCTAACTGGTGGCAGAAAGCTTGATATAGTTGGAGAAAAATGTTATGTCCTACAATTCTAAAACCAAAAAATGGAATTTCCCTTTCTTTTATTTCGTAATAAAAAAAGCAGGTTTCCTTTTCAGGCTTTTTGCTGAAAGCTATAAAATAATCTGAGTGGCTCTTTAAAAACTTTGGTTTCCATTCATCTGACTCACCTTCTCGTAGTAGATGACCTCATATTCCACGATCACTCCGTTGGGTCTCTCTGGACTCTGCCAGGCCAAAGTCACGCTGTCCTTGCTCCGTCTTTCCTTCAAAACTACGCTCACTAAAATAAAACAAAACAAGAAAAAAAAAAAAAAACAAGGAGATAATCTGGTTCAAATAACAGAATAATACATCCAAAAAGTGCAAACAAAGAGGTTAGAAAAACATAATAAAAAACTTTTTATTAAATGTAGGAACCCATATCGCACTGTGAGTGTCATGTTACTTTGCTAATGAGATAGCTTACAGGGTGTTACACGTGTGCACACGTGTGTTAACAGCCATCTGCACAGTGTGCACTGGTAACACACAGATGAAGAGTGTGTGATCGGTCTGTGATATCAGTGTAAAAAGACAAAAAAATCCCCCCAAAAACTGTGACTTCCTGCACAGTTTTTTTCGACATTAGGACACCTGCTCTTGTGGCATCATGGGTATTTGCCTGTGCGCAGAAATGTTTGTGCATGTGTGTGTGTGTGTGTGTGTGTGTGTGTGTGTGTGTGTGTGTGTGTGTATGTAGAGCCTAATGAGGTTAAAAACCTCCTACATCCCTTTCACGCTCCCCCACTACTACCAGATTTTACACACCCATTTGTCGTATGAGGCCTATTAGTCATCACCACCTTGTCATGAGCACCTCTCCGGCACAAATTCCCCACAGTCCCACGCGGTGACAGATGCACATGTGAACATACACGTGCAAGCAGAAATGCAGAGGTGTCACTTTGTGGCTTTGGTGAAAATCATCATAGCAGCAAATTCGAAGTCCTCGTGTAACATCTTGATCCCACACTTTGACTATTTCTGAAAAGCCCCCCCTGCATTTGACAAAATCTAGTTCGTGCTGTCAAACTTGTTCTGCACCTAGAAACTTAATGTCAGTGTTTAGAAGTAGATTCAGGTAAAAAAAAAAAAAAAAAAGAAAAACCCTCCAGCATATTTACTTAAAAAGCTGTCTGTGTCAAACACATTTTGTTCTTTTACAGTAACATTTATCTTAAGTATGGTGGGGAAAAGTGATGTTTCCCCAGTAGATGTGTCCATTCTCACCTGTTTGGGATGTTGTAACGTTTATGACCGCAGCTCCTCTGGGCGTTGGACTTAAGTCCGACACTCCGTTCTGGCTCTCAATTGTAAAGCTGTAGTTGGAATCCGGCTGCAGGTCAGTGATCAGCACAGAGGCGGACGACAGACCGAATTGTCTCGGCACAAAATGGACGCTGCCGCCACAAGGCGTGCACTTCTTGCCATCACCGGAGCACTTCCTGCAGTGGAGGCTGTAGGCGATGTCCCCTCTGCCCCCTGTGTCTCTAGGCGGAGACCATTCTAAGGTGACGCAGGTCTCGTTCACAGTTGAGATTGGGTTTTCAGGAGCAGAAGGAGGACCTGTTGAATGATAGACGTGGATTTATTTCTGCATATTAATACTGCAAGTTTCTTATGAAAATTTTGGAAAAAAGGAATTTTATCAATGTTATTAGTGAGATGCTTTATAGAACCTTGAGGAAAATACTTGTAATTATTTTTTCTCTCTCGTATTCTTGAAGACTCTAAACATTTGGCTGTAAAGCTATTGCTTACTTTTTAAAAACTAATTCATCTAAGACTGTTTAAAAAATAAGCATTAAAATCAATGCAGTGGAATCACAAGCTAAGTAGTTCATGCTCTCTGATCTCTTCTTATTGTAAAATCTGAGTTACCCACAATGCACTTCCAGCTACAATGCGTCGCCAATGGCATTTAGTGTAGCCTTGAGCTTTTTGCTATGAGCTGAGCTGAGTGGTCTGCTGCAGAGGCATATTGAGCTCACTCCTTCAAGCACCACTTTAAATGGGGGAAAAAAAATCTACAATTTCTATTTTCAAATGTGTTCTAAAATGATTCAGCTCATTTTTACGCCAATTGAAGTCAAAACAATTGTTTTCATTGGATATTTAACAGATATTGGGTCTAATAGTATTCATTGCATGGTGGTAGTTTTGATCAAACAAAATTTCACATGAAAATCCACAGGGGAACATGGGGAAGGGAGACATAGACTTGAGTAAACTAAGAGGCAGGCCACAGGGGAACATCTGAACACCCAGAGGGAGCAGAGCACATGAAGCTGGCAAACATTAGGCTTTAACAACGATCTCGGCAAACAGGACTATTTAAACAGAAAGGGCTGATTACTGGAATGTGAAGCAGGTGAGTTGATGAGCTGAAAGGATGTAGCTGTGAAGGAACCGATTAGCCTAGACAGTACAACATTGTATTGCTTTTTGTTGTTTATCAACTAATTTGAATGTTTTATTAACCCTAACAGACCTCATGCTTTAATTACTTAAGCTAACCAAGTAGTTTTTTTTAAATGAAAAACAAACGAGTGACCAAATGGAAAACAAAGATGAAAAATTGGTGTCAGAGGCATATCTTAAACACTTGTCTCATGTTTACACATACTTTAATGCAAAAGAGATGCAGTCATCAGTTAACACGCTAGAAGCCCTAAGGTCTCCTGACCAAGCGCCATAACGTGACAACACTCTGCAGTAATGTACACATAAATTGTTTTGTCAAAGTAAGCAGGAGATCCAAATGTAGCAAGCTTTGCACTTATTTTATTGGCCAACATAGTGCTCAGAGCTCTCAAAAAGTGTTTTAATGGCCTTCAGCATTAAAACAAACAACTCAGGATGCTTTTCACTCAATAAATTAAAGTTTTGAGCAGGCAGATGTAAAAACAACTTTTTTGTTGTTGCTGATTTTTTTTTAAATAGAACTGAACTGCCTCATTTTTTGTTTACTTTGTCGTAATAACTTTTTTTTTGACTGACTCAGACAAAAATAGGCAAATATATTCCCAGTCTAAACTGAAGAAAACTTCTAACACATAGAGTCAAGGCATGCCTGTGCAATATGATTTTCGTTACACGGGAACCTTTTGTGTGGAAATCTCTGATTCTGGTTGCCCCACAGCCCAGCGTGGGGCGAGTATCTTAGCGATAAGAAAATTGTGCAGTCGATGCCCATTTCACATGACATCCCATCACAGATCTGACTGAGCAGTGAGCCCCAGGGGGCACCAGCAGAGCCCGGAACTTATTTTTGATTAGCTTTCCAGTATCTAGCCTTTCTGAGATGCAAGAGAGATTTGGGGGTAGGGGGGGTGCAACTTAGCATGGGGCACGCTGGGCATAATTGAGGCTGTCGGTTGTAAATCTGCCAAAGGCTAATTCTGCCTTTCCGCTTCCCTCAACTTTCCCCACAGCCACTTAACAGTCCGTCATTATCATTGCTCCTGATCAGCCTTTTATGACATTTTTATGACACTTAGATTAGAAGACCCCTGGTATGCCCCCCTGCTACCCCCCACAACCATTCTTTTCTTTGCCTGGGTCTCAGGTGTCATTCTCCATGCCTACATGACTAATTATGTTGCTTGCTTCTCATTTTTCACCTTTAAACCTCAAAACTGTGCTCCTCACCATGCAGAACAACGTGCATGCTTCCGTGTGTGTGTGTGTGCATGTGATGTGTGTGGGTGTGTGTGTTCAAACATTTGAAACGACCGTTACTCATTTCCAGCTGATAACACCTGTCACATCTCACCTGCTACGACGATTAATGAGCGTAATCTACCATAACCTGATAATGGGTTTTGGTATAGGTGTTCATGCTTGAGTGTGTGTTTGTGTGTAGTGTGTGTGCACTTTTGCTTCTTTCTTGCTGTGTCCAACATGCCATTGTCTATCCCCGCCATAAAACACTATGTTCTACCTAGCTTAGTTGTCATGTCCTTTTTATAGTTTCTCTAATCCTCAGACTTTTGTCATAAACATTTTGTCTAATTCCTCATGTATGTATTATTGTGTAAGAAACTGAGCTGTTCAAAGGATTAGCCATACCTATAGCTTTGTAAAGGAGCATCAGCCATATTAGTAAAACCTTTTGCTTGTATCCACACAGCTAGAAAACATCTTACAGTTTTGGCCATGCTATGCAGATTATTTTAAGTCATTAAATAAAATACCATCAGGTTGTTTGTTTCATAATGAACACAAAGAGTGAACCGTTTTGCCAGCGTTTACATCACTCACGTGTGCAGGCCATTGAGCGTGGGTCGGAATCAGCGCGATGAAAGCCTCGCTCACAAATGCACTCCGTGGCTTGTTCCTGGGGAGACGAGCTGTGAGGAGGACATTTGGTGCAGTAGGCATCTGTGGCTGAAGCTTTGTATGTTCCAGGTCTGCACGCTGTGGAAAGAAAGATGTTTAGATGATATATGTACATAAAAATTCTACTGTACACACTCGATGTTTACTCACACGAAAAATGGTAAATAATGTCCATATGTGATTGGAATAACTGCCACATTATTTGTCTTGCATGTGACATTCAGTCCAACACAACAATACCTCAAGTGACTGCTAGTTTGCATATATGGTATGATTTATTTGTAGTTTATAGTTAAAGTTAAGTTATTATTAATGGAACTAAAGTATTGAACTAACAGAGGTGAGAGATGTTTCATCTGTACAAAATACCATTTATATGGTAAAAACAAAACAAACAGAAATTAAAAAGATAAAGTATGGATACATAGGACTGCACAAAGTTTAAACCATTTTGGGAGAAAATGAAAACTGAGATAGAATAAACCTGAAACCTAAAAAGTCTGTTTAAGCCCAAACAGCAAGTTTACAACTACAAATGGCCAATTACTACAAAAAATTATTTGTAACGGCATTTGAAAAGGTGAACTGAAAAGATGGTACCTTGCTTATTTTTTTTTGGTATACACTAGGCAAATTCTTAAAGTTGGCATTAATGTATAATATAAAGAAGAGCAGAAAAGGTAAAACTGAAAAAAGAATGCTTTACGAAACCTCCTACAAACACTGAGACGTGCCGTGCAGCACTCATGGCAAAAAGCAGGAAAACAATATTTGATGTAATACGTTGTGACATTAGGTCTACATAAAATCATTTTACATCAGGCTAAAGGCTGCTAGGATCACACAGTTCTACAGAACAACAGCAGAACGGCTGTTATATAAGCATCTACTATTCTGAAAGCTGATGAACAAAAATCCATAGCCACAGTCACAGTAATGTTCACAATAACACAATATGACTGTTGCCTTTGCTGTTACAGTGGTTGCATGTTAGTCATTATGTGAAGTCATAAAAGTGAGGAGGGAAAACCGTGATGGCACTCAGCGGATATCGACTGGGGACTTGAATAATTTTCCTCATGCGTCATAGTTACTGAGATGGAATTCCTGACTTTCTATTTGGTAATCCGACTCCAGATATACACATGCATTTATTTATACACTGGTAGGCTTGATATGCAAGCCATTTCTCCCACTGTAGTGAATGTAATTAGTGTACAAAATGCCATTATAAGTAAAGTGAGGGTGTCTCCAATGCAATTCAATAGGTGTCTTGTGTATGTTTTTGTGTGTGTGTGCATCAGTGATGCGACAGATGCCACCAGGTGCTGATTACATGTTTGTGCGTCAAGTGCGTGTTAAGTATGCAGCAGGTGCGTTCGCGTTTGTGTTCGCCTCCTGATTGCTTGTGCTGCCAGTGAAGGTCACGGATTTAATCAGGCGACACGTCACTTTGCGCAGAAAAGCTGTAGATTATCCCACAAATACACACACACACATATATATATCCAATGCTGTGGTTAACCCAGGGATAGCGGTATAGGGAAAAGTGGCCTAGAAGTAATGTGATTTCTCTTTGTTGGGTGAAAATTCTTCCACCTGGATGTGTTACTTGCTTGCATACAGACAGTATTTTTAGGCAAATAATTCATCATAGGACAGCAAAGTCCACTAGTACAATTCTCCAAAGACCTGAAAGAACACAGAAAAAAAATGTGTGTGCGCGCATAGATGGGTTAGAAGTAGTTAGAATGGGGGGAAAAAGGAATAAAAAGAGGGTGATAATTCTCAGAGGGTTTTGTTTCTTTCCTTCGCCCTGTCAGGTTCTAAGGTACTGGGTGCTTATGTGCTGTGCTGGTGACTGTGTGTGTGTGTGCGTGCTCATTGGCTGGGCTGTAGGAGCATGGTGGAAAAGCAGCTTTTCTCTGGGGACCTTGCATCCGGAGAGTCCTGGCTGTCCAGCCAGAGAGGCACAAAGGATCCCGGTGCTAGAGGACAGAAAGGGCACCCCCATGCCAGGCCTGGCGTCCGTACAATGGCTTGAACAAAACTTTCTGCAAAAAAAGGGTGGCTTGGCTTTTGGGAGGGGGGTAACCTTATTCTCCTAAACTGCTGAGTCCCGCTCTGCTGACGCTCGCCATCATTGTTTTATTTTCTGCTCTCTCTGAAACTCTATCTTCCTTTTTAGTTGCTCTTGCCTTTCTTGCTTCTTTTAGTTCTGAAGCGACTCCCAGTTTCTGCCCCACGGGAAATGTGTTACTTGACTTGGTTCCCTTATGATTAATGATTTACCACAGATATGAAAAAAGGGACAGGAAGTCTACGCTCATATACATATAACAGACACGCATAAGAAACAAAACGAAAAAAAAGAAAACAAGTCGTAAAACTTAGCCCACTTTAAATTTTGCACACAATAGTCACAACTGTGGTGTTTAGATTGGGTTCAGTATGTGTTTTTGCTACAGTAGCGATAAAAAGGGTCTTCAGATCCAATGTCTTATTAATTATTCATCTGGTCACCAGAGAGAGTCAGTGTATTTATGGCAATCGATAGCTCTTAGATATGATAAAGTACTACTCAGGACACACCCTCGGTCACCAGGCACTGATTGAGATGGGAACAAGCCAACCGTTTCTTTTGGGAAAACACAAGCTGACTGGATTGTTTTGATTCAATTTCTACAATCTTTTTTGGGCCTCAAAATAATTCAATTGATCTTTTTTAATAGACGCCGTGTCAATAAAACACACACACACACACACACAATAATCCGTACATTTTACTTAGCACCCTGTTAAACCCTGGAATCCCCACCTCAAACAAAATCTTTTAGCATCTTTCAACTTATTGTTTTGGGATTGCAACTTGATCATTCTGATTCATTTTAATACATCAACTGTGCTCCCCACAAGGTTAAAAATTTTCAGAAACATTTTCAACACATGTCCAGCACATTATGGCTGACAGTAACTCTGTCTGAAAAAAGTGAAGCACTTGGTCCCAAAAATTTATAAAAAAGCAAACACGAGTTAAATAACAGAAATATGTATCTGCAAAAAAGTCTCCCATTAATTGTTTTTGTTAGTTGACCATATTAAAAATCTAAATTCTTCACCAAGTTCTAATTTGCTTTAATTGTCAGGGGGATAATCATTTTGCCTGTGTCTTGGTTTCTTCACCGAAAAGTTGCTGGTGTCCAAGCAGTCACTGTGCGAGGGGTGGAGTACACCCTGGACAGATCGCAAGTCCATCACAGAGTTACAAAGAGCCAAATGAGCATTCACCCTCTTTGTTTTGTGTTTTGTCTAGCAACTTCAGTGACATTTCATAATATCGCTAAACTGTGCATAATGCAAGTTTAATTTAAACAACAACTCCATCATTTTGTAACATAAGATTGTTCTGAGTCTAAAACCCTGCCATGAAAAGTGGCAGGTGATATGCAATTCATCAGGAAGTGCTGCATCTTTCATTTTCTATTTCATCTGACTAGCACCACAAAACCCACAGATGAAAGCAAGAAAAGTACGCCTTTTTTTAATGATCAAATTAAAATATTAGCTTATAATGTCCTAATGTCTGTTAATGGTTATGTACACTTTCATTCACAATTACTTTCACAAAAAAGTCTAAATGAAGCCAGAAAATAGTGTGATTTACTGGAACAGAGACAGAGAAACAGAGACCTTTTCAAGAATGGGATCTCTCCCCCCCCCCCCCCCCCCCCCCCCATAATACCATAATTATGGATATAAGACTATACAAGATACACACATTAAGGGCAGGAATCAGATCAACAAGATTTTTATGTTCTTCTGCCTTGGACTTTCACTCCATTTCACAAAGGCCTGTGTTAATTTAGACACAAGTGAAGACAGAAAGACAAACTTGCCATCAGAATCAATCTGTTCTAAATATGGTCCAAATCAAAGCTCAGAACATGCAACATCTCAGCAGCTGTGTGTTTCTGCAACAAAGCTCTCTCTTCCACTTCCCCTTCAAATCAGATTCCTAGTTTCAGTTCTAATTGCTCTGTTCTCTTGCTTTCTGTCGCACTCAATTAATGTCAAACATTGGCTCGCTGCTGGCTTTACCATAAAGGGCAGAAAGAGGAGAAACTCTGTGTTTGTGTGTAGGTTTGTGCGCTTGTAAATAGGTGTGTAGGGTGATGTATTTAGGATGTTTGTGCGCGCGTGTGTGCATGTGTGTACGCGAGTGTTTTCAGTTGGTAGGAAGTGAAGTTGTGTAAAGCTTACAGGCCCACGGGAGATGAGCTCCATAATGGTCACTATGGCAACAGGCTTTCAAGATGGAACCCTTCGAGTACCCCTCGAGTGCCACATCTCCTGAAGCACAGAGCGGCCAGTGTATCTTTGAACAGGAGTGTGTGTGTGTGTGTGTGTGTTTGTGTGTTCAGGCGTCGGCCGAGGCAAAGTATTTAAAAATTGATACATCAAGCGTCAGTGGAGAAATCTAACAAGATTGAGTCTGACGGCATTCACAGCCACTGAGGTCTTCCTGTGTGTCTGTTTACGTGTGTTTGAGCTCGTGTCCACATGCCCGTGACAAATCCTTTTCACTGGGTTGGCATCATACTAAGTGAACTTTGCACAGACATTAATGACAATTAAAGTCTTTCGTATGTCATAAATACACATGTAGGTGAATGGTTGCAATGACTTTAGTGGACCCTGTCTCCCTTTACTGAAGTTAGTGCATCAAAGCAGAGCGGATTCCAAAAGGGCAAATTCTATCAGTGTTGGTCATGAATGGAAAATATTTAAGTATTTCACACAATAAATTCAAAAAATGCAACTGTAAGCAAAGAATGATTTGTAGTACGCCAACCTTTTACATTTCCGTGTTCGTTTGTTAGATATTAACACTGGTAGCAATTCTAATTGACTGGACGTTTGTTGGAATAGAGTGAGTCAGAAACAGATATTATATTTAAGTATTTATAAACTCTGACTTTTCAAAGAATGGAAATCTTCTGTCAATCTCTGTGAAAGAAAAGCACACTTTGAGAACTCCATTAGAAAACCAAAACAGTTGATGAACACAAAAGCACATTAAAAAGACATGGTGCTGCAGTGCATTTTAATGAAGCTCATCATGATGTTCTGAAAAGTTTGTGCTGCTGAACCTTATCACCTAAGGTTGTTGACCCTGATAAGTCACTCAAACAACATGAGTTTTACTAGACTGACACACTTCATACTTTAGCATAAACTTGTCCAAATCTGCTTATCTTCATTTCGAATGTGTGGAATAAATCATAAATATGTGGGCAACTGCCAAGGTGGGTACAAAGCAGGCAGAGACGGGTACAATGGGTAGAGGTGGCAGTCACAGTCCAGTGAGATACTATTATAAGTGACTGATACTTCAGATCTGACCCGTACTTTGCTTTTGATGTCATCTAGGTTTTCTAACCTGCACACACATAAACACAGGGTCAACTGAAGATGGAAAAGTTTGTCTTGTCCACTACAGGAAGCACAAGTTCACCCAAGCTGCTTTCTGATCTACTCTCTCTTCTGGATTCCAGCCAATTACTGCGAGCAGCCAAGGAGAACTTCCAGGATTCCTTCCTACTTATTCCTTTCATTTCTGTCTTTCCTTGTTTCCTCCTTCATTATTTGTCTATTTCTGTCTGTGTCCTCTGCGTCCGTCATCCTTACCCTCTCACCATCACTAGTTGAGTCATGTCTCTGCGAGTCTGCTTTCGAATGTGTGTCTTTATTTCCCAGTGGGCTGTCTGTCATACTTTGACCCTGACCTTCTCCAGAGCTCCTGCACAAATATTTACTCTCTTGCTGACAGGCACACACACATACATAAATCCCTTTGAGGGGGGAAAAAAAAATAAAAAATCACAGGGAAAGAGAGGAAGCTCAATTTCAGTGCAATTACAGCAAATACACTCCATACAGACATGGACTTTCTTAGTGGTAACCCAAGCTGAAGGCTCTCTAATTTTGAGTCTGTGTGATTATCTTGCAGACTAAAAACAGATTAAATTGAAACCAGGTGTGTGTTTGTGTGTGAAAGGGGTCATGGGCGAGGGACGGACAGAGAGAAAAAAAGGAGAGAACATGACAGGCCTATAGAAGGTCTGTTGGGAGTTAGCTTCACAGTCTGAATAACTTATTCCTCTGTCCGTGTTGCTATTGACCATTTACTTTTCATGAACATGGACAGACATAGCAACAAAAGTACTACACACGCTCCATCTTCAGCTTTAACTGCTACTGTCTCCCACTATATACACTCAGGCACACACACCATTGCAATAAACGTGCAGGCATCAGTCGGCCCCGTGACCATGCAGTGTGTGTGCACGAGAAGCAGCCCACCTCTGTGCCTCACCAACGTTATTTTCAGTTCATCACTCTCAATAATTCATCTCTAAGGCAGAAAGAGGAACAGAGAGCTCCGATCCTCTTCTTCTTTCTAACGAACCACTCTTGACTTCAACAGTTGACAGGTTTTAGCCGTGAGATTTTTTTGTGACACGATTACCAAGCAAAACGTCAGTCATATCGGTGCCCCCAAAGTGTTACAATGCAGAAAAATACATGCTTCCTAAAGATTTGGTGAAAATACAAAACGGTACTTAGAAATGATCTCGTTTTGTGTGTGGTAGCTGCACCACCATTTTTGTTTAGCTATGGTGTCAAAAGTAAATGTGAAAAGCAAAAATAGAACATTTTTGAAATAGAATTGGTCTTGTTTTCTTTTAATATTTAAAATTCAGTGAGGCTGAAAATTCTCTATAGTAGAATGTAAGACAAGCAGATGATGAAAGCATGATCTTCTTGCAGAGATAACTCCCACAGAAAGCAGAAAAAAAAAAAACTTCAAATACAAAATTTACCAAGTGTCACGAAGGGTGTAAAAAATAAATAAATAAATAAAAAGAGACACATCCAGCTGGTTATCTCTGTGAATCACTTCCACTGAATATGTGTGCTGATACCTTAAGTGCTATCCACCAGCAAACATACACAGAACTGCCTATACATGAATGAAGCCTTCCATAAATACAACTTCTCCTATGCACACACCTCCTTGAGACGCATGCGCCCCAGCCATTCAAACTGCAGGAAGTCAAGGGTGTCACATACAAAGGAGTCCCCCCTTGGCAAAATTGCCACGGCATGCACTCTTTGTGCTTTGAAAAATGTGCTAAACTAGGTCCCAGGGAAGCTTTTCATCGGAATAAATCTTATCAAAAATATTCTTTCTGTGAAGCAGCCTTGAAAGGAAATCGAACCCAAAGAGCCTAGTGTTGCCCTTTGAATGTAGAGAGGCAGCTGTGTGAAAGAAACCACACAGCAATCTCTGAGTAGTGGCAGAAATTATCTTTACGATTAATGCTTCTATTTTGGTCTCTGTTTTTATCACTTCCATTTAAAACGTCAGAGAAGATGCATGTTTGCATGAGACCTATCAAAGCAAACTTTTTTTTTTCAAGAGTGCTTTTTCTTTACTTTGTTCAACGATAAAATGTCGTTATGTTGTTCAATAACACATTGCCTCATAGAATATATATATATATTTTTTTTTTATTAATTTTATTTTTTTTCTGCCATTGAAATACAATTTTTCTTTTTAATCTAATGGTTTTAATCAGGACTTCTTGTTGCTTAACACAAATTAAAGGGAATCATTGCAAACTATAAATTAAATTATAAAACTTGAATTCAGAAATGGTTTGAAGGAGTTAACCACAATAGTTTTCCAGGTTTTTTTTATTTGCAACATTGAAATGGGGAAACATGCTCAATTTCAACAAAGCACTGATCTGGATCAGTTGAAAACCCAGTGGAAGCTTGAGTCACATGATTGACCTACATCAAGCTGTGTGGGTAAACAAATATGGCTGAATAAGATAAGCACAGCATCCCATAGAAGACGTTCAGATGAAAATACCAGAGTAAATCTTCTGCTAAATGTGAAAGAAGGGAAAGATTGAGAAACAAAAGTAGTCAAAAACAAATACTGAAGATCATACTTGTCAAGGTACAATTTAGAGTTACCAATTAGCATAACATTCATGATTTGGTCTGTGAGAGGAAACCGGAGTACCTGGAGAAAACATGCAAACTCTACCCAGAAGGCTAGGATTTGATCTGACAACCTTCTTGATGAGAGGCCACAGCTCTACCAACTGAGCCACTGTTAATAGAGAACATATTTATTTAGAATAATTGTTTTATTTTATATAACAGTTTGTTAGATAAGAATTGACCATGTTCTTTGAAATGCTGAAAATTGAATGCATCTCTTCACAGAATGTGTCATGTTTGGCAAATTTGAGTTAATGGGGGGTTTTAAAATTCCTTGTTGCCAGTGATGGAGCTGAGAATTACTCAGACTTGTTGCAAAATACCTAAATAGTTAGGAAATATCAACAGGGCAAAGTCAAATAACTATGATCCTGCTTCATCAAAGAACAAGCACCTGTCTCTTGTTCATTTTCAGCTGTTTTCTGTAGAGATCAGCTGATGTTGCAGAGTGCGTTTCATCTCTTATCATTTTCTGCGCAAGTCCCTGCTTTGTTCTTACAGCTAAAAAGAAATCCCTCCTTTGAACATGCAAACAGTTTGGGGTTGGCTGTAGAACAAAGTTGCAGCTGTAATATGTACAAAAGCAGCGACAAATTGGACTTCGCCCACGGTTACATCTGTATGTTGAGCCGAATGCCTGTTCAGTGCCGGTCCAATCATCCTGTCAGGCTGATCGTACATCTGGAAGCCATCCATAAACTAGAAAGAGAGGGAGTAAGGGTGTGTGTGTGTGTGTGTGTGTGTGTGTGTGTGGGGGGGGGGGGGGTCAATGGCCGCCTTCCTGTCGCTGAGTTTCCTGCTCAGCAGACCCACCGGCCGGATGCATCTTCTACTCCAACCGAGAAAACTCAAAATGGAATTAATACTGTAGGAACGTGAAAATTATTAGGTTTCCCACAAGTGCGCTAATATTTATCCCTAACCGGAACCCAATGGCATATGAAAGCCACCCAATTAAAGGAAACACCTAAAGGCCACACATTCCTCTCTTCTGCACCTCTCTCCTCTCTTACAGTTCCTCTCTGTGGGGAATTGAGCTATATAAGGAGATGAAACATGCATTAACAGTTTTTCAGTCCTTGGCCTGCTTTTCCTCTTTTCTCCCAGGGTTTGTTCACACAGCTCAACCCACTGCACCAGACTCAGCTTAGCTATGCAAGATCCAGCTCCTCCAAAGCCACACGCTTTTGTCCTCAGGTTTGCTTGTGGTTTATGCACACACACAACTGTAGACCTATAAGGTGGCTTTTGGGAGCTCAGCTCACGATACGCGTGGTCACTGATCAGCCACGCAGAGACAGAAGCTTTGCTTGGAGCTTCGGTGTAAATTATCTGGGTCAGTGCAGTGTGGCGATGTGGACTTGGTGCATGTGTGCACCGAGGATATCGCAAGAGCCTGAGCCTTTTGTGATTTTGTGTAATTTATTCAAGCACAAAAGAGAGGAGATGAGGGAAAGGGAGAGTGTGGAAAAGGAGTGGAGGAGGGAGGAGATGACAAAAAAGGTGTCTGTCTTTAACTTATTTAAATGAGAGAGTGGAGCTGGACTAGCAGAGCACAGGTGACACAGACGGTTAGTGGACTGATGACAGGCCTTTCTGGAGACGGTATATTCGTTTGTCCTTTAAGAACAATTAGCTCATAATAACTTGCTGCTTGACACCTGAACAGTTTAATACCATAAAGCCTAAACATTCACTCACACACGTACAATAAAAAGAAATCCTTCAGCTTGCCGCCCGCTACCTTCCTACACACACATTCATGCTTCGAGGCTCGCCCAGCTGCCACCGGGAGAAGAGCAAAGAACATGCACGAACTGGGCCCGTCTTTGTGAGTTCTGAAGGGAGTTTCTGACATTCAAAGAACTGAATCTGATCAACGTAAAAATACTTGTTTTCCCCAACAGTCCACATCACAGACAAGCTGCTTCCTACATGCAGGCACATGCAGTCACAAACACGTTTGTTGTGAAGGACGGAGGCAGATTCTCAACGGATCATCGTGTGAATTCAATATCTTCCACAGGCATGCTGCTGCTGATCCTTTTCATTAGAATAAGATGCAGCAAGAAGACGCACATTGTCTAATTCTCTAGAGTTTGTTGTTTCAAATGTTATTCAGTGTTAAAGGGATGTTGGTTTGTGCCACATGCATTCAAGGGTAAATCCTTATGGAGTTCAAATGATAATTTCTACGTTTTCAGCAAAAAGTGAAACTTTTCCTTCCCCCCGAGGACAGAAGTTTGAACTGTAATTCACTTCCAGCTGAGCTTCAGTCGGAGTCTGGACTGATTGTCTGAGCAGCTGAGCAGTGGGCCTTTGATTGCTGCCTATTTTCTATAGTTTCTTTCCCCCTTTCTTTTTTTTTTTTTTTTTGCATCACAAGGCCTTAAACCATAAATTTAATGCTAGGTATCTATTATGACTAACAACTGCTTCTTTGTGCAGCATTAGCTGGACAAGGAAAGTAAATGGGAGCATATTTTTATTTATACTCAGGCATAGAAATTGGGAAACAACAAGTAGCATTTTAGAAAAGTATAAAGTTATAACGTGGCATTGAACTTTAGAAGTATTCTCACATGCCACAAAATCTATTACAGAGAAACAGCTAGAAGCTAACTATAAGGAAAATTAAACTAGAATTCTTAGAAGAATGCATTTCGCCTGCTGCCATAAATGCCAAAGTTGCACTTTGAGATGTACATTCAAGGTTCCTACCAAACATTTCAGTAAAATCTGTTAAAATGTTGATTACAGGCAGAAAGATAAACGGACATGCAAAAATACAAATACATGATCCCCCATCTTTAATGGCAGTAGGTGATGATCAAATTTTATTGTTGGTAAATTCCCCACTGCAAATGTTGGTAAGACAAGTAAAAAAAATTATATATGATTCAGTCTGAAGAAAAAAGGCTGCTAATACAAAACTATAAACTGAAATTCTTAGAAGAAGAGTAAATGTTCCCATTCATTTAAACATTGACCTCCTTTTTTATGTCAAGTAAATCCAGTAAAATTACTGTAAGTTTCAGCTGCCAACAACTGCATCACAGTACTTTGTTTGTACACACACTTGATCAGACACTTCACACCAAACCAAATGGGACTTGTTCCTGAGCAGTTTGAACTTGGAGGAAAGGGAAAAAAGGAACAGCAGGAGAACTAAGTGGAATCAGCAACACGACTTTCAAAGGCTTCTTATTGGAAACTCTGTTCTTGCTCCTTGCTGGCAGCATCAAACAGACAAATGATCAGGAACAAAAGGGGGAAAAAGAGAAACGATTAGACAGCTGCAGCCGGTGGGAAGACATGAAGACAGACGTGTCGTGCTGACCCATATTACTGCTCAGAACGAAGGAGGAGGGAGATGAGAGTTGTTGAGGTGACAGGTGTGTTGTTGTTGTTGTTTTTTTACTTTCGTTTATCTCTCCCAGCATCTGAGGCTGTAATTGGTGCCGTCAGACACAAAGAACGGAATGCACAAGCATGTATGTAAGCGCACGCACACACACCTACACTCCTGCCCTTCAACTTGTACCCCAAGGACTTAAAGCAAGAGAAGTTTGAGAGCAGCATTCACTGCATTCCTACCAGCTGTGAGAGACACAGACAGCAGGAGAGAGCAGGGGAGTACAGCAAGCTCGAACTGGAGGTGGTGGAGGAAACGGTGGCAGACAGAAACACGGGGGGGGGGGGGCAAAACAAGAACAGAATGCACAAGAAACGCAGAGAGGAAAGAAAACGCCAAGGAGGGAAAAGGGTGGCGGTGGTGGGTGGATGAGGGTGGGTGGCTGCACAGACGCAGGGCGAAGAGAGAGATGGAGGCAAAGTGACAAGTGTGTGTGAAAGTGACAGGCAGGCAGGAAGAAAGGGACGTCTTTGAATCAGAGAGAAATTACGCAGCTCAAGTGGCAACACAAAGCAGATGAGCTTGATTTCAAGTGACAGAAAGGCAGAGCAATTCAAGCAACAGTCTTGTTAGTGAAAGGGAATTAAAACGTTACAAAAGTGCATGAAACTAAAATCACCTATTGTCTTTCCACAAGCCATGTGCTCCGGGGCACATGCCTCTCACACACAAATACTGTCCTAATTTGTTGTTGAAACAGTTCTCAACAGATGTCCTCCATTTTTAATAATGTTACTCCGCCTCAGCAAATGTCAACCGCTGACACAGGCCCGACAAAGTGCTGCTTAGTTCTAGCAGCACTTTCCTCCCTGTCCACTATCAGCGTGTTAACATTTTCAGAAGCCCCTTCGTGCTGAGAAACATCAACCTCTAGCCACCCGCACACTGAAAATGACTCATTTTAAAACATCACCTCTTTTGTTTTGTTTTAGAGTTTTTGGCAAAAAAGGTTATAATGAAAAGGATTTGGGTGTGAATGGTTTTTGTAGTGATGTTCAATATGATAATAGATAATACACAGGCTGGTATTGGCGATACTGATGTAATACCAATACTTTGTGCAAATATTCAATTCAGTTTATTTATTTAGCACCAATTCACAACAGATGTCATCTCAAGGCACTTTACAGGTCGGATTTGAAACAAGTTGGATTTTTCATGTTCAGACTGTCATGAAAAGATTCAATATGGGATGCATGGGGGTATATAATGGAGGATATAGTTCACATTTGCCTATCATACTTCCTTATGGTGTGAATTTAGCCTAAGACTTCTTTATTCAACACAAGTACATGATATGGGGGGGTGGGGGGCTGTTCTTAAGAGATATTAAATGTTCACGTTGTACACTGAATTGTACTTCAAAAGATTTGAACTATCCCTTTAGAACAGCCCTTTCCTCTCCAGATACACACCATTTCTATGCAACAAGACAAGTCGTACATTGGTGCAAACTGCCATTTTAGCCCTAAAACATTTCACCGAACTTGATCCGCCTTCATCTTCCATGTTAAAATACACATTTAAACAGACTTCCCCTCAGGGGAGCAGGAAATATCGAGTTGGAAAAGACAAAAACAGAGAACGATGAACCCATGATCCATAAATGTTTAACGAGAGCAGGCAGAGGAGATAAGATGCTCGGAGAACGGGGGGTGGGGGGGCACAGAGAGATAAATGTAGAGGTGAAAAAAGGAAGACAATGGCAGAGGAGCTGGGTGAGGAGCAAAATGGGTGGCTTGTAGAAAGTGAGACATTGAGAACAGTCTAATTATAGAACCAGACATCAGAGTGTGGCTCGAAAATAACAGAGAAGAGGAAAGAGGCAGAGATTTGGGGGGGGGGGGGGGGGGGGGGGGAGAAGAAGAAAAAAAGGCCCATAATAGGAGGTGTCTGGTGTTTGTCTAACACAGAGAGGCTAGTAATGATCCCATTAGCGCTTCAGACCAAGATAGAGAGACGGGGAAAAACAAGGGGGAGAGGCAGAAAGGATGGGAGGCACCGAGTGTGAAGGAAAGTGATACAGAGACATCAAGGCTCACACCGAACCGAACATTTGGGGACGGCGTTAAGCATCGGAGCGGCAAAGTGAGAGCGGAGAATAAAACAAGAGCCATGGAAAAGAACAAGAGCAAGACAACCCAAGCCCTGCTCACATGATTGTTCACATGCCTGTCCTTTGTATGTCCCTCCCTCCCCACAAACTCACCACTTCAACTCTTTGTGTGAAAGCAACTGACAATGAGAGAGGATGATTGAAATGCATTAGCGATGTACGTTGTCCCCCCCACCCGCCCCTAACCCCTCACGAAAGACCTGCAGATTGTTTCAGGGGCCGGGACCTTTTGTTTGGAGGCTGATGACATGAAACTTTAAAAGCCCGGTTCTCTTTCTCACAGGGACGCATTAAAAGCACCTGGCCGCCAAAGCCTTTTTGCGTCTTTTCTGAATCTGCTTGTTAGGAGGAGCCTGATGACGGATGCAGCTACTTTAGCTGGCTATGTGAAATTTGACGAATTAGGGAGACACTGTAAAATGGAAGCATGTGCACCAAAAAATAAATAAAAAATAGGCACAAATCTGACTTGTGTGAAAGAAACAGAAACTGGTTTGCTTGTTTGGCATTATTTCACACGTTATGTGCTTGGCTTAGATATGTGCAGACAGCCAATTCTCTTCCTGTACTGCGATACTGCTATGCAAATTTCGCTCAAAAGCTGACAATAACGTTTTCCCTAATTCTCAATCGATGGCTCTGACAATCCCTCAGTTAAGATCTTCACTGCAAATATAGTCAGATATCTTTTCAAAACTGCTTTTTGTTGTATTGTAGAGTGATTAGACCAAATAGTGTGCCTTTAAATAAACTAAAATCAGCCTTTTGTATCGGTCAAAAAGACAACAGACACACATTTGTCTGAGCACTAAGCAATGGACACACATATTGTATTTTCATACTTCTGAGCGCAATCTGTCAATACGACTCCATCATTAATAGGAATGGTGTCATGGTCTGTCTCGTGTTCTATGTTTTGATAGATTTTCTGTTTTCGTAGATTCCCTGTGTCACTGGCCTTTCTGTGTGTTCTCTCCTCGTGTCCTCCATTTCCTCCACCTGTCCCTGATTCTGTTTCCCTCAGATGTTTCTTGTTCCCCCTGTGATTACCTCCCTTTATACTCTGAGTCCTGTCTCTCCTTCCTCGTCGGTTCATTGTCGGTTGTACCCAAACATCACGGTCCTTCTTCGTGTCCCACCCTTGTTCTCCCGAGCCAGTGTGTCTTTCCGAGCCTGTCTTTTTCCCGAGCTGTGTCTGGAGTTTTTAGTTTTCTTCTGTGATTGTTTTTTGATCAGCATTTTTTGTGTATTCTAGTGATTTATTTTTTTTTGTTCATGTATTTTTTCCTCCCTCGGGAGCACTTTGTTTTGAGCTGCCACGTCAGCACGTTTGTTTTCTTTAATAAACCTTTGTTTTTGTTTGCATCCGAGCACCTCCTTGCCTGTGCCTACCGACAACATGTCGTTTAGAAACCCTGGCCGTAACAAATGGGCAGTGATTTTATATGATTGAACTGTATTTGAAATGGGAAAATTTGAGTAATTGATACAACTATTTTTTTATTGTTGGTGTCACTGGCACTTGGTAGTGACACACCAACTTTAATTAATTGTGCTTTTCCATAAAGGTTTTTTTTTTTTTTATTTGACACACCGACCACTCACTCCATTCCCCAAAAATATTCTGCTATATTTTATTTTGAAAGGAGTAATATGTGCAAACCTTGGTTGCAGGTGAAGTCAGCTTTACTGCCAGAATCCTGACATTTCCCTCCACATTGATGTACAATTGACAAGGAAAATAATATAATTATCCCCGGCTAGAAGGGTTAGCATCAGCACGTTTCTGTACCAAACAGGTTTTTCAGTTTGCTGACACCCTATGCTATATTAAGTAGCCCTGCATCAATAAAAACAACTACATTAACAAGTGTTGCAAGAGCCATGGATTGCTGCAAGTTGGTCTTATGTCCATGTGTGTGGCTGATGGTGGATAAGGTTGCTTAAAAGGAACTGGGGGAACATTAAAGGACAAACATTCAAAAAAGAAAACAACAACAACAACAACAACTGAACATATACTGACAAAACTGCAGTCTTTTTGCTTATGTAAAAAGCTCATCCCCAATGGTTGTTTTTGAACATTGTGCCCGTTGAAGCTTCTGACGTTGTCGTGAGCTTTTCTCTCTGAAAGCGCTAAAACTGACGAGGTCACGGGCGTCGCTGAGGTCAACCACTTTGCTGCATCAGGCTGAGTGGAAATACAGTTCCAACACAGAAAATGTGACACGGTCCTGCAGAGTGACAGCAGCAAGATCATCTTAAAAAACCTGTCAAAAATCTCACCTGTCATTACAGACAGACAGACAGACAGACAGACAGACATGTACTAGCTCAGCAGTCTGTGTGTTCATGATTGAGATGCAGCCAGCATTCTGTCACGATCTGTGCGCATTACCAGTCTGCAAACTGCAGAGCACATTTTGTTCTTACTCACTCGTCTCTGAGGACCAACTGCCAGGTTTTCTGAGTGCCTTGGCTACTGCTTCCCCTAAACAAGTGAAATAACATTGTGTGTGCCGACTCCAAGTCTGCACAGATGAATATCTAAGCTCCAATTTTCCCAAGGAAGTGAGTCCTTGGAGGCAGGTGACATGTGCATGAGCGCAATACAGCTTCCCCACTCAAACACACACTGGCGCAATATGTACACATACGTACTGACTCACACACACACACACACTCCATCCTGGGAGTTTACAACTGAAATTTTTCTTTTCAAAGGCACCCCTTTTGCCTCTTCCTCTTCAACACAACATGCACCAGTTGTGTTTCTCACACAGACCCAAGCTATTCTAAAACAAGTTGTTTGCTGCAAATCCCACTTTTTCCTCTGGAAAAGCTGTCTCTACAGTTTTTGGGATGCTGTCGCTCAAACACACACAAATCGACTGAAGCAATCCAAACATACAGTTTTAATCACTTCCACCTTCTGTGATAACTTTGACACATTCACACGCAAAGAAACCCAGATTCACACAAACACACAACCATTTTTGTAAGCCCTTAAGTGCTCGTACGCGCTGTAGCGCTTCATTTTATTATTTTTCTCTCAGAAAGTAGGCCAGAGCGTACTCTGAGTTGTGCACACATGGTGTTACTTTTACACGAGAACACAGAAGCAATAAGCCATGACGTCTTCTCTGTTTGCCAGTTTCTGTTGCTGCCCCCCCCCCCCCCCCCCCCCCCCCCCCCCCCCCCCCCCCCACACACACACACACACACACACACACACACACACACACAAATACACACATTGTCACACTTTGTCCTGTATATCTGGACCCACCCCCCCTTCCCAGCAGACTCACGTTGGCAGACGTCCTTGTTCTCCTCGAAGCCTGGTTTGCACACACACCTCCCGATGGGGACGAGCCAGCCTCCGTCGGCGCTGCAGTACATCTTGGGAGCCTCGAACTCCTCGGAGGCGTTCACGCACAGGCCTTGGACCTCCACCAGCGCCGTGTCCCCCCCGGTTATCGTGTCGGGAAACTGAGCCAGGTTGAGCACAGTGAGGGGACACTTCTTGTAGAAGACCCTGACCGAGACCAGAGCGATACAGGCGCCCAAGTCTTGGAAAGCCAGGTAGAAACCCTTTTTGCTCAGATTGCTGATGTCTCGCACCTCTGTGTTCAGCTTCATGACACGGTCACCCACGTCCACCTGGGAACGAGCAATGTTACGTATCGGTTTATTTGACAAATATTTTAACAATAGTATTTACCATCTACAGATAACACCATGTTACAGATACTTATCTTAGTATAACTGTTGCAATACCTTACATAAAACTAGTGTGAATAAACAGTATAATCATCGAAAACAGCTTGTCGTTCATTAAATTGTCCCCGATAGCTGTTTGTAAGAGTGCATCTTCACCTGTGTGAAGCTCTCATCTGCAGCAATAGTGTCAATCTTCACATACTGGCTTTCCTTGATGAACCACAAGTTGGCATTGTTGGACTGATAGTAGTACATGTTGAAGGTCTGCAAAACAGACAGCATGCATCAGTTACCGATTAAATGTCAAAGAAAAACTCAGTCTGAACAGCCAGTTAGAGAATGTCTGCATTGAAATGCTCTATAGCTGTGGAAATACTTGATTTGAAAGACCACACAGAAAGAGCTGCAGTGGAGAGAAGCTGTCTTACGTGAATGATGTCAATATTGTAACACAATAAACATCAAAGGTTAAAACAAGCTAGAGACATTTTTAGAGACATACAGTTTTTGTGAAAAGGCTGCATGAACGCTCAGTACTGAATGACTGCTGAAAGCCACTGAAGAAGTTGAAACTAAGATGTTAAAGATAATACAAGCAGAACAGTAACTAAAAGAGAAAAAAAGCAGCACTGTAGCTAAAAGATATCAGGAAAAGCTAAAAGAAAAAAGTAAAACACTAGCAAAATACCAAAAGTAGCAAACTGTTAGTAAAAATATATTTTTAAAAACTAGTAAAAGTAACAAAATTCTAGCTAAAACTAGCAAACAGCCAGCTGAAATAATAATAAAAAAGCTATTTAAAAGCTAAAACATAAAAATAGAGCAGGTGTTCTGAAATAGATCAAAAAAACCAAAAAAACAATGTTTATGTTAAGAAATTGAATAAATCTCAACGCTTCAATGAGAAGATTCGTGAATTTAGGTTAATACTTTGAAATGTCTAAAAGTTTCAAAAACCAAAAGTCATGTCATCCATCCTTTGAATGAGCTGAACATTTGTACATACAGTGCAGTATAAACGGCTGAAACAAAAAAAAACATATGAAAAAGTAATTTAAAAACACAGGATATCTATGTAACTATGCTGAATCAGCATTCACATAAAGCCTCCGGATCATCTGCTCTATCACTCATCATTGATTTCTTTGACTTTTTTCTCTTCATGTTTCCACATTTGTATCTCTTCTCCCAGAAAGAGAGATGATCTATCGAAATGTTCTACGGGTCGTGTGCGTTAGTTCTCTGTGCGTATTAAACAGGAAAAGACTGAAAAGTCAAACGATGCTGCAGTCCAATGTGGCATTTTGTGCAAGAAATGTGCTTATTTCATCAACGTGATAATTAAATTAGAAACAATCCGAATCAACTTTTGAGATGAAAACACGTGTTAATGTGCAGCAAATGAAGCCAGCAGGTAGAATGTTTTCTAATGAAACTAAATGAATTTCTAATTATTGTTCATGTGCCTGAAGATTTGTGTTTAGTGCCTCTCTGCAGCTCACAGCATGACTAAACAAATGTTTGTTTTTTTTCTCTTTGAAATTTGTATGACGTGCAAAGGGATTTTTATTTCAATATGCAAATGTCCTACTTTGTGTTTCAGTTTACGAGTCAATGTTTAATTGTTCACGTTTACACACATTTGAACTGTCAAGGCTAATTATTTAATTGTATTCAGTTTGATTAAAGTTACTCAAAGGATAATAATCTGTAAATATTTTGCAGCAATCTCAGCAACTTGCTTTTCTACAATGTTTTAAATCTGTGATATTGATCATTCTTCACGAAAAAAAGGAAATGTTTTTTTTTTCCTTCTTCTCTTCAAAGATCAGTTACACAACGGCACCCATGGAGCACCTCAGTCCCCGATGTTTTGCTCAACATGAGTCAACAGAAAGCAGCAGCAGGGAAGAGGACTAGTTTGTGTGGATGGGGACGATGCAGACCTCCTTGCAGGTACCGGGGACCCCGGGCAGGCTGTTGCAGTCCCTCAAGGTGAACTTGATCTCGATGTAGACTCGCTGCGCTCCCTCCCGGCTGATGTGCCGTGTCCGCAGCCAGTTGTTCTGGTTTGCTTCCATCACGTTGCACACCTGGTAGGTCCTCATCGGGGTGTTCCTCTCATCCATCACACTGATCTCCTCCCACTGAAGACAATAAAAAGGAAGATATTTTAGTTTCCTTTTCTCAAAAGATTATTTCAAAGTTTGTATGTTTTCTGAGGACCAACATTAACATAACCTAAAAAAGCAAGGACTTGAGTTTCTTGAAGGAGTACATTTCACCTATCAACCTTTCATGTTAAAACTAGGATCATCTTATATTGCCTTTTGCCAATGGGCAATAAAAGATTTGGACAAATCTAAAAAGTGGGTAATATAAAGGGAGGAAAAAAGAAATTAGGTTTTAAAAAGAAAGAAATACAAATTTTTGCTGAGGTAACGTTCAGCAGCACATGGCTGGCTGGACAACAGGATGACTCAGCAGTAATCTACATCGCTCAGCAGACAAAGAAGACATCAGTCGATACTTGACTGAAGGGAAAACTCAACCCAAATTCAGTGAACTGTGGGCTTTTTAGAGCAAACCAACATGAAGCCTGCATGTTCTGTTTTCATGAGTGATGATCTGTGTCAAGATGACTGAAGGAATGTCTTTGTCCGCACTCCGCGTGTGCCCAGCGAGAGTGTGTTTTTCTAACGCCAATGAGTGATTTAAAGCCCTAAGAGGCAGAAAGCATGCGTTTGGGCGACAGACACTGAGAGAAAGTTGGAGAGAGAGGGAGAGAGAAGGAGTAGGTAGGACAGAGCTACTTTGTCTCCTGTCATCTGCTGCCATCTGTTTCCACTTCTGACTGAGGCGGTAATTGAGACCACTTCTCTCATGAACAGGAAAACATTTCTATCCCCACATTCATGACAACAGCACTGACACACACTCACAACATGAACATTTCTATTCCTTAAAAAAAGAGGAGGGTGGGGGATGGGAAATCGGTCAAAGTGCTTTGAATGTCTTTGGATATTTAATCCATTCGCGTGCTGGAGAAATAGAATTTCTTGGGCATTTACTATTAAAACCCTCAAAGACAAACTGAATAAGTTCTTGTTTGGTGAAGGGTGATAGGACCACCGCCTCTGTTTTGAGCTTCTGTTGCCATCTTAATGCTGAAGATTTGACATCTACACATTACGAAACACATGCTCATTTAAACACCTGCATGAGCTGCACTACACATCGAGCCATTCTTCCTTTGACATAGGGAAACATTTGGTTTGGTCAGAATTCACTGAGAGCAGGCCACTATAGCTACATCAAATCAAATTTTAGCTCAGCATCTTGTAAAACTGACTGAATTTAACCAATTTTGTGTTCCTAGATGTTGACTACATTGCATTGAATTGACTAAAAGTAGTTTTCAAATTTAAAAAAAACAATCAGTTGTTCATGAGAGTTTGGTAACAGACAAACACATAAGCACACACTCGCACATTCAGAACCAGACACCTTTAATCTTTTGGCAACAGGCAATTGTGAGAGACTGAAGGTTCTCTGATTTAAGTGCAAGTATGAAATTAAAGTAAGACAAAAAAAAAACACTGAATAAAAAAAAAAGTAAAGTCAGATCCATACACAAACACACACAGACTGGCACACATTCTATTTTCCAACATTCAGATGCTTTGAACCGCCACGGCCTCTGCTGTGTGTCTGAAACAAAACCAGCTCCTCCTTCATCCAACACAGTCATTCAGCAGAAACCGAGAAAGAATAGTGGAAAACACACACACACACACGAAAAACTACACAAACCAAAGCAGCCTGTAACGACTGAAGATTACTCAGAGCATTAAGAATGTTTTCAGTGAAGTCCTCAGTGTGCGAGGACAACAACTTTAGAGCCACTGTGATCAGCAACACTAGGTTCAATTAAAAAGAACAAAACAAACCGTGGGGGGAAAAAAAGGAGAGAGAAATAAATGTTGGTAAATTACAGGCACGCCTGGCAGCTAAATAGGTCCATCTGTGCTGAGCTGAGACCAGTCGGACATCACAGGACGGTCTCTCACACACACACACACACACACACTCACAGAGCTGAGCCCCCAGGGATTGGTGATTAAAGCATTTATGGGAACAGTCATTGAGGGATAAAGAGAACTTTATGAAGTCTTTGTTTATTTCTTTGTGGGCAAAGTTTGGAGTGGCTGGATTACTGCCACTTCCTGATGAGAGTCTTATTTCCTGAACTGGCGAGTCTGTTCATCATCACTTTATTTTTCCTTTCTTTTTTTTTTTGGTGCAAAGCACAGGTGTGTGAAAACACCTTTGGTTGCCTCCACATCTGCTAATGACACAGCAGCTGTTAAAAAATACAACTGGGACATGTTTGAATAGGTTCAAGAGTTAAAGCTCTCTTTATTATTCTGCAGAAACCTGCACAAACACACACACACACACACACACACACACACACAATCCCAACTATTATGTGTTGATTCTGTCTAAACACCAATTAACATTCAGAATGAAAACCTCCCCACTGAAACCTCAATCACCTCATCCAATCAGCCAGGAACTCTCCTGATTGCTTTGAAGTGAAGCAGAGACGTCAGAACGGGGTTTTAGTTCAACCGTTCACCAGCTTAAACTAATATCTCATCCGATGAGTTCGCCTCCGAGAACATAATTGGCCTCCAAGTTCTGTTTTCAGTGAGGTCGGGAGCAAAGCGGAGAGAGGAGTTTGGAAATAAATGGAGATGGAACACACACACACACACACACACACACACACACACAGAGTGACAGAAGTGGGTCGCTCTTTTCAGTTTTGAGCACATCCGGACCTGCACAGCCAGGATTAAGGCTGACCTGGGTGGGTCAAGTGTCGTTTTGGACTAATCCAGGTAGACACTGGTCACATATTAGTTTGGAATTGCCTCTCACTGGGAATAATCCCCAGAATTAGGGCTCATAGGTCAACTAGGTAATCCTTTGATATGAAACACAGGAGTTTCTTACAGCTGTTGCACTTTTTTTTTCTGTCACAAGATTATCATTCTGTAAACCAGGGCTGCGCAGTGTTAGGAAAACATGCAATATTATTGTTGATTCTAGAGATACCAGTTAATCTGTCAGATTTTGGGGTTGTTGTTTTGTTTATTTCATTATTGAAGACTCAATTCATTCTCTCATGTTCTTCTTTGTGGGTTTATTTTTATGGGCGTTTTTTTTGTTAAGTTTTTGTTTCCCCTCTGTGTCGTTCTTTGTTACACTCCTTCAGTCTTCCTGAACCAAACCCCTGACAACAAAGTCACATTTTTTTCTCACTCCCTATTATTTTCTTCCTTCATCACAACACTTTAAACACTTGTCATTATTGCCAAAAAACAAAAACTGACAGTCAACTGACCATCAGAAACCTCATTTAAAATTATGCCATTAACTATTTGAAATCATAACTGCTGGAGAGTTTTTAAATGCGCTTCCAGGATTTGACTTTCAGATGTACATTGGCAAGTGATTAGATTGGATTAGAATTTAGATTGCCGCCAGAAGGACACTAACTTCAGAGAACAACAAAAACACAATATTTCAGTACTCGTGCTACACATTGAGTAAGATCTTTGATTAAAACTTTAATAAAAACTGTTGTAGTCAACTCTGTTAACAAATATCTCATTACCTACTAGACAGATTTTATCAAAACTTTCAGAAAGTAACCACTAGATGCATAACTACAACTGATTAACTTTCCGAACAAATCCAATTCAAGATGGCTGCAACAGCTATTTCGGTACAACAACGGCTATACCTCAGTAAATTTAACAGACAAAAGACAAAAAAAAGAAAGAAGAAAATTTAGCACATTCATGTTTGAGCTTCATTTGATTACACAAACAGAGGGGGTTTCAAGAGTACACTTGTACTTACGTCTTATTGATTATTTATTTTTGGATGCTTTAAGGCATCTTTTTCCATGCAACTAAAAAATCACATGTTTTAATAAGCACCATTTCTTTTTCATTTTTTTGTACAATAAGTTGAGCCTTTTAGCTCAGCACATCAGAAAAGCTGCAATGGAGGTTTAAGTGGTTTTCTTCAAACTACTTTTCTACAAGAAGCATCATTACCCAAAAGTCCTGCCAACAGTGTGACAAACACATATTTATTTTTTGCTTTGGGAAAATGTTAATGGCTTAGCTTGACTCTATTGAATTAAAGCACACTAGACCTGCGCATCCCTTCCAAAGCACAGAAAACAACGCAACAAAAACAAGCATGAGAATTTCTCGTTTAGAAAAGCAGCTCAGAAGCAGCTTATCTAAGTTTTATTTTGCACACCTTTGTAAATTCAACGATGAGGACAAACAAAGAAAACAAGAGTCTCAAAAAGTAGTTATTGGATTAATCAGAGCAGCGTGTTGACGAACTGAACTGAGCTTTAAGTCACACTGAGTCACAGATTCTTGGAAAAAAAGGAACAGAACAATGGCTGCATGTTGGAAATCCTTGAAACAGACACTCAGAATGAAGCTTGTATTGTACTATCCAGATAAAGGATTAATTTTCCCAATAAACTAAGAAAACAACAAAATAAATAAATAAACTAAGAACACACTAAGGTGGATGTTTTACATTGATGTGACTAAATGAACCGAGAGTTTCATTTGGGTGAACTTGACAGATTCAGTAGCTTGAGAAAACAACTTTACTCAGCTCTGCTCGCTTCAGCTGTAACAAAACCATGAAACCGCGTGTGGCATCCTGCAATTTAACACACCAATGATGAACAACGAAGTCGTCCGGGGGGCAAAGAGAGAAAGAAGTGGGACTTAAGAGGAAACAGAATTATTTCAGTGCCATTCAGCGACTCCTGTGCTACAGCAACATACAGCCCTACGCTCTGCTGAATGTTGTTCCTCCTCTCTTTATTCCCAGCTCTTCTCTCTCTCACACTTCTCAGCTGTCGTTTTCTGATTCATGGTGGCTGCACTCCAGACTCCCCTGGTCCCTGTACCTGAAAAAGGCTAGTTATGCAACTCCCTCAGCCCCCTGCATGTACATATACAAACACCAAAAACGACCTCCTCTTACGTAAGAATATTCCCTCCCTCACAAACACAGATCATAACGTCACTTCATTCCATCCGCAGAACCTCACCTTCTTATATATTTAGGCTCTAATAGCACTGCATTTTCAGCACAGCAAAAAATAATATATGGTCTGATCAGTTCTGATTTGTGTTCTGTCTAATAAATATATTTAGTTAACTTATCAGTAACAGATAGAGAAATGTTTTTCTCCAAGACAGACAAACGTTTAGCCAAACAAAGGTCAGTTTTCAAAAATTGTTTTTCAAGTTTATAAATGAACTTTCAAAGATCTCAATGTGAAAGAATATTACATTAAACCTGTTTAGTTTTTCAATGTGTTCTTAACCAAACTGTGTTACTGAGTAAAAACATGTGAATTCCAACAAAACAATTTCAACGTGACTAAACCTTCAGCCCTTCTTCATTGAGCTTGACTTAGCTCTGCTCAGACTAACCCTGCATGAGTTCAGAGGCTTTCCGTTTCCAGTTCAGTTCTCAGAACCCACCCGGCCGAGGTTCCAGGTGAACCGATGATTCCACGTCATCAGACTGGCACTGATTGGCCCGAGTGCCACGTCACTGGATGGTTCATGGTGGCGACTGCATCAAACCCGCTATTCACTACAGCCACAGTGATTTGCTTTTATCTTGTTTTTTTTTGTTGTTGTTGTTTTTTTAGCCATGCAAATGCCTTGTACATTATTTTTTTCTGGCTCACTTTTAACTTGTGTATGACTAACCCTTGACCAAGCATTCCATGACCTTCATGTCTTTCATTGTGGGGTGTTGCCAAAAAATGACATCGGAGAAGAGCCAAACAGCCTAGCTATGACCCTGTCCACGTTGATGTGACATTCAATTGTACGACAAATCACAGAGAATCAAATTAGGGAGGGGCAGGTCACTCTACACTTGGCAATTTAAAAACGGCTTTTCATTGACTACATGTGCTGATCAGGCAGACTGAAACTACAGCAGCTTCAGCACCAACAGTCCATGCTCAGCATTCGTACGTTCATGCTGTAAAACTAATGTTGTTCAGTTGAGAAAGGTTTAATATTAGCTGATGTTGTGTTTTTTTCATGAGTATGACAATTTGAAGGAAGAGTTGTTTTATAATTTTGTAAAATGATACAAATTTGGGTCCTCGTTTGGCTCCATTTGCCTCCATTAGTTTTCTCCCACCCTGTGCTCTTTGCCTAATGTTACGGCTGATAAGATACTAATGATAATTCTCTGTCAAAGTATCACTTCAAAAGCAACCAGATCTGTTAAGTCCACTGACGAAAACACACCCTGCCAGTTGTAAACAATGTTATACTTTTAGCACCAGCTTTAACACATAAGTGTGTGTGTGTGTGTGTTAGACTGCAAATACCCACTCCTTCATTAGGGTAAGCCTCCCAGCCAAGGTCGGCCAGCGCTGACATGGAGTCCAATAATGTAACTGCAACATAAGAAAAAGAGACAAACATTAACACCTCCTGCATACCTTTTACTCCAAATAT
>JAVKLF010000064.1:11669195-11685376 GCA_034783495.1 Millerichthys robustus | reverse complement strand
GTGTGTGTGTGTGTGTGTGTGTGTGTGTGTGTGTGTGTGTGTGTGTGTGTGTGTGTGTGTGTGTGTGTTGGTGAAGAGAGGAGCAAGCTACCTCCACACATTTGTTCAGGGTCCAATTATGGTGATGATTTGTTCCCTGCAATGGCTTTACTTGATGACCTAATTTCCTCCCTGAGTGTGTGGAGGGAGAAAAAAAAAGAAGATACAACCGTTTTTTTCCCCTTCTCTCCCTTAAACACACTCTTCTCAGCTTTTTCTCCTTCTCTGATTTTGCACTCATCCATGCCTTGACAAAACATTGCTGTCATGCATTCCAGCAGAGACAGGATGACATGGCCCCTTAGACTCATGTCATTTCCTCTGCCACACACATACACACCGAAACACACACACACACACACACACACCTTGCATGGCTTGTTAAAGAGCCCGGTTGTGTATAATGACATTTTAAGGGTAGATACACACACAGAAACAGTTTGCTGAAAGAGCTGAGTGACATTTGCCTGATAAAAATGTAAAACGCATGCTTTCTCATGCATTTCGACTCCGTGTACATCATCTGTTTTCTCTGTTTTCTTTAATAAGAAAACATTTGTTTCCACACATGTATCCCCAGTCTTTTCATTTGCCAAAGGCGAAAGGAGGGACGCTGTTTTTGCCCATGTCCTTCAAAGAACGCTACAGGCCTGAAAGTATTTCATCTTTTTTCTTCTGACCTCTTGATTCTAACCTCTCACCCTGCTTGGCCTGGCTGGCTCAGCTATTCACTAAACAGCCGACCTGCCTGTCTTTGCAATTCCATCACATTCAAACCTTACACATGACACGAGAATATATTTTATGTAAATTAATATTCTTAAAACAGAAGACCGTTACGAACCTGTGTAAATACATCTGGGTGTGCAGCAGGAGCACGTGCTCCTCATGTGCCATTGACAGCGATCACTTGTTTGACATGGGGCAGAGGTGATGACAGGGTCGTCTGCCTTGCCAGGAACTCCCCCCCCCTCAGCCACCGAACGCTGTATACACACACACCCTGAACCCCATTCAGAGCCACTCACTCATGTGGTAATGTCTCTATTGTGACAGCCTGGAGGCTTTATGGGCAACAGCTTGGTGCTGGCATTTAGTCAGAGGCATGGGTGTGCATATGAGCATGGGCGTTGTGCCTGCGTCTGGCTCATCCACTGACGAATCTGCACATTTGGAGCTGGAAGCGTTGAGACCGCGAGTTTTCTGAGCCAGGCAGGTGACAAGCGAAAGCACTAGCAGCCCAGGGCATGGTAAGGAGAAACAGTTTCAGGATTAAAGAGCATGACTGCTCACACACACAAGCACTCAGCTTCACCCAGCTCTTACTTCCCATCCGCCGTCTGACTCAGTTAGGCAGGCAGGAGCAATTCGTCATGTCAGAGAGTGCTGGTCCCTGCCTTACAACAAAAGGTGAAAGGGAGTGTGGGAAAGGGCTGGAACACAAAGCCCTCCCTGCCCCCGTCTGTCTCCCCGTCTCGGTTGCATACGCGAGTCGAGAGCCCCTTCAACATCCCCTATCCTGTGGCGGCTGAGGCCCCAGTCTACAAAAACACAACTCCAGATATATGATTCCTTATCTTTACTTTATTTCTATTACCTTTTTTAGGGCAGGGTACTATACCTGAGCTCAGTCATTACCCTTCATGGCCAGGAGTGACTTTTTCAAGATTTTCAAATCCCAATTTATATGTTCTTAAAAAGAAAAAAATCTGTCTCAGCATCAGTCTTCTTCGCCATTAGGAACCCTTTAAAACAGAGGTCTTCAACCCTGTTTCTTGTGTTTGTTTGTTTATTTAACTGGATCCCCATTAGTCTTCATCTCAGTGAAGACTTTTCTTCCTAGGGTCCACACACACACAACAAAACAGAACTTTACAACAAAAATAACATCAAAAACCTCGCCCTCCCACAAAATTAAACAAGAAAATTACAACAACAAAGTTAAAGCAAAACTGATTGAAACAACCACCACTATCACCACCCTCCCCCGAAACCAGGAAAAGTCACAACATTTGAACAAGAGCACTTAAATATAACACATTGTTTCCTATTAAGACAACTATGCGTACAATTAATAGCTAATTCATCAAAAGTGTTTTTTCCCAAGGCACCTGACCAGACCACTGAGCAATAATCAAGGTGATATAAAATTTAAACCAGCTTCCTTATTTAAAGAAGCACAAAATGAGCATCATGCTGAATTATTTCTACTCATTTTAGTATGGACTTTATGTGCTGATAATATTGTTTAATCAATTGTAACTCCTAACCGTTTGAATTCTTCAACATGTTCAGTTTATTTATTCTTTATCCCACTGTTCTGCATGTTTTAGATGTTTCCCTGCTTCAACACTCCTGATTGAAATGATTGAGTGATTGACAGGCTTCTGTTAAATTTGATGATTTTCTGAGTAGGCAATTTAATGGTGCTGAGAATGTGGACTAATACATTCAGCAGCCTAAACCCTATTGGCATGTAAACAGTCTATCTGTGCTCAACACACATTTGGGTAGGAAAGCTGATGTTCAGTTGAAAACTGGAAGTCATGCAAAAAATAGAAGTTTAATATTAGCTAATGTAACATTCTTTCACATCAGTATGTCAGTTTGGCAGGAAGATTGTTTTATAAGCCTGCAAATAAACACACCGGACAATGCTGACAAGATGGCAAAGTGAATCTCGTGTGGCACATAACTGTTGATGAGCAGTCAGTGTTTTCCTTTTTCATCTGTGTTCTTCTCAAGCAGACGAATGACGTAACAATCAATGAAAACCAAGCTCGTCTCGCCGTATCACATTTTCTGCCAGAGATGAGAAAACTAAAAAAAAAAAAACAAGTGAACAAATGTTTGAACTGAAAATTGTGAATGAGTTTAAGGTCGTTTGTAAAAACAACCTTTCCTATAAATCATATATTTATTTTATGTTTTACAGTCTGAACCCTAAATGTCTTGAATCCAATAGAAATGAATCTTAGCAAGTCCAGACAGTTTTCTTATTTGCTTTTGAGCTAGTGTCGCAACAAATCAAAAAAAGAAGTTAGGAGAGAAGGAACCGGATGGATTACAGAGAGGATGCAGTCATCAGCATGTGCTGGAACATGCCCAAGCACTGACAGTCTGTTGGCATAGAGGAGTGGGAGAGATGCCCAGTTAAGGAATCTATCACATCTGAAGTGATTTGTGTCAAAGGACTGACTGAGATCAGGCAGAACGGGAAACTGGGTTCAGGCTTTAAACATATGCACAAGCCTGAACTTTAGTCGTGAGGTGACCCATGTTTTTGGAAGCATGCCTCTAGTTTGTTTTGCATCCAGGCTTTATTGTGACTTTAAGATTCAAAATTATTTTCTTTGAATTTTGTTGAAGACAGACAGTGCTAATCATCTTTCTGTTATGAAATGAAAAAATATACTGTATTTCAGATGACACTCTGTGTTTTTATGTCCAACTGTTCAGCTATCAGTACAACATAGCCCTGCAGTGAATGAGTCTTAGTGCTAAATGTTCCTGTTTGAAGTCTAATGTCATTAAGCCACAATAATTCAAATACAAAATTGCTGAAAAAGTACTGAGCTAATAAGAAGCTGAAATCTTAAAACCACATAGGACTAGAAAAAGATTTTATTTTCCAAGCTTTTGTGATGCAACTGAGAGGCAAACAAACCCTCCCAACTTATTTGTATCCTGGAGGATAAAAGGAGGAGACGTCATTCATCAAATTTCATAGTTTCTGTCTTGGTCTGTAGGTTTCAATTAGTTTATTTTACTTATACTTTTTAAAATAATTATCTGGACAATTGTGGCTTTAGTTCCAACTCCAGCTTAATGTTAGTCAGCCATGTAAGTAAGTCTGTCTTTTTAAAATTTTTATGTTTTACCATTAAATCTTTGCGATTGTTTCCACTTGTGGGGAAGATGATGATAACAAATACTCTAGTTCAATTAATCCACCATTACCACAACAATCCAGAAATGCCTAGCACCAGAGGATTAACATGCCTGCGAAGAAAAATAGCTTCAAACAAAATATTCAAATATCTTTCGCCACTTAAACAGTTTTTTCATCCATCCATCTATCCATCACCTGTCTCTTGTTTCTGAGTCAGGTCTTAAGGGCAGCAGCTTGATCAGGAAGGCCTAGACCCCTCTCTTCCAGCTCTTCTGGGGGGATTCCAAGGTGTTCTCAGGCCAGACAGGAGACATAGTCCAAACGTGTCCTGGGTCTTCCTAGGGGTCTCCTCCCAGTCAGACATGCCTGAAATACCTTCCCAGGTAACTGTCCAGGAGGCATCCTTACCAGATGAACCACCTCAACTGGTTCCTCTGGATGTGTTGGAGCAGCGGCTAACTTAAATTTGGTAAAGTGAAATGGAGGTGTGAAGAGAATCTGTTCACTGCAGGAAATATTGTATTGGAGTTTTTTTTCAACACCGTAAGCTTCAAAAAGCTACAGGTGCACGTTCATGTAATATTGAACCAAAAGTAAAGAAGAAATAATCAACACTTTCTAATGCACTGCAGGCTCTCTTACCTTTTCTCTACCCACACAATCAGGATGTCCACAAATCAGATGCTGGCTTGATTTGTCACCGTCTCCCTTGGCACAAACAGGCCTGCGCTAATGGACAGACACTCTTTGTGAGCTAAACAAATTAGCCCCATTACTAAGAAGCTGGACAGCTAGAGTGAGGCACACCAACACTGGCAAAAAACAAACAAAACAGAGGTTCAAGAGAAGGGATGCAAATAAATGACGTAAAACATATATACATATGATGAGACAGAAGCAGGGAGACGATCCAGAACGCAAGGAATGAGTGAGACAGCTATCTGATCCGACACAGTTTTGTAATGTGTGAGCCAGACTAGACATTTAAGCGCTTTGGGCCCTTGTGATAGAGGGGGGTGGGGGGGTGCATTATCGTCCATCCATCACTCACTCATTACAGATTCACTTACTCACACCCAGGCACACACTCACACCCAGACGAAGCACATACATGAATGTTGATACGGCCTAATACGTGCACTTAACACCGGGCTGGATGCGAGGCAGACACATTTATCTCCATGCGGCCGCGTGGAAGTGACTCTGAGTGCATCTGGTGGTGTGCACGCGCGCAGGAGCGAACGTGATCCGCCAGGTTTCAGGTCAAAGCAATCCTCTGTCAAATGATTGGCTCGTAATCTGATTGACAGGGAGACTCCCTCCCGCTCTCTGTCTTCTCCTCTCCTTCTCGTCATGCATCGTTCCCTGTGGTGTCTCTTTCTTATTATCCCACCCTCCCCTCCCAGATTCTCACCTGGGCTACGCTGCTCCTGCTTGAAAACCCTTCAACTTTCCCCGTTGGTCCTCCTCTCGGTTTGGCTGCATTCTGCTTCACTCCCGATGACGTAAACGCATCATTCCGTCCTTGCCACGATGACCTCACCTGTGCTAAGATAACTCATTAGCACAGCTCCTCCACCATCTGAGAGAGTACGCTTGTGTGAAAACTCTTTAATTCAAGGCTTTAAAACCATGTTCCGAATGGTTAAATTGAATGAAAACTCGTTGTAGTGGCCTTGAATATTTTCTCTCTGGAATTACTACAAGCACCTTGAGTTGTATTAAGTAGAAGGTTGATGATTTTCACTTATGACACTCTGAAATAGCACAGAAATCCCATTCAAACCACAACAAAAACAAGACCTCAGTTGAGTCACACTTTCTGAAGGTTCATGTGCTCTTGTAATAAAAACCCTGCATCCAAGTAGAATCATGTTTTACGTATAAATCTGTCAAATAAATATTTATTTTTAAATACCTATTGGACATTCATGAGCTTAGAAGATGTATTATACACTGAACAAAAATATAAATGCCCCATGTCAATTATAAGAGTTTTATGAACGTTTGGGTTACGTAAAATGTAAAGAAACTCAAAATATATTTTCAGTAAATACTGATCTTCATATTGGCATTGATAACATTGTGGTACGGCCATTTGTAGCGGATTGACAGTCCTTTGAACATGAGATCCAGATGTTGAGGGTGCCGAGCATGCAAGTTGGCTTCTCATAGGCGGTTACGGACAGTCTGAGGTGTGTTACGTCTGTTGTGCAAACCAATAGTCTCATCAGCTGTGTGTGTCACTGGTCTTAGCCAATCCCACAGATGGACGAGCCGGATGTAGCGATCTTGTGCTGGAGTGGTCACACGTGGCAGACGAGGATGAGGTCGATTTGCAGTAGAGCCAGTTTGTTGGAAACAAACTCTTAAATGGCCTGTGGTCCGATAATGGACATAGATCCGTGCAGCTACTGCTCTGGTGGACATCCCTGCATCCAACATGCCAATGGCACACACCAGCATTACTTGCGACATCTGCGGCATTATGACTTGTGACAAAATTTGACATTTTGGTGTTGGCTTTTTTTTTGTCCCCAGTCCAAGGATTGTCCAGCTGTTGCTCATTTTGTCTGATCACCCACTGGACATGCCCCACCCATGCACAGAGTAAAATACTCACAGCAAGTTGAATTAAATTACATAAATTAAGAGAAATCTTACTTTTGTACTATAAAATGTCAGCAAATGCTCGTTTACAGTAGTTAACTTCACGTGGCAACAGTATTTGACATGGGACATTTATGTTTTTGTTCAGTGTACGAACCAGGACAGTCACACTGAAAAGGATTCCAGTTTAAATCTCTTTATTTTATGTAAGCTTGTCTGCTCTTTAGCCATTAAAGGCTAAAGTACTTTTAAAAACACTTTACCTATTTGGCTTGACAGGGAAATACAAAATGGAAAGTCTGTCACAAAGCACTTAACTTGTATGCTTTGGGATATTCTGAGGGTGGGAATGTTTTTATTTTTTCATGTAATGTGAGAAAAACGTGTTGAGAGCTGTGCCATATGGGCTAAGTTGAACCGCACATCGTGCAGTTGGAAAAACACCTGATGAAAGTGCGGGAAACATTTAAAAGTTACACAAAGGAGAACAGTTACCCTACATATTATTCTGGATGATAATTGTTTCTAGAATGTTTTTCTATTTTGCTCCAGCTGATGGTGCAAACAAATGAAAGTCTGCATTTTCACATATATACATCTACATTAAAAGATGTTTAATAAGAACTAGCAAGCATTAAACAAATGGGTATTGTGGCATGACAAATATTTTGAGCAAAGCTCTTACCTGATTAGTTAGAGCTCTGTTGGGAATGACTCTCAGCTACTATTTTACAAATAATATTAGTAATTAGTTGCACAGTGGTTCAGTTGGTAGAGTTGTTGACTCTCAGCAAGGAGGTCGCTGGATCGAATCTCATCCAAGGACCTTTCTGGGTAGAGTTTGCATGTTCTCTCTGTGCATGGTTGGGTTTTCTCCGGGTACTCCAATTTCCTCCCACAGTCTAAAAACATGCATGTTAGGTTAACTGGTAACTCTAAATTGCCCCTAGGTGTGGGTGAAAGTGTGACTGGTTGTCTCTATGTGGACCAGTGATGGACTTGCAACCTGAACACGTACCCTGCCCCTCGTACAATGACTGCTTGATATGGGCACCAGTGACCGTTGACCTGCAAGGAAGAAGCAGGTTAAGATAATGGATGGGCGAATGAGCATCCTGTAATTTGTTTTTGAATGCTTTAGTAGAATTAATCCACTAGTTCATGAGATTTTTTGCTAACAGTTACACACAGATTCAATAACACCCACTGCCATGAAAGTTGGGAGTTTATAATAATAAAAAAAATCAGAAGCACTCTTGAAGTTTTTCGTTTTTCCAACACAGATGATTTATTTTGACACTTTTAAAGAAATATAACTTTTTTTTCCACATTCAGCTCTGACAAATACCAAGTTTCTGGTCCTCTTTGTATTTTCTGACAGAGAGAACTAAAAATGAAAATAAAAATGGAGGACACACAGTGAGTGCATCCTTTGCCAAGGCTACTGCTTTATCTCACTCTTTTAAAGACAGTGATCTGTATCTGCAGCAAAATATAATGGATTTTTCCTTTTGGCCATGTTCCATCTCACCACCAAGGTCCATGAAATTCAATTCTGTATTTTTTTGTGTAATCCCGCTGACAGATTAACGGCAGTGAAAGCATGCTTCTGCTTTGGGTCTAGAGGGGGAAAAAAGGAAACTCTTGTCTATTGATCAGGTTCCAGAGAATACAAACATGCAAACCAAAAGGTGCAGAAAATAAATCAACTGAATAATATAAACACAGGCACTCTTGCTTGTTGCCAGATAAATGACTCATTACAGAAGAATTTCTAGAATATAAAAAAGGTAAGAATGTCCCCAGCAGTGCACAAAACACAAAATGCCTCCTTTGTCAAGAGGATGAGAAAAGAAACTCTACTTTTGTCCCCTTATCATAGAGGTTTATGCTGTAGGCCTATTTTAAACTCTTTATACAGCTGCCTGAGATCTATACTGCCCTGTCATTCAGCAATCAATATCTCTTTCACACACACACCCCGGAAGGAATTTCTCTTATCGGGAAACATCAGATCAAGAAGATACACTTGAATGCCTATTGGGGCCAGATTGACTCACAGCAAGGGGACTCTAGATCAATGTTTTTGCTGGCAAGCCAAACTCATCCCGTTGTCTTGTGTGCCAGAGTGTGCGTCCGGGGAGTGTTGGCCTGCTTAACCAGCTGTCTGCCTAATCATGGTGTATTAACCTTAAGTTTGGTGGTGAAGATCAGAGGATGGCCAGAGCAGGCAGAGTGGGTTCTCCAAAAGGGGAGAGGCCCCTGGCTGGGGTCCCCCTGATGGGTCGAAAAGACAAAGACGAGTGGCCGTGTTTCCAAACACAGGCCCCCTCTCACTTCCTGGAGGTCAGGAACTCGGAATAATCTCACTAAAGCAGAAGAGATGAGGGTTTCTCCGGCACATATGCACGCATGTTTAGGGATTAAACGACCCTGCTTAACCCAAAAGAGGAGTGACTGGCAGGGTGCTGCAGAGGGAGGAGAAAACTGAGGGGGGAAGGGGTTACAGGGTCTATGTGGGCATAAACACAAGAAAGTGTGGTGGTGGTGGTGGAGGGAATGAAAAGGGCATCATGCAATGTGCCTAGCGGGCATTAGGCAAAAGCAGATTTGTTAAAAAAGGCTAAAAAAAGGCAGAATCAAGACGGTGAGACAGTGAAAGTGATGAACACAAACAAACAGAGGGGGACTTTCTTGTCTGCTCACCTCTGATAAAGTTTCTCAGTCAAAGCTGATGCCTCACCACTATAGGGAGACACACAGCTGACAACCAGATACAATGAATCAGTTGAATCATCGTCTGCCTGCAAAATAATAGGTTAACTAAATTAAAAAAAAAAAAGCAAGTCACATTTCTGGGCACGTTTTAAGCACAATGTCAAGCCAGGAATCAGTCTGTAGCAGTGTTTGATTGAAAACAGTAAGTCTAAATTATTCAAGGCCGATTGATATTTTATTACCATGAAGTGCAGAATAATGTCAGCTATAGCCAAGGGGCTTTCAGCAGTTGGAGTTTTGCCACTTTAAACTGCCGGGCTGACTCTGGATGACTCTCTCAGGCTGTCAAGGTCCCGCTCCAGTTTGCTCACTGTGGGGAAACAGCACCATCTAGTGGAGCAGCAGGAAAGTTCACAATAAAAAAAAGGCGTTTTTCATTGTTTCATGAGAAGTACAGCTTTTCAGCAGCAAAAAATAAAATAATATTAATAATAATGTAAAGTATTTTAGGAAGAGACCCTGAGACTTTTATTTAATGCATATATGATCAAAAATTAATATTTTGATGAAAAATGACAACATCAAAATCCAGGTTCAAAATTTAACTTTAATATCACAAGATGTGTTGTCTTTGTTGATAATAGTTGCATGCAATATTTTACATTTACCTCCTAATCTTTAGGGAAACAGACGTTTTATTTTTATTGAATAAATACAGTATGTATTTACATTTTTACTTTTGTCACCAAAGTAATTAAGCAACATTTACTCAAAGTGGCTTAAAGTATTCTGTATTTGAAATAAAGTCTAGATTTACCAACTAGCTAAAGAGCTAGCATTCCCTGAGGAATTATTATTTTTGGCCTCAGCTACTACCAAGCTAGATTTTAGCTTATGTGTAGAATTGGCTGAGTTATGGCCATTTACTGCATGTGTTAACTAATGTTGGTTAAATCAGTTATAGGTGTACACCTTCTAGTTGCCTTCTAAGTGTTTCATTAAAATCTGTTGAGTGGTTTGTGAAATATTTTGCTAACAGACAAACAATAGTTAATGCTTAAGTGTAGAGATCTTGCAGCATGTATAAAGCTTAGAGTAGCCTATATGTTGGGCATGGTGCTCAGCTACATTCACACTGAATTTCAGTTCAATATCTGTAAAAGTGGGTGAGTTACAGCCAATTTTGTGTTTCTTCAACAATAAAAGTTGAGCGTTCAAACCAAGTTGAACAGTTATCTCCTAAAAAAAAACCCACACACAGCAGACACTCCAAATTGAGTTTTATCAGATGAGCTATGAAGCACACATGATGTGCTTTAGATTTGAAAACAGTTTGCGGCTAGCAAACCCCCCCCCCCCCCCCCCCCCCCCCCCCAAAAAAAATAATAATGAGAAAACAGAAGCACAAAGACCTTTCACGACGACATAAGGGAGCACTAAAATAAATAAAAAAAGGCGAACCGTCGCCTTCTAACTGATGGACCCATTTGACCAAATCCACGGAGAGGAGTGGACAATTTGCTGTCTATAATGACGCTGGCCAGAGACAGGGTACTGAGGCGATGAGAAGCCGCTCACGCTGAAATGATCGTGCTGGATCAGCTGTGGCGTGGCCCGCCTCTCAGCCGTGACGAGCCACATGCCGAGGGCCGCTATAATTAAAGTGCTTATTGATTAGGCCTGACGCGCTCCTGCGTCCCCTGAACCGTGAGCCGGTCGCTCTCACAGACATTCAAATCACCCTCGGAGCCACAAGAGCAATGTCTATGCTAATGTCTATGGTAATATGTCCCCCAGTTTAGGTCGATTATTGACGCCTCCCCTCCCCCTAAATGGACGGTTGATCCACAATTGAAGCTTTATGAGAGGATGTCGATACCAGATTGATACCAGAGCACGGGGTCACTTTCATTTCAACGCTGCCACTTTCTGCTAATGAATTGGGCATTACTCCATTAACTGTCGCATTAATTGGAAAAGCAAATGGCATTTCTCGATCCAAAGTGGGATTTGAAGTTATCCCTCGGTATTGAACAGTAACATACGATATTCATGCACAGAGACCCAAGAGATTAGGTCAGAGACCCTCATTCGCAGAAGAGCAACCTGTCATTGGGTTCATCTAAACAGCTTTGCTCAAGCAGAGTGTGTCTATGTGAGAAGAAGATAGATGTATTGATTTGATGAAATTAAAATAGCGATATAAAAATCCTGCACTATGATAAAAGTCAGGATGAGCGCCGGTGGTACAAATTTGGACAAGAGAAGAACAATGTTTTATGCGTCGGTGCTGAGAGGAATGTAAAAAAAGAGAAAATAAAATCATGCAATAAGGCTGAGAAAGGTTGATGTATTGATCGTGTGTGTGTGTGAGTGTGTGAGTGTGTGTGGTTCCGCTGCACCCTCAGCACTTCTCTGGCTCTCACACTGACCTGCTTTGCTTTGCTCTTGCTTCGCACAACCTCAGGCAGCCAGTCTCCTTGTCACGTTCGCGTTGCTTTCATCTTCTGAAACCTAAATCCTGACGTATAAGATCTGGAAGTTTTTAGCCAGTTTCTCTGACTTCACATGAAAAGGCAGGAAAACATCGATCTGATCCTAGTAATGCCATAAAAATATAAAAAAACAAATCAATAATATTCCTCTGCGTTGAATGCAAGCTAAAATTAAACATCGATCCGAGCCGAGATGATCCCTTATCAAACACAGAGAGGAGGAGCAGCTAAATATATCCATCAGACGAGGCAATCCTTTAATTACTGCTCTCATTTGCCACACGTCACTCACACTCTCTTTGTCGGGAGGTTAAAAAGGGCAAAACCACTTTTTTTTTCATATTGGTGTGTGTGACTCATGATTGAGTGGGTGTAAATGTACAAATTGTCTTCGCCGAGTTGTGGTTTGAGGCAAATTCGCTGGGTTTCATTTTTACTTTTCTCACAAGCCCTGTGAAAGATGTCGACGCGGGGTTGTGTATTACATTACAGTTAAAGTACGGTGTGGTTTGTGTGTTTGGACATGTTCCTAAACCTTTTTTTGTCAATGCACTTCTCATTCATGCTTTTAGGAGCTGTGGCATAGAGACGTGAAACTCGGCACTGATTGTAAATTCCTATGATGTGATGTTCCCCCCTCTTCATTTATCAGAAGATTAATTCCCATCTCCTATGCTGTCAGACAAGTAACAGCCCTGGCTTCTGTCCAGGACAGCGTTTAATGAATAAAATGGACTGAATTATTCAGCCAGGTAACAAACAAGCTGCCACAAACGTGACGTTGATGGCGAGTCTTGAATGTAGGGAAAAGTGCACTTATTCATCAACAAACCTTGAAAACAGGAGGATCAGTTTAATGTGTTTCCGTGTCAGTGGACCAGATCTTTAACCTTGCAGAGGTGCTGAGTGGCTCATGTAATTTAATTGTCCAGTCTGCATGTGTTTTGTGAGCCTCAAGAAGGCTTACGATCCCTGAGGGATCATGTGAAGGGGAGACTGCGGGGTTATAAAACGCCAGGGCTGAGCTGATCCCTGTACAACCAAATCATAAGCTGTGTTTGCATCTTCAAAAAGCTGAGCTTTCACTGGGCGTTTGTGGGACTCTGCCATTATCACAATCTTGTTTGTTATGTTCATGGACAGGATCTCAAGTCTCAGTTGTAGAGAGAAGAGTGTCTGGTGTAGGAACCACAGGGATCCATCTTTGCTTTGTCCAAACGATGTGGTTCTGTGAGAGTGAACTCACCCAAATATGAGTTCATGTTTTTTTAACTAGAAAAGATGGAATGCTCCTCCATAGATTTGGGATGTCTCTCAACCTGAAGTGGAGAGATCGGTGCGTCATCTGCTTTACTGAGGGAACTGCTCTGGTTTGTGGGGGTTAAGAAGGAGCTCAGCCAATAGGAAAAGCTTTCGATTTACCTGTGGCAAGGTATTTGAACCAAAAGACCAAAAGAACTAGATCCCAGAAAAAATCAGCTGAAATAAGAATCCTCTGTAGGGTGGCTGAGCTCAGGGTGAGGTACTCGTTTATCTAAGAAGAGTTCACAGCAGAACCGCTGCTCTTCCACACTGAAAGGAGGCAACTCAGGTGGTTCGAGCGTCACATCTGAGATGCTTGAACCTCCAATGAGACATTGGGGGGGGAAGGATGTCTAAGTTTCTCTCCTGAACTTGATGCCCTGCAAACTAATTTGGGATAAGCAGAAAAATAGATGCACAGGTAGAAAAGTACATACAGTTGTGCTCAAACGTTTACATACGCCTGCAGAATTTGGGATTGTTTGGAGCCATTTTCCAGAGAATATGAATAATAACACAAAAACCTTTGTTACTTGTGGTTAGAGGCTGGGTGAAGCCAGCAGCTTTCTTCTGCTGCTTAATTTGGGTCTGAGCAGTGCTGATTGGCAGTTTGATTTGCTTGGATATCTTTTTATATCCTTTTTCTGTTTGATAAAAGTCAATTGTCTTCTCCTGCAGATCCTTTGATAATTTTTTGGCTTTTTCCATGGAGCCAACAACAACAATTTTTGTAAGCTTGTTTGGGCAATTAAGTTTTAATCGATTTTATTAACCTGACATCTGAAAGGAAAAAGACGTGTGTGGCTTCTGGTTTTACGTTTTCTTTTTCGTAGAGGAAAGTTGATAAGGGCATGCTGATAAATTGGCACCTTTTGTCAGAAAATGAGCAGTCAGTATGGTGTTTATGTTTGCTGCCATTGTGGTGTTAGTATAAAAACATTTTTACCATAGAGACTGATCGAGGTTTCAGTTTTACACACTTTTTCCTTTTCGGTTCACACCTTTTTTGCCGGAAGCTTTCACTAACACTTTTTAATTAGCCGAACTGCTTAACGGAAAGAAGACCCTCCAATAAAAACACTCTTTCACTTCTGTTCCCCAAATACATCTCTCCATTTCACTTTAAACTTTAAATTGTATCTGCCATGCTGTGTTCAGCTGACTAATTAGGTAAATGTTCTACCAGAATTTAAAGCTCGAAGAGTGGCACCGTCTGCGCATATGATGGCCACACCTTCCTGTATATGTAGCTATAAATTTTAAATACTATGCCCTCTCTCTGCTTCTTCTGAAGAGTTTTAATCTCATTCATCTCTGTTCTTGTTTGGCATCAAGAAAAATGTCTGTTTCATCAAAGGCCATGCACAGAGCCACAAAACATTTCACAAAAGGCTCAGTAATATGTTGCTTAATTTTGATTTTTTTTTTAATGTAATGCCATAAACAAATTCCAGCTACAGCAAGGTAATTCTCAGCAGAACTGGGATGACATCATTGCTTGCATCAAACAGACCATGACCTGTTCTACTTGTCTCAATTAGCCCGTATCATACATACTTTTTCATAAATTCACGAGAAAGTTCAGCTGGGACTCTGTCGCCACGTGGATTTATGTTTAGATGATATCAAATTAGTAATATTTTCTTTAATGATTAATTTTGAAATAAACTAGGATAAAGTTCAAGGCTTGTTATGAGACACAAACTTCAAAGTGTCTGAAATTTTAAAGTTGAACATTTTTTTCGTCTTTTTTTGATGTGAGCGTGATGGAAACTGTTGATAATTTATGCACATATGAGTAACTAGGAATGTTTATTCTTGTGTTTGTTTCAATGTGGGCCGGCTTGTGGTAAACAGACCGTTGTGCATCTCTAGGCTGCGTGAGGTGAGCTCATTATTTCCTCTCCCCACCATGTGGCCACGGTGACAATCCTCCATTGTGACAATACATACATGAAGTAGGGGTGGAGAGAGAGGGGTGGTGGGGCTTGTTTTGTTATAAAAGCCAAGATGACAACTTACTTTTTCAGAAAGACGGGGGGTTTCACTGCTTGAAAAACGTACGCATGGTACCTGCTGTTTGAACAAGACTTTTGATCCTTTGCTGTTGTATGTATGAAATCGAGAGGAAGATCGTTTACTGAGTGAAGCAGACCGAATGCTAACAGACAAGTTTCTGACAATGAAGTCCAGTCTGACTGTAGCCATTCTTCTCTGTTTCACCTCATGGATAAGCTTGATCCATGCATGTGAGTACCAAAAAAACAACAAGTATCTGATTGAAACGGTGACATGAATATTTCAGAGTTTAAAATGTGATTTTAATTCTCTCTGATTGATTTTCTTTTTTCTTTTTTTTTTAGTCATTGAACCGGTGCAGAACTGTAGGTGTCATAAAGTGTCCAAAACTCAAATCAGTTTCAGAAAGATTAGGAATTACACCATTCAAAAGGAAGGAAAATGTCCCATCACAGCAGTAGTGTAAGTATTTTTGTGATTCCATACTACTGTAAATATATTATCAACTTGTACTTCCAAATGAGTAAAATACTGTATTTTATCTTTAAGTTTCTTCAATTTTTTAAATTTGTATTAGTTGTCAATAGTTAAAATATATACCGGTACAAGGAAACTATAGAAAGCGCCGCCTTCACAGCAGTTTTATCTGAAAATAAGTTTCTTTAAATATAAAATTTCTGTATACGTAGCTTTGAAACGGCAAAAAAAGGACGTGTATTACAACGATATTAACAGCTAACAATCGATTACAGGTTTACCACAGTGGATCAGAAGACAATCTGCTCTAATCCCAACAGCCCATGGGCAAAATTTGTCATTATGAAGCTGACGCCAAAAACAATTCCAAAAAAGGATTCAACGCCAGAACCAAGCCTGGACCCAACAACAAAACCAAGCCTGGATCCAACAACAAAACCAAACCTGGACCCAACAACAAAACCAAGCCTGGACCCAACGGCAGAACCAAACCTGGACCCAACAACAAAACCAAACCTGGACCCAACAACAAAACCAAACATGGACCCAACACCAGAACCAAACCTGGACCCAACACCAGAACCAAACCTGGACCCAACGGCAGAACCAAACCTGGACCCAACGGCAGA
>JAVKLF010000064.1:11650023-11668783 GCA_034783495.1 Millerichthys robustus | reverse complement strand
CAAAACCAAACCTGGACCCAACACCAGAACCAAACCTGGACCCAACACCAGAACCAAACCTGGACCCAACACCAGAATCAAACTTGGACCCAACAACAAAACCAAACCTGGACCCAACACCAGAACCAAACCTGGACCCAACACCAGAACCAAACCTGGACCCAACACCAGAACCAAACCTGGACCCAACAACAAAACCAAACCTGGACCCAAAGGCAGAACCAAACCTGGACAAAATGGCAGAACCAAAGCTAGACCCAACAACAGAACTAAATCTAGACCCAACAACAGAACCAAATCTAGACCCAACAGAATCAAACCTTGATGCAACAACAGAACCAAACCTGAACCCAACAATAGAACCAAATCAGGGACCAACAACAAAACCAAACTTGGACCCAACAACAAAACCAAACTTGGACCCAACAACAAAAACAATCATGGACACAACATCTAATAAACTTGAAAATAAATTAACAGAAGAAAGAACTGCTGACATCACGCCAGCAACGACCACATCCAAAAGAATTCCTACCCGACGAAGTAAAAAAAATACAAGGAAAAAACTAAAGAAAATGAACAGAATGTTGAAAGAATGGTTGAGAAATCTGGGCTGGAAGAAACTGTAAAGCTCTGAATCAAGTCTTAATGCATCAGGATTAGCAATTATCAATATTATCGGCTGCAGAATGCAAACGCAATCATTTATTTCTTGTTAGTCCTCGCCTTTAGGTAGCAATCACTGCTTTAAGACATCTCATTCCTGAAAGAAAAAGCACATACAGTATGTCTGCAATATGAATTCCAGCTTAAATTAATGATGCTGTTTTTTTAAATGTGTTTGTCAAACAATAATATACTTATTTAAGTTGCCCAACTTGTCAATAAATTACTTTTTAAAGCAAATGCTGTGGGTTTTTTTTATGAAAACATAAAAAAAATCATCAAAATCTGATTCTTCAGTTGATAATTGTTCAGATGTCACGGGTTGTTTGCTTTCATCTCTGTGTTTCAGATTGACCTGTATTGCACAACATGCAAATGCAAATACCAACTGTACAGGAAGGAAACTAGCTCAGTGCTGGTGATAAGGGGGGCAGTGATTCTTGTAGAGATAAATGAAAACATTACAAATGCAGATTTTGTAAACCGTAAAGGAGTAAAATGCAACAAATCAAGGGAAGATGATGCCAATAGGAAAAAAAAAACAAATACTATATAAAAACACATCTTAATACAAATGCTGTATGCCAATTATATATTTCAAATAACCCATGGAAAGCAGAGTATAGGTGAATGCTGAACCTTATAAAGTGCTTTGCCGAGCTGGGAAAAGGTTAAAAAGCTGTAATATAAATGTGGAGCATTTATCATCTGAACAGTGACGCTAACATTACAGAAACAGACAATCATTTTGTTACAGAGCAATAGATATACTCAGGTAATTTGCTACATTATTGCTACATTTATGTAGAAAAAAAGTTGCTGCTTTGTTGCTAATATGTCAGACCTTACTGGGTATTTAAATTCTACCCTGGTGATACTCAGTCTGTTGCAGGAGGGTTGTTTCACTGCTAACAGATGACAGTAAAAATTACTACAACATTAATGGAAGGCTTCCAGAACTTCATGGCAATGTTGTGACAATGTCATATAATATGTATTAGTGCACGTAGCATTCTTTGCATTCATCCATACAGTTTTCTTTTGTCACCCAATCATGTTCAAGTTCAAAGGTTCCTGATGGCCATACACTGGTTAACGGGTAAGAAGTCAAGAGACAGGAGGCAGGTACAACTTGGATAAACTTCCAGAGACACAATCATGTATGCACACACTCATGTCTGAGGCCAACTTAGAACCACCAGTTGAGCTAACAAACACTGCATGTTTTTAAAATGAGAGGAAACCAGAAGGGCTAAAAAAAAAACCCCGCACAAGCAGCTCTGCACAGAAAAGGCTTCAGTCCAGCTCCAAACCCCCTCCTGCTGTGAAGAGACAGTGCTAACCAGCTGTACTACGGTGCAGCCCACATTTCAAGTATGGTTTATTTTGGGTATTTTCTCTAACTGTACGATTTTCTTTAATACATTTACTTTTTACATTTTGTTGCTTTGTCTTTATGCGTTTTATACAAATGTACACATTGTTTGAATGCTTGGTTGCATGTGGTGCCAATTGTTCCTAATCTGATGAAAACAAGCACACAGCAGTGCTACACATGGTTGCTCTACACTGTGGTTGCTGCCTTCACCTCACAGTAAGAACAGTCAACTCAAAATCTCTGTTCAGACGATTATTCTGTCTGTTCGGGGTGTTCTTTGTCGCACCCGATTCAGTCATTGATTTTCACTTCAAGTTCTGTAACAGTTTGGTAGTTACTCATTTAAATCAGGTGTGTTGGAGCAGAGACGTTGTCCACACAGATACGAGTCTGGACTTTAACAGGCAGTGTGAAAATGGTCGCAGCATTGGGCAGGGCAGCAAGAGTCATGACCCCCAAACCACTTCCACTTTTAACTTCACCCATTTACTTCACAGTATTCGTTTATATGAGCAGCAGATAGCAGAATACTAGCAACAGCCAGCAAACAATATGTCAGCTCAGCTAACAGGATGACACACTCAGTAAAACTGTTCGGCCCATAAAGCAGCAAGCAATTATTTGAACCAGTAAATACAAATCACAGTCATCTACAGCTGCCTCACAACGCATAACTGTACAGTGATCATGTTAGGTAGGTAGTGCTGTGAACATTACAAACTTGATATTCTTGGATTTTACAGAAACATAAACCAATACATGACAGGTTTACTTTAGTTTTTAGGAATTTATCATTTGGTTTCACATGTAGAAGCTTTTTGCCCCAGGATATATCAGTTTTGCTGAATATTGAACAAAGTTTGAGGTTCTGAGAACTATAAGTGTCTTTATTTACAGGTGATAACACGGAACAGGAGAATCTTTGAGGAAGGAAATATGTTGCGTATCTGTTATTCATGAATATGTTTCCTAAGTTGGACAGAAGGAAATGGCTCTTGGTGTACTGTACTGTTCCTTTCAGGCTCAGGAGAGGATGGAGGCAGACCAGCAGGTCATTCCAAGGAGGTAAGTGTAAACACAATGGAGAGTGGTAGGTGGGACTAGAGAAGGCTGCAGGAGCCAGTGAAGTCCAACTCTTTATTCTGGGTGGGGATGAATGATGAAGTCATTCCTGGCTGCGTGGAGGAGGACACAGGGTACCAGAACAGATGACAAGTGGACTCAGAAGGTTGGTGTTCACAAAGTTGATGAAAAAAAATGCACTATTCATGTTCACCAAGAAACTGAGATCAAAATAATCACTCAGGGGCTGCAGGCTGAAAATCACCAATGTGATCCAAGCTTCTGTTAAACCTTTAGTCTCAGCTCATCGAGTCACAGTAGCAGCTGTGGTCGATGAGCGCACCTATCGCTCGTGAGCTGTGGGGAAGTGTGCTAGTGACAGAAATTAGAACTGAAATCCTCACAGGATAAAGGACTGTATGATTGTATGTCACAATGATGTGTGTGTGTGTGTGTGTGTGGGGGGGGGGGATCAGCTTCAAGTTGATGAAATGTGAAAATACTCCATTTTTATTCACATAACAAAGATTGCAACAGTAATCTTCTGCAGACGTTTGTCAATGTTAAAACCATCCTCTCTGAATACCACGGGTTTCACTTGTTCACTCTCATGCACAAAAATAAGACCTCACGCACAAACCAAAGGTTAGTGCAAAAAATATCTCATCATGCAAAATGGATATGAGCATTATTATTTCTGAAGTACCGTAAGATTTTCATGCAATATTGTTTAAGTTTTTGATGTTATTATTAATATGTTTTATTGCGGCTGCTTTGGGTTATGATATTTGTTATGTTATACGTGTGACGTCGTTGCTTTTCAGTTTCAAAAGGTTTTTATTTGAAATGGTCGGTCTTTTTCAAAGACCACATCCTGACTACCAGCTGCACAAAAGTTTATAGGTGTGTGCATACACTGTTGGTGGGCTAATTTAGTAGAATCGAGTGTTTTGAATGGGGAGGGGGGGTGTATTTCCTTTCTTCTAAGAATATTAAGAACATTTTAGTAAACCTACCTGTCGGCTGATATGAAACACTCAACGTGTAAAAGAAACTCGTTTACCACCAACAAACTGAGGCTGTGGAACCTGCAGTGGCATATTCACGCATACAACTACAACAGTAATGTACAAACTGCATATATATACAAGCAAATTCAAAATATATCATTTAATCTGCCAATAGAATAGAATATAGAATTTGGTTTTAATTGCAGGCTGAACCAAATGCTTTCAGCCTGTAGTATGAGTTTTCAGGTGACCTATTTTAGCGACCAATTTCTCTGGTACAATGTGGTGTGTGGTATAGTTTGGTATTTTAATATCAGAATAAAAATAACCCCCCCCCCAAAAAAAAAGATAGTTTTCCATGACATCAAAACATTACATTTCTGTTTTAAAGAAGAGTGTAAGATCCTGAGTGTTTGTAGTTTGAGACCAGCTCTATTTCTTATTTTTCGCATGTGGAGTTAGAATTGATGAGATACTCTCTGGCAGCTCTTTTTTGTTCGACAATACCATGAGATTGGTTTTCTCAGCATTTACAACCAGTTTTAAGTTTTTTTACAGACAACACAGAGTAATATTAGGAGGATATTTAAACCATTTGTGAAGTTTGAATTTTCTTTTCTGTGACTGTAATGGAATCTGAATAATTGCGTGAAACTGTACAAGGTACTAATGTTTGTATTTAGGGGCAGGCTTGTTTTAAATTAAGAGAGAAAAACTGACTGTTTCCACCACCCCCACAGACTGTGGAACCGCAGTGGCTGTTTTCTTTTCTGGTGATGAGGTGTATGAGGGGACAGGAGCTTGCAAAGTCATAAAAGCTGAGATCAAAACCTGAGATTTCAGAGGCACGAATGTTGGCTGGTCGTTTCCACTCTCTGAAATAGAACTTCAGTGATTCTTCTCCCTCATAAACAAAAAAAAAAGCAAACAGGAAGTTCATCTGCTGTGTGACACAGGCTGGGTGCTGCAAGACTTGACATTTGGCCGCTGAGAGACGAGGTGTGTTTTCTGAAGATGAAGTTTATCCTGAGTGTGGCAACTCTTTTCTGTTTCACCACAAGGATCAACTTGATTCAAGCATGTGAGTACCAAAAAGTAACTGATGTAATCTCTATTCTGACGGTGTGTCAGGGTAGAAATAATGTATTTATCTTTTTTTTTTCTTTCTTTTATTAGTCACGGCACCTGTGCAGGACTGTCTCTGTGTTGGGCTGACCGAAACTAAAGTCCCTTTTACTCAAATTAAAAGTTACACCATTCAGGAAGAAAGCAGGTGTAACGTCAGAGCAGCCGTGTAAGTTGTGTTATCACTTCATATCATCTTCAGTTAAATAAGAAACTTCCAAACAAATCCTAGAAAGTTTTGTCAGGAAGATAATTATACTTTTTATTTCTCTCTAATTATTTAAATAACAAATACTATTTTGTATGAATGCTTTAGCAGCTGTCTATGTGCTGTGTGTTTTTATTTAAGCCAAAACTACCACACTTAACCTGTTTTTCTAGTAGGATTCTAGGGTAGAAATATTTTAAATGCCAGTTTTCTTTTGAAAGTTATTCATTTACATTAGATATTAAAAATGGAAAATATTGTTATATCGTATTACTGTTAAGTAACAATGTTCAATGTGTAATATCAAACTATTAACCAGACAAAATCAATTGCAGGTTTCGTACAGTGAAAGGAAAAATTATTTGTTCCGATCCCAACGGCAGCTGGGCTAAACGAGTCATGCTGAAGATAGACAGAGCAACCAAACCAAGCACAAATCCTGACGTTCAGACCACCAGAAGAAGAGTCAGCAACACAAGTAACACCAGCAAGAAATGATCCTCACAAAAAGAAAAAACTGAGACATTTTAACAAAGTAAAAGTACCTGGAGAATAATTCCATTGTGGGGGGGAAATAATCTTTTTTTTTAGTTCAGCGTGTTACACTTGATGCTTCTCAGCCTTGCAAGTCATGGTCTTTCAGAATAAACAGGTTGTAGATCGTAAATATGGCATTATCAATTAAACACACAGTTTTCATTTTCCAGAAATAATCTATAATACTTACTTCAAAATCATGCAATGCATTTGTTCAATCTACTGTTATATTGGTTCTCCACAGTAGTATTGTAAAAGCATGTTTTTTGATTCCCTCTCCCAACCAAACTAAGAATCGTTGCTGTAATATAAATATATTATATTAATATATATTTAGAAATAGGTTAATAATTATTTTGTCTTATGAATGTTAAATAAGAATGAATGTTTTCTGATATTGAATATGCTAATAAATTTCATTTTACCAGTTCTTCTGGTTTTACTGTCAATAACTTGCTGTAACTGTAACTTTAATGAGAATCAGTTCAATATTTATAAGAGTAACCTATATTAAATGTATAACGTTTAATTAACAACTCTTTGAGTCTGAGTAAAACTTGACCAGGGCTGCTTGTTGTCACAGATTCTGTAACTTTCACAGACCACATTTCTTCATGCAGGGGTAGAGGGGGTCCACTTTGGAAACCATTGGATTCTAGTTCTAGTATTTGTGGATGTTGTGGTCCTATTGGCTTCATTGTGCTGTCATCTCCAGTTCTCAATGGAGCAGTTTGCAGCAGAGTGTGAAAGAACCGGGATGAGGATCAGCACCTTTAACGGCTACGGTCCAGTTTGAAAATGGTGGATCGCCCTTTCTGGGTTGGGGATGAGTTTCTGCTTCAGGTCATGGGGCAGCAGCTTGAGCAGAGAGGCCCAAACATTTTGTTTTAGCTCCTCTGGGAGGATTCTGAGGCATTCCCAGACCAGACAAGAGACATAGTCTCACTTGCTTATCCTGGGTCTTCCCTGGAGTCTCCTCCCACTTAGACATGCCCAGAAAAACCTAGAAGGTGTCCCGGACGTATCCTTACCAAATGACAGATTCACTGTCAACATAAAGTAACAGCAGCTCTACTTCGAGTCATTACTGGATAACTGAACATCTTACTCTGTCTCATTTCAAGTGGTAGCTGGCTTGGCAATGCATTTGGAAGTATTGTGTCACTCGGCTGCAGTGAAATGTTACAGGGTAGAGAAACAGAGAGAAGACGCAGAACATGGTGTGAGATACCACAGCCAGATGATGACAGAAGGCTGTTCAGACCTTACCACAGGCTCATGGAAGACCGGTGAAAAAAACCCAACGCGGTTGAGTTCCACTTCAGCATCATCGCACCGAGGAACAAAAGACCACACCCAAAAGAAAACAAAATAATATTTACACCACAGCATTTAACACACGTCATTCATAAGCCATAGTACACTTTAACTGAATGTTACATATGTGTCACATTATAGGACTTGGTGTATGTTTTTTATGTATTGGGTTTTGTACATGTATACAGAATTATGTTGCATTAGAATGACAGATGACGGTTGGGCATGAGGGTTTTAGGACAGCTTGATCAAAAACCTTCACTTGTAAAAACACTTTTGATACACTTGTGCAACAGCTCAGTCATACAAATACCAACAAAGGTGGGCCATGAATTTACACATAGGGGTGGGAAAAACCCATTACACTTTTGATTCGTTGCATTGACCTCAGTCCCCACTCAGCTTCTCAAACCTCCCCCAGCCGCAGAGCGCTGAAACCCAACGGTACTTTCTCTCGCAGCCCACATGTAGTAAAGATTTTAGAACCCTATTATTTTTTTTTCTAGAAAGGTTCACGCATCTTTTTGTTAGAGGTGTTAATTATAGAAACTTGATGACTTAAAGCTTCCACCTGATCAAATTGAAGACCACCACGTCAAATCATCCAGAGATGGGGGTTAGGACGGAACAAGGTGGTCATTCTGATGGGTAAAAAATGCCGTCACACTTTTAATGACTCAGACATTTATCCTAAGAACAAGACTACAGCTGACCTTTTAATGATTATGTTGTGGCTGACATTTGTGCATTTAAGTAAAATAATTAACAATTAATTTGCATTCAAATGTTTTAATCATGAAAGGGCAGCCACGAGTCAATAAAGTTTGTCAACGTAGCTAATGTCTGTGAATTCTATTAATTATTTTTAAATAAGTTATTTCAATATTCTTGATTTGTAGAACATGATTAGTTGTACAAATAACTGCTAAGAGATAAGCTAAGAACTTGGAAAATCATATAAGGACTTCGTAATAAAACTTAATGAAAATGTATCATTATTGTTAATGTCCTGAATTCATCATTATATAAATAAAATAAATATTAGTAGTCATACTTTTAATTTAAACGCCTAGCATTCATTGAAGGAATGCATATCTCCTTTTTGGTCGGTTTTAAACAAAGAGAAATGACAAACTGTGTTGACTCCAGGAGTTTCTGTCAAGGTTCTAAGCAAAGAGCACACGATGTGCTGTGCAACAATGTGTTTGAAAATATGCTAAGCTACTACCACGTCAAATTTTAGCTCAATATCTGATGAGTTGTCCGAGTTCATATCCATTTTTGCTTTTGCTATAATTGATTGTTGATTGTAACACCTAAGTCTCACATCTTTATAAAACTTAAAATCCTAACCATACAGTAATGCGTGGGTTATGCTTTCACTATTTGAAGTATTAAATAAAACAAAGGACATCAGTGTCTGCTGAGCATTACTTTTAATAAAACTTCCATCTAAAAAAAGGTTAGTTTTTTTTTTAAATTAAATAATAAAATCACATTCTTTTATACCTCCGCTGTCGCGTTACTAATTTCAGCTTTAAAAGGAAGCAGTGATTCCACCAACACACTTAACTTTCAGAAAAATCTTTCCTAAAAAAAGAACCTCGGACTTCCTTTATGTTTTATCAGTGTGAATCTTTTGGGTGACACACAACTGCGTAACATTCTGTGTCTGTAGACCCACCTGTAATGTTACGGTTTGAAGCTTTCAGTAACCAAATTATAGCCATTAGATTGAGACGATCTTTATTAACAGACTGTTTCACTTGACATTGAAAGTACCAATATTTACATCTGTACAAAAAAAAAAAAAAAACTTGAAAAATCGAATAAAATAGATAATTTAATTTTACAGAAATACATTCGTAAAAGGTCAACGTTGGTAAAACTCAAATAGCTTTAGAGCTTGTTGGGTTTTTGTTACAGTCAACATCATGTCACAGGTGTTGATAAAGGATCCAGTCGCTTCCAGTTCCTTTTATCCAGGTAGGCCATCCTGGTCTTTGTTTTCTGGTTATCGGGGTCACTACAGATTCTCTTTCCTTTCTTTGTGATGAAGCTTTTAAAAAGGATAAAACATACAGTCAAAAACCTGTTCAGGGTTTTTCTAACAGAACATTGTTTTTCATTAGCCTATATAATGATGATCGTAGTAAATTTTAAAGTGCTGTGCATCAAATGACAACAACTAGTCATGTAAATAATGCTGGCTACTTTTTTCTGACTTACACCACTGCGTGTATTTTGCATGTTGGTGGACGCTGAATGTAGTATTCTTTCAGAAGATCTTTTCGAGGATTCGTTCCAGAGATTTTCAGACAGCAACTTGAGATGCCACCTTGATGTAAAAACACAGGAATTTCATGTTACAATCATATTTATCCTATAACATTGCAAATGTGCCAATTTATTAGAAACCGTCATGTCGCTCTCACCTTGAGCTGAGCCTGTATGCACCGTCATAGCTGCAACTAAAAGCAGGATGAAGCTGAGACCTGTCATTGTCAGCAGCTCAAAGTAAGTCTGAAGCTTCCTGAGCCTCGAGCTCTTTTTAAGACCACCAACTCATTTCAGATTCACGTATGTCTCTTGTAAGGCGAGCACACTGCACCCACAGATGCTCACATGGTTGGAAAGTGGAAACGTACCGTTTCCTCCCACAAAAAGCTCACCCCAGTGCGGTCCTCACCTCTCCGCTCTCCTCTCTGGCGGTCCGGGGGTGTCGAGAACGCTTTCCACTGCAGTAACAATTTGGTATTTACTTGTAATAATGCTTAATTTGCTATTTAAACTATCTTGAATCAAATGTAAAGCTTAATAAGGTCAGGTGTTAAAATTTTCATTTAGATAAATACTTACATGTATTAGTTTACGTTTGGCAGCTTTTTACTAAACAAGCTTGTTTTCCATGTTCCTGCATACACCAACAACAAAAAAAAACTTTTAATACAACCTAAGACACTTTACCACTTTACTCTTTTTCACTTTCTAACATTTGAGCTTCCTGTTAGGTTTTTGAGGTGAGTGTTTCTCTGAGCTACTGACGCTGTTGTACTCAGTTCTGCAACCACGGTGCGTACAGAGCGATGAAATACACCCCGTGTAGTCATGACTTTTACCTGTGCATAGGAGGTTTATATGCATCGTGTGTCAAGGCATCAGTTGTTCTGTTCCACTGTAGCCCACATGGTTTGAGGTCACCTGACTTTGTGCATTTGAGAAAGAATAAAGATGGAATGATGACAAACAAACTAAGAAAAAAATCTGATTTTTTCTGATTCCATTAACATCCTAATGCAAATTTCCTAACAACTCAACACTGAATAGAAAATGATTTTTGTATTTTGTTCCTGTCCCTCCTATCAATGAAGCATAGTGTGTAAAGTAAACGCATAATAAGAAAGACGAGCTCTTTGAAAAATTAGGGTTAAGGTAAAATATTTCCTTTTTTCAGTCGTCGTAAGCCTTACTGAACTCTTGTTCTTTCTCAAGTGTGAGTTTCACAATGAGGGGTGGACAGCAGTTGGGTGCTGTGGTTACAATGAAGGTAGATTATAAATAAGTTAAAGTGACAGGCCGACAAAAGACTCATGAGTTAGTGTGAGCATGGGTAAGAGACCTATGCATTTGTGCTTTGTCTCTTAAGTCTGAATTGAAAATTGACAAAGAATAGGAAAAAAAACATTTCTTTGATGTAGCTTTATCCACACTAATACTTCAATTTTTGAGCTGTTAAATGACTCAAGGGAAACACAAAACTCTCTACCTTAATCAGTGAACAAAAACATCACAGGAATGTGAGAAAAATCTTCATTTTTAGGTGTGTGTTCATTTTACAGTTGAGTCATCAGTATAAATAAAGATGAAAAAGTAATTTCAGTATCCTGCAGTACTGCAGAACCACTTGACGTAACTTGCTTAAGGAAATTCAACTCATCTGTTTTTTGAGTGTATTTAGGAATGTGGCCCAGAAACATATTTTTCACAGATGCAACGACTCAGTTGTAGTATTCTAGTAGTAACCTAGACTAGATACCTATACCTACTAAACAGAGGTGTCAAATAAATAGAAGTTTTGGTTTATAAATATTTTGGGGAGGATTTGGGATTGTGCACTACAGGCCACTGTTGTTCAGCCTAAGCTTTTGTCTTTAATGGATTTTTAAAAATTTAAATTCCTCAAATTACTTTATTTACTTCAAGTAGTTTTAAAACCAGTACTTTTTACACTTTTACTTGTGTAAAAAGCTTTAGTTGATACGTCATCTTCTACAGAAGTCTTTAAACCCTAGTATCAATACTTCTACCTGAGTAATATACGTGAATACTTTTGACACCTCTGCTGCTAAAGTAACGTTTTTATCATTTGGCAGAAAACTTGATTTCATAAATGTATGTAATGTGTTTTTTTTAATCTGTATGAATTCATAAACCCTCAAGTAATAAGTCCTGGTTTTGAAACTGTCCTTTTGTTGAATTATTATTTTTTTGTGTTAAATAACTTAACTTAACTTAACTTTTTCTATTTAAATAAAAGAAAAAGGAAAGGGAAAGATACTCCTTTCTCACTTTTAAGTTGATTTCACTTAAAGCTGATCTCACTCCTTAACTTCCTTCCTTGTTTTCAGGAATCATTTCTCCTTTCCACTGCAACTCATCAATAGAAAATTCAAGTCTCAGATCCGGTAAAGTAATGCCAGTATATTTAAAAAATAGCTGACAATGGCATTTATACAAATACAGTTTTTTATGTGTGCGCTTTTTCTTTTTATTTGTAGTAATTGAATGAAATGTGAGAATAGAAAATGATAAAATACTTGTAGATCATGATGGTATGTACAGTTTGATTATAAATGTCAGTCATCAGTTAATGTTTTTTTGGCACAATGGTTAAGACTGTGTCTAAATGTGAGTGAAAAGTATGAAAACTTTGTAAAGTGTTAGAAATTAAGACGAAACAATATACACTAAAATATGAAAAGTGAATATTAGTCAAGCCTCCAAAAATGGATGAACCATCCATCCATTATCTGTTACCCGCTACTTCCTGTTCAGGGTCACGGGGGTCACTGGTGCCCATATCCAGCAGTCACAGTGCGAGGGGCGGAGTACACCCTGGACAGGTCGCAAGTCCATCACAGGGACACATAGAGACAAACGAGACAAACAACCATTCACTCTCACACCTAGGGACAATTTAGAGTTACCAATTAGCCTAACAGTCATGTTTTTGGTCTGTGGGAGGAAACCGGAGTACCGGAGAAAACCCACGCAAGCACGGAGAGAATATGCAAACTCCGTTCAGCTCTACCAATTGAACCATTTTTTCAGATTATGTGGTTGATTGGCTACAAGTAAGTATAATGATCAGGAAAAAACAAGAAAGTGAGGGGTCATTTACTGTTATTTGACCAATAGGGATCTGGGTTTTTAGGCAAGGGTAAGGATTATTAACTATAGGCTATAAACAAGTTAAAACTGTGCAGCAAGTCAAAGTAAGACGATTTTTGAGATTTAACAATCTGGAAGTAAGGAATCTAGATTAAAGATAGTGGAGAGCAGAAACTTGTAGATTTGATTTTTATTAAAATATATGTTATTTTCTTAAGAAGAAAATTTAACTTCCTAAAATGGATTGTATTGACAATTTTTACACTGTGTGTCTTGCAGCAATTAATAAATACTTTGTTAGCATATTTAATGAAAATGGTGTGAACCATCTTCAGGTCTTCTCATTCTAGGTTAAAATAAATGTGGTTTTAAAATGTCAAAATAAACAATAAATTTGGCTTTTTTGATTGCTGATGCAGTCAGTAGAAATAAGTTGAACAAGATAATACAGGAATCAGTAACTGAGTTGGGATTTGTTGAAAATACAGGAACATATATCCAAATATGGGTAGACAATGTGGTTTGTTGACTAAACCCCTTCCTTCCTTCCCTTTTTAAATTTTACTTGTAATGACCATCACAAACCGAAAGAAAAGAGTGAAGAAAGGCTGATCAGCACATGATGCTTCCTGCTGGCATCAGCAGGATTCTTGCCTGACAGTCTCCTAACACAACTAGACAAACATGGAACGGAATAAAAATGTATATAAAAAGCAAAAGTTTATTTTAAGATTGTATTTCATTGCAGCCATCATATTTATGGTTTTGGCCTTTTTCGGCATTTGAGGCCTTGAGGATGTTCCAAAAAGTAAAAAAAAAAAAACTTCAAATTTATGTGAGTAAATGGTAAGCAAAAAATGATTATTGACTTGTATTTTTATTCATATAAAATAACAGAAATGACATTTTTCTAGAAGTGGTCCTGTTTTTCCTGCATCTAGATGTATCTTGAATGAAAAATCCATTCATCCATGGAACATGCCATTCTGAAAACATGCCATAACATGGCTGGATGAAGAGGTTCCATCTTTCCTTGAACCTCAGCCTATCAGGTTAAGAAGCTGTAGAGAAATTTTGTCAAGAAAAACACAGTAATGACTTCTCTAACATGTTGCATCTTAAAAATATTTGCAGTTAGGATGAAATAAAAACAACTGAAACGCTTACTCTGTATTTTCAAAGTGATACAGTATTTGAAGTGCTGTGACAATTAGTATAAAATACTGTATATTTATTTGTGGCTTGTATATTAAATACATTTTTAACTTATAAAAAGTCCCGGTGGTGAACATCTGCATGGTGACCTTAAATGTTGCCTGTTTTTGATGAAATCTCTAAAAAAAAAGGGAAACGGTAGTCTTCAGTGTGATCCACTGCATCATTTCCCCCATCCTGACCCACCCACATGTTACAGTTAAAGTTTATCCGTTCGCTTCGTCCCGCTTCCTCATTTCACCGCATAAAACCTGCATGTCTTTTGTGTCCAGTCCAGTCGTCTTCATCAGGGCAGAGCCACTCAGCAGCGTCTGCAGAAACCCTCGGACCCGTCCCACACTAGAATCATGCAGCCGTGCTTCAGATGGACATGCCTCATCCTCCTGGCTGGGGTTGCAGTAACTGCAGCATCTGTCTCTGGTGAGTTGAATCTTGAAGAATAATCCGTATTTGAACATTCTTACTTGTCTACAATTAGGGTTCATTTTATAACGCACTTTTCTTAACTGACAGAAATGAAGATTGTAGCGTGTTGCACCGAGCTCAGTGTCACAAACATCACAGCCCCAATCCTCGGCTACAGGATCCAGAGGAAGAACCCACCTTGTGTTCGAGCAGTCGTGTAAGGATTACTGAGTTGTTTTACAAAATTTGCTGTATTTTGTGAGCTGGTTTAAAAAAAAAAAGTTGACTTTTTTTAATAAAACCATTTGCTCTGCACAGATTCAAAACGACAAAGGGTGAGGTCTGCAGCCACTGGAAACAGGACTGGGTGTTTGATAAGATCAAGGAGCTTGAGTGAGTACGCCCTGGTCTCCTCCAGAATAAAGTTTAAATGTTTTGTTTTTTTTTATTTCCGCATACAATTCAAACTGCTATTCTAAAAAAAAAAAAATATTTTTCTATTTTACAGGCAGGCTCGCAAAGCAAATAAGACAACTCCCTCAACTACAACCACCACTACAACCATCAAGTCTTAGTACCTTGTCTTCTTTAAAAAAAAAAAGCCAAAAAATATCTGAAACTACTATAGTCTTTAAATAATTTAACATAACTTAAAATGCCTGGTAATGGTTTCAATATTTATTATTTATTAGTAGAAGTATTTATTTGTTAGTTGTAACTCTGATGTCTCATCTCTACTGCTTATTGATATATTTGTTAATTTAAGACTTAATAGAGACTCAAAGATACAAAATGGAGTTTAATACTCAGCACAGAGGATCAGATGAAGGCTGTCATATTTTCATAACAAAATGAAATAAACCATCTTGACATCTAGCCATACGTACTGTTGTTATTTTTTTTATATTTGATGGTTATTTTCAGGTTTATATTCAAAGATTAGCATGTAAACCCTGTTAACCTACCTGATCCAGCAACTGGATCCAATCAACTGTTAGTAGATTGGAAGATTGGAAGCTAGCGTTTCTAATGCAAAGTCTGCATGTTTTCGTGTTGGCAGTACAGACAGAAATGACAACCATTGGTATTGAAAAAAACTGCTTGAAGCTTCATTAGACAAATATTGTACAAAATGTGGACTAGTCTGCCATCTAGTGGAAGCTTTCAAGCGACAGCAGGTCCTGCTTCAGCGTGTCACCTTGGCAGACTGGGACACCAAACCCTTTGGGTGCTGATCTGAAATAGAAACCGCCTCCTCTTCGTCTCGTCATGCATTTGTGAAACCTCGGAGGTCAGAGCACATCACTGCTAAGTTTACAGACGCCTTCAGCAGATCTGCGGCCCGCAGCGTTTCTGTCTTTATCAGTAAACAACACGTTCACTGTGACTGTGAATTATAAACACATCCAGAGCAGCAGTTTCTAGATTTTGTTGTCTGATCTGAAGAAAGAATATAAAAATGTGTTTTATAGCAAGAAATGATGGCTCACTAGAAATACACAAACAAATAACAATCAGTGGACTTTGCCTTGATTTCAAATTGGACTCAATCCTCAGGATTATCCAATTGATAGACTGAGGTGCTTATAAATTCATAAATTAAAGTTCAGTGGATCAGAACGTATCATTTTATTTATTTCTAGAAATGTTACTGAACAGAAGTTGTCTCAATAAAAGTTACGTTTTCACTTTTACGAAATAAAATGAACAACATTATAGAAACTTTATCAAAAAGAGTAAAAGTAGTAGTTAACAAGCAGTGCAAGAAAAACTATTATAAACAGACATTTGCAAACTTTTTTTTTAACATCTCGTCATCTCAAAGTCTTTTTAATCAAAATGTTCACTGTCGACAAGATCTGTTGTGTTGAAGGAAGCGCTACTTCCATCGTGCGCTGGAGTCACTTCAGGTTTTCCCGTTATCCCTACGGGGTTTGCTGTGGTCTTTGACATGTTCTTCAGTTTTGAGCTAAAAGAAAACAACGTGTTCTTTATCAAGTGATCCCTAAAATAAAACTCCTCACATTCATGTTGTCCTGTTTGAAACGAGATGATATTGTAGCATTTCCTACCTGAGAAGGAACAGAACCTTCTTCACCCAGGCATCCTGACGAGTCGCACAGACCTCATAGTTATTAAGGGTGATGAAACTGTAACGACAAAAGACATTATTAGATACAGTTTGCTTGGAGAATATTAGTGTAACTCTTCATCAGGTTTAACATGTATTGCGATGACATTTCTTTTTGCCTATCTTTGCAAAAGAAACGTAAGTTTCCTAAAATCCACTGGTAATTAAGTGTTAAAAAACTGAAACCCGTCAAAGAAATTAATTTAATTTAAAAAAATTGAAGATTGAGAACTCAGTTTTCTTTGAGAATTAATTGGGGGGTTTTAAGCGTCACCCTATGAATACATTTATAATATTTGTATAAAAGTACCGTAATCAAACTTTATACCTAACATTTTTGTGTACAAACAGTTTTTTTTCCATTTTGAAAAGAAAACACTTTTAGCCATTATAATTTTCTAGCAATATCTTTGCAGCGTGAACAAATCACTGCCTGTTTAGAGCCATGAAATCAAACTGCAAAACTCCTAAAACTCTTTTGTTTTTTTCATGGCGCAGAGATTTAACTAAGCATAAAATATTTTTTTGCAAAACTATGACTCAAATAAAACTGACCTATCTGCTTTTTTGGTTTTTCGAGTAATTAGAAATAAATCCATCTCAACTAATTTTGTGATTGACCAAAAGTAAAAAAAATAATACTTGCTGAAGTAAAGATTCTCACATGATTGCATCGATGCGGCAGTTCTCCTGGGTGGTTTGTTCGCTGTAGCCCTTGATACGATTAAAGGCCACTGGTTTCCTATGGTATCCTGTACAGCAGGCTTTGCTCAGGCGAAAGCCTAAATATCAAAAACGGAAATTAAGAAATTAACAAGATGACAGATGTGTGTTGGATTCCAAATGAGCAAGTTAAATGGATTGAAAAACCCCTACCATCAGTCAGAGCCGGACCGAGTATTCCCATTAAGAAAAAGAGGAGAATGGTCGTCATGGCGATTCCTCCTGGAGTCATCCTGTTGAAGGTGCAGAACACTTACTAAACATATCACTGCTGCTTGCGCTTATATATACTTGTGGCTCCAGAGGTGTCTCCTGTAATTGGCTGCTTATAAATTGAGGACAGGAAGTTCACGTTTACATCACTGCAGCCAAACTCAAAGATGTTTCCTTCCGACTAGAAATTAACCTTGAATGTCATTGCGCAGTGCCCATAAAAAAGAGGTCTTTATCTGGCGCATGGGCTTCTGAAAGTCACTTGAACTGGTGCAGTGCATTAGATTTACAGATCCCACCCCAGGAGGGTTATATCTTCTGGGCTGATTGTTCTGATGTTCAGTTCTCACCATTTTGTTTTTTTATAATTTCAGTTCAAATCTGCACTTTCAGGACTCATTCAAATGAACTTTGCCACAAAAGACTTTGAACATGTAGCTCTTGTTTTTTGTTTTTTTTTCTCCAAGAGCCACAATATTGCCAAAAAAACAAAAAAAGAACAAATGAAAACTGCTTGATAAGCACTGTGCACATGACGTTAAAGCCCCATTTGGCCAGGTGGTTTACAGAATGAGCATTCTTGAAATTGTTTTGTGGTGACGATGTGATTGTTTGTAAGACGCTTGTCAAAAACCCCCTCTCGTTAGCCTGACCTATTTCATCTGCAGAAAGATGACAGCCTGACATCTCGCTCAGCTGCCCTAGATAGGCCTGACATTGAGTTGGTATAAATGCACTTCACGGTCCTGATCAAAATATTATATGGCTCATGTGTAGACAGCCATGTGTCACAATTAACACCTGCAAGTGCTGTAAACTGACCAAAGTCTGTGCAAAATTTAGGAACCGTCACTGCTGTGTCTTGCACAAACGCCATGTGATTGGGTCAAGTTAGAAGGTAACATCAAATGTGTGTAAAAACAAAGAAGTTGTACATTTACCCTTGTCCAAGGATTCAGTATTTATCCTTGATCTCTAATGTGACTGGATAAAACATGGTTGTAAAGTTTTTGTTGCTAGAAACGTTCCAATTTAAGATGGCACACGTGGTTTGAATAAATGAATGATTAGCAGGTTTCTGCAGCATTTATTGAAGAGCAGGGAAGCAACTAAAATATGAAGGACGGTGGCCCTCGAGGACCACTGGTTTAGAAGAACATTGACTCAGAGACGGGATCAAAGAGGAATCTTTTTGCCGCTTTCACCCATAGGGGGCAGTGTTGCCATTGGCCTAACAAGATGTAACATATGTCAATGAGACAGATCTAATAGAGGGTTTTTCTTGTTTTGTTTTTTGTTTTGTTTTGTTTGTTTGTTTGTTTGTTTGTTTGTTTGTTTGTTTGTTTGTTTGTTTGTTTGTTTGTTTGTTTGTTTGTTTG
>JAVKLF010000064.1:11612592-11627460 GCA_034783495.1 Millerichthys robustus | reverse complement strand
CACACACACACACACACACACACACACACACACACACACACACACACACACACACACACACACACACACACCTCTTAATTTCTCATTTTTCCATTTTCTTTATGTGATTTGCACATTAATATGTTTGTTTACTGCTTACATTGACCCTCTTTATCCCCAGAGCCACCATCAGCACCACAGCAGCTCATCTCTGTGGTGAACGAGACATCGGTGGTCTTGGAATGGGCCCCCCCTCGTCGACTGGGAGGAAGAAGCGACACCAGTTACAGTCTGGAGTGTCTCATCTGTCAGTCGGAGAGCCACACTCAGACTGACAGTCGAACTTTACAGAGGAATCATTCTGCTTCCCAGCCTGAGGTTCCGCACGGCGGAACAGGGATGCAATCAGACCAGGGGATTGTGGGGCCTGAAGTCCCATTAGGCAGAGGAGTTCTCCAGAGCAGGACTGGAGAATACCCTTGGCCCGGTTCTGACTCCATCTCCAGCTCTCAGTTTTGCCATCCCTGCGGCTCAGATGTGCTCTTCTCTCCGAGCCAAACTAGTCTGCAGACCACCAGGGTGGTGGTGAGCAAGCTCAGGGCCCACACGCACTACACCTTTATTGTCCATTCTCGCAACGGGGTCTCCCAGGCCAGTGGAGCAGGGGCGTCACCGAGTGTGTCTGTAAGCGTCACCACCAACCAAGCAGGTGAGGAGGAGAGGTGCTGTGTGTGATAAAATGTGTACGATTGTTAAATTGAGCAACAAACAGAATCTGCTCCTAGGCGAGTTCTCAAAATGGGTCAGCTGAATACAAACTGCTGCTCGGTGCACAAGGGCCTGCAGGGAGGCAAGGTCCCATAAGTAATGGCCAAAGCTGTTGTAGCATGAAATGCACAAGCTCTGGATATCTGTCTAAGTGATAGATGTAATTATCCACCATGAGGAAAATAACTGGGGTTCATTCAGTGGAGAGTCTGAATTTGAGCTTATTTTAGCACAGAGAAAATCAAAGGAACCATTTAAATCATTTAACGTGAGCATTTGTGGAAAAGTTATAAATAAAAAACAAATCTCTTGCCTGCTGTAGATAGTGCTTCAAAGAATGTCAGTTTGGAGAAACATAATTGAAATCTGACTTTTTTTTTTAATAAACTTTTTACCTAAACATGTCTGCATTACACAGTTATTCTGGTGTATTTATATATTTCTTAAAGTTGCTATTTGTGCTTGCAAACAACCAAAGAATGTTATGCAAATAATTGATTAATATGAAATTGATAGCTGCATAAATGTTTGTAAAATAGTGTTTGCATGAACTACTTTGCAATAGGTGAGATAGGAGTTGTTTTTAATCAACTCCTCCCTCCTTGCTTGGACTAGCCGTTAGCTCGTCTGTGTTGATAAAATTAAACCAAATCTCTAAGCTATTTACAGCAGGTAAGATTTCAATTTTTATAGGTTTGTTACAGAATCCCACTTACAAGGATCTGAACTGTCAATATTTGATAAGGAAAATAAAAGGTTCCGAAACAAATTACTCAGTTAATTGAGCGTTTTCAGTTTAATTTATGCAGCACCATTCCTAAAAAGTGATCCCAGTGCAGTTTATGTCCAAACAATAGTGCAACTAAATACCATCCAGTTTAATGCAATAAGTTGTAGTGACTTCGGTTCCACATTGTGAGGTTCACCATATTAGTATTCATAAAATGCTAGTTCTTTCAAAAATCGTCTACCTCAGAAACCAATGAATTGCAAGAAAAGAAAAATAAACAAACTATTACCCTTGTCCTAAAATGCACTAGAGACCCTAGGGAAGGAATCCCCCCTCTGCAGTGATATCCTCTGTACATTTGATTTTTTAATTGCTCTTTTTCCTGCCCTCTCCCCATTGGTAACTGTTGGCTCTTACTATCACTGTTGTAGTTGCCATAGTTATTACTCTGTCCTCCTACACTTAACAGCAACTGAATTAATTATAGGGCTGCTCTCAAGAGGATGCCAATGTATTCAGAAAACTGCAAATCACTGACTTCAATACAAATAGACAGGGCTGGTACGAGACCAATTGAAAGAATAAAAACCAAATCCTAACACTTGCTTGCAGAATAATAGAACAGCATAATGTTGAGATTTGACAGCATTCCTAAACTTTTTCTTGTTCTCTGAGCTCAACCGCAGAATTTCTTTTTATTAAATCACTCACTTTTTATGAAGTGTTTCATTTTACGTGCAAAGAAGTCATCTGGTGTGTGGCGTTCCTCACACTTACACCCTATTCGTTTTAAAGTGTGTAGGCCTCTTTTTTTTTTACATCTGTTTTTGCGTGCTGTTACATCTCAAGTGTCATTGCTTTTAGTCTTAAGGGTGGCATTTAGGTACCGGCACACCTGCTTAGTTTCAGGTGCCCTTGGGAAATAAGTTGCTGTATGTGTTAGACCATGAGGGCCTGCCTGGGATGTGTCAGGTCCAGCCTGGCGCTACCATATGGTCCCATATCAAAAAAAACATCCACGAATGGGGAGAGAAGCAGGGAAAGTGAGACGAAATGGAGGGATGTGGAAGGAGGATAGGAGAATGAGCCTTGTCTCTGTGGATTAGGAGGGAAGAAGATGTAGGTCACTCCTCAGGTACACTGGGTCAAAGAGAACAAACAGGCGCATTACGAACACTTTTAACGTCATTCTGGACTGGAAGACTAGCATTGTCGCAAATAAAGCTCTCGAAATCAGTTGTGACTGTTTCATTCTTACTCCTCAGCTCCTTCTCCAGTGTCATCAATTCAAGTCACAGATGTCACCAGACACAGTTTGTCGTTGTCTTGGCGACAGCCAGATCGACCAAACGGGGTCATCCTGGAGTATGAGGTCAAGTTCTATGAAAAGGTGAGCTACCCGCAGGTCAAAGCAGATCAGCTGTGTGAACATCAGGATGTTAAGAATTACATTTTTCATTTATATTTCATTATATTGATATGATATATTTATATTTTTATCCCATTAAATCAGGACCAGAAGGAGAGGTCCTACAGGATTATGAGGACCTTCTTACGGAGTGTCGATGTGACAGGACTGAACCCCCTCACTGTTTATGTGTTTCACGTCCGCGCTCGCACAGCTGCTGGGTACGGAGAGTACAGTGCCCCCTTTGAATTCTCCACCAATTCAGGTAATTGGACAACACTGTTCATGTGAGAAAAAAAAACAGTTAAAGGGATAGTTCAGTTAACTTTGAAGTGATGTTCTGTCAAACAGGATCTTATTAGCCTCAGTAAGAAGATCATCTGTTAGATCTGTAAAGTCTTCATGATTGGATGATATCCTAAAACACTGTATGAAAGAGAGAGACAATGTGAAGAAAAAGGCAATATTATCTGATAATCCTGTAGATTGGCAAGTTTATTGTACATTTAGAAATAAAATAACAAAATTAAATAGGCAAAAGAGAATTATTTCTAAATTTGAGCAGTGGAGAAATGATCAAAATTTGAAAATATGGAGAACAATAAATGAAATCATGAGTAGAGGTAAAACAAGTAAAAGATCTTCATGTATCTTCATTGATTTTTTTATTTTAATTCTGCCTTTGATATTTTTCATAATGAACTTTTACTTGTGAAGTTATCAGCATATGGCTTTGATGGATCAACTATTAACTTTATGTATAGCTTGGAAACAGTGTGTTACGTTTAATGCTTTGCATTTAAATTTGATAACCCTTCTATGTAGAATTCCACAATCAGTTGTTTGGGTTTGTTACTTTATAGTATTTTTTCTAAATTACATTCCATGTGCATTAAGTAAGGCTTCCATGACTCGTTACGCAGACAATACAATTACCAATATCTTCTGACTGTTTGGATCAAGTAAATAAGGTGTTGCAACAAAAATGATTGTCTGTTTCTGAGTGGGTGATGGAGAACAGGTTTAAACTCAACTTGTTAAAAACCAAACCTATTGCATTAGGTTTCTAAACATTTTATAAGACAAAATCCATAGTTAAATATTTCTTTAAATAAACAGCTTGGTTTATCTTCTTTTTTCTTTTTTCATAAATATCTGGATCTTGCATTAACTCTTTGTATGAGCAAGACAGCCGTATTGGAGTTTGAGGTCACCCTAATCACGGTGCACAACAGTTAGGACATCCTACTGGTTCTTCTGACTGGAACTGGAAGCCAGTCAAATTGGAACGCAGCATTAGTTTGCTGTTGATTGTCTCTTCGTCCTTTGCTCATCAGATCCTTTCCCCTTGATTGGAGAAGGTGTCAACTCTGCCTTTCTGCTGCTGTCTGTCAGCGCCGTTGGAATCTTACTGCTCATATCTGCAGCCGTCTTCATCATTAGTCGCAGGTACACACACACACACACGCACACTCAGGTCCGTCTAAACCACTGTCTTTGGCCAAATGTGCACACTCAGCACTTGTATCTACCAGTATTGAGTGACAGAATAACCTGTGCTACCTGCAGCATTTTCTTTAACAGGATTAGAGAGGAGACGGTGGTAATCCCTTTGTCCCCGAGTTGTCATTAACGTCTTCAGCTTGTGTGTCAGTTTCCGCTGGCGTGCGTGTGAGTGTGCGCGCCAGAGGGTGCCCACAGCCACACACACACGCTTAGCACCTGCTCAGACACAAAGGGTGGTTTTGACAGTTTCTTTGTTTAATAGGAAAGCCCTTTTATCTCTCTACCTGAGGCATCACCCCCCCACCCTCGCCTGAAATGCTTTCATCTGGGCATTCTGAGCTACCTTGCAGCCCGACACGCTCTGTTCTCATTGTCATTGCCTTCTGTTGCAGCAAAACCTAAAAAATAAGCAACTGAGAAAAAACCCCTTTAGTAAAAAAATAAAATAAAACATTTATTTTTTCCAGTATTTATTTGTAAAACCTTTAACAAACGCGAGAGCTGAAGGTGCCAAAGATTGGTCTTGCTCGTCTTCTGTGTTTCTGCTGTAAAAAAGTGCTTTTGATTTTGTCTCATTAGGAGGAGCAAGTACAGTAAAACCAAGCAGGACTCAGAGGAGGAGAAGCATCTGAACCCAGGTACTGCACAAGAAGCGCACAAAGACTTTTCTTTCTCTTCCCCGCAGATCCTCTTTCACACATCGAACGTACACTTGTTTGTTTTTTTTCCCAAAACACTTACATAACATATGCAGTTATACAATTCCATTTTTCTCACCCTCCTCTGCATCCCACCTTCTCCTCCCTCGCTTCCTGTCCACTTCCCGCCTTCTCTCCCCTGGCAGGAGTCAAAATCTACGTGGACCCATTTACCTACGAGGACCCAGATCAGGCCATCCACGAGTTTGCCAAAGAGATCGACGTGAGCAGTATTCATATCGAGAAGGTTATTGGCATAGGTAGGGCCGACTTTGGCACTCCGACACGCACAAACCCACACGCACACATGCCCGCCTGGCGCTGACGCTGTGGTTTCGCTGTGCGCGATTGTGTAGGAGAGTTTGGGGAGGTGTGCAGCGGGCGCCTGCGTGCTCAGGGGAAGAGGGAGATCTACGTGGCCATCAAGAGTCTGAAGGCGGGATACTCGGACAAACAGAGGAGAGACTTCTTATCCGAGGCCTCCATCATGGGACAGTTCGACCACCCCAACATCATCAGGCTGGAGGGGGTCGTCACAAGATGTGAGTTCTGCCAGTGTTCAGTTTATTTTTTAATTAGTTTTTATTTTTTAAGAGTGAAATGTGGTTTGTCCTAATATTTATAATTGACCCTTTTTAGGCAAACCATTGATGATCATCACAGAATACATGGAAAATGGATCCTTGGATGCATTTCTTCGAGTAAATTAATTGGGTTTTTTCGGGGGGGGGGTTGTTTTTGTTTTTTCATCAAATCTTGTTTTGAAGGGTTTATTTCAATCAAGTTCTTGTTTATTTTGTTTTTTGCTGTAATGTTAACATTTCAGAAACACGACGGCCAGTTCACAGTCATCCAGCTGGTCGGCATGTTGCGCGGCATCGCCTCAGGAATGAAGTACCTCGCTGACATGAACTACGTTCACAGAGACCTCGCCGCTCGCAACATCCTGGTCAACAGCAACCTGGTCTGCAAGGTTTCAGACTTTGGCCTGAGTCGAGTTCTGGAAGACGACCCTGAGGCCGCCTACACAACAAAGGTGAACAGGAACAGCAAAGCACTTTTTCTGCAATAACTTTTATTGCAAATTCATTATCCTTTATCACGCAAATGTTTACAAGTTGTCCTGTTCCGTTTTCACACACAAGTTCACACCTACTTCAGTGCTGCCAAAGACGTGTGACTAATTGAAAACACTTTTATGGTGGAGTTTTGTTAAACACACGAATAACTTTTGGAGTGTATAATTATTGGATTTGCTAAATGCAGAGATGCATCAGTCACAATTTTCTTGACTGGTTCCATGCAATTCTCTGACCTGCCGATTCCTGAACAATAACTTTGGCCTACAATGCAATCACTTTGGAAATATAAGTAACTAAATTTTACCTGATTTGGGTCACTAAGGACAATTAAGTCTTAAGTGCTGATTTTAGTTTCATTTTAATATATGTGCTAAACATGTAAGTCTATATTATATCGTATATAGAAAACATTAGCCACCTGGATTGTCTAATTTATCTAGTCATAATAGATGGGAATTAGCTCATTTTTATCCCAGAGGTAAAAAACTTGTAGACCTATGTAATTATTAGCATACACAAATGTTTGTTTCTGGTTGAATTAAAAGTTTGCTGATTTGTTGCTTTCTCTGGCTGTAAAATAATCCGGTTTCTGTTTGCTGCTTAGCCACAGAACATTCTCTGATTGGAAACAAATCAGGTTTTTGACTGTTGGATTGGCCGGTCACCAGGCAGGATTAAAATGATCCAATTCTCATCACGAGTTGATTAATATGTGCATTCTTAGCAGAATGTTTTCTGCAATGGGAAAAATGACCAAGTGGGATGATAAACTCTATGACCTAAAAATTATTCAGTTAGTCAACGAACTTCATTCTGCTGCTGTTTCAGGAGGCCACTGGCTCCTACCTTTCCCCTGGAGGGAAGATCCCCATCAGGTGGACGGCTCCAGAGGCCATCGCCTACAGGAAGTTCACCACGGCCAGCGATGTGTGGAGCTACGGTATCGTCATGTGGGAGGTGGTTTCATATGGAGAGAGACCTTACTGGGACATGAACAACCAAGATGTGAGTCATATGCGTTGCGTGCTACTCAGTGTCTCTGCAATTTAAAAAAGCAAACTTTGCAGCCCCAGCAGTCCATCCTGATCACACTTATGTTTTAGTTTGGAATATTTTAAAGAAACGTGTTGACCGGAATGCTCTGACTAGTGTGTTGATGTTAAGGAGATCACCTAAGCTTGATGAGGCCAGACCTTTAAAAACTTTAAAAGCAAGCAGTAAAATCTTAAAATCACTCTGAGGACGAACAGGAAGCCAATGGAAAGCTTAAACTGTGGTTAAGTGTTCATGTTTTTTAAGTACCTGTTTAAAGATAAGCTGCTGCATTCATAAAGCAATGCATGATTTATATAAACTCACATGCAAAGTGTTAAAATAGTCCAGCCCAGAGGTAATAAAAGCATGAATCACCTTCTCAAGGTCTTTGGTAGGGAGATAGGACTTCTGTTAAGCTGATGAGACTTGATTCACAACTACATGAATCTATCTAATGTGAAAGTATTCCAAAATAAAGAATCACCCAGACTCCTGACGGCAGAGTCACTGGAAAATGCCGAGAGGGCCAAGAATGTCAAGAGTAAAGCATACCAACATTAGTATCCAGTATCTGATAGAATTTTTTAACTTGTTTTAAAAATGCACAGAATCAAATCATTGGATTCAAACTGTTAAACAAGTAATTCCTTTTACCATGTAGGTGATAAAAGCAATAGAAGAAGGCTACAGACTGCCCGCTCCCATGGACTGTCCTGTGGTTCTGCACCAGCTCATGCTGGACTGTTGGGAGAGGGAGCGAGCAGAGAGGCCCACCTTCAGTCAGATACTCAACATGTTGGACAAACTCATCCGGAACCCTGGAACACTGCGCCGCACAGGAGGGGACAGGTACGTCCAGCACGTCTCACCTACTATATGATGTCATTCTTACGGTTTGTGACCACTTTGCTGTTTCCAGACCTTCGGGAGCAATGTTGGATTCCAGGGTGGGCTCAGAGGTGTGTGTGTCAGTCGTACCGGAGGTGTGTGTGCAGCAGTGGTCAGTGTGTGAGTGGCTGCAGTCCATTGGGTTGGAGAGGTACAGAGATGTCCTCGCAGCTGCAGGATACACCAGCCTGGACAGCCTCCTAACGCTCACACACCAGTAAGTGCAGCAACAGATGGAGTTAACAGTTAAATCTCGAGTCAGTCCTGCAGTGCAGCTTTAGATCTGAATGTCCTACATTGTGCTTTTTAATATCCAATTTGTAGCCCTTTAAACTCTTCAAAAGAAAAGCAAAAAAGGGTACATGAGAGCTGAATTTAAAGATGACCTAATTTGGTTTTGGGTCCTATTATTATCATTTATTTTTAAATTCAATAGCTTTTATTTGTGCCATTTTTATTGATTTTATTTTTAAATTGATAATAAGTGCTTTATGAATCAAACTGACTTACTTGGCAAACTGGCATTAAGTCTTACTTTTACAAACAACAAAGAACCGTATTAACCTAAGAGGATATCAAACTAACTGTATTACAATAACATTTCACAATAAATAGCATAAAGGGAATAAGTTAAAACATAAGTGAATCCTTATTCATAATTTGGTAAGATTTTCTCAGACTCAGCATGCTTGTCTGGATCTGTATGTACCAGCTGTTTGGACCTTCCAAACTGGTTTGTCAACTATGTGTTCAAAAGATAAGTGGGAAGAGAATAAATTTAGATCATTTCTCATTGTGATTTGAACACAGACTTTTGTTCTTATGGTCCCTGAATGATAAATTGTCCTAAATGTTCATTACAGTAAAAACCATGTTCTTGTTTGTGTCTTCCTCTGCTTGTGTTTGACTCAGTTTTTTTTTTTATTTTTTTGATGTTATATGTTTTGTGCCGTCTTTTCAGCGGGAGTTTTATTACTGCACATTTATTGTGGGCATGTAGAGTTTATACACTCACTAAAATCTGGTCTGTACATGCTCATACACTGAGGCATCAGTCGAGCAAACACAGAACCATAAATTAGGCCTTAGTTCAGAGTTATTCAAGTGGTGGTTAGTGGGCCACCTCTGACCTGCAGGTGACATTAGTATGGTCCACCGATTAATTCATTCTTTTTTTTCTTTCAGTCAGAGTGTCAGTCCTGTTATATTGATGATCTATGACATGGCTATAAAACTACAAGAATAGAATTTAAATAATACAACATTTAAGTAGACAGTATGTATTTAATTGCTGGACATCAGACCCCTGAGTTATTGGCTTTCAGAAACTATGGTCCCCTGAGCAACTTAGTTCAATAGCCTCGTCTCACTTCTTCATATAAGTGAAGTCCTGTTGTCCAACTAATTGGTATATCTTTAAATGAATGTTTATAGTGTTTAATTTTTTCCTGTAACAGCACTCCTGTGCAGAAAAAATCCAGGAATAAATTTATCAGAATTGCTCACATACATTTTTTATGGTTGTAGTTCAGTAAGCTGTAATAATTGACTATTTCAGGTTGTCTTTATGAATACTGGACATTAAGGAAAAAAGCTTCAACGTTCTGGAAAGAAAGTTCTGTTTTTATTTTACACAGGGCAATGGATGAAAATAAGCCATTTTGGTAACTTCACCACATTTATATATATATTTTTTAAACTGATTCACGTGGACTGTCCTTTCAAATTAATACATGAAATCAGAAATTTGTGAGTTTCCTGAAACTGGATAAAAATGTGAAATGACTTTCAATTATTTGACTCAAACTGTGTCTGACCACACGTGTGTTTATGCATCCACAGGGAGATGGACAGACTTGGAATAATGGCACCGTCACATCAGGACTTACTTTTTGCTGGTGTGCAGCAGGAAATGTTGTCTCAAATGCAACACATGCAACACTCTATGGTTCCGGTCTGAGTTGGTGAACAGACACAACCCTGCTTTTTTTGTTTGTTTGTTTTATTTTTATTTGTTTTTTTTTTGAGAAGATTTTCATTTACCTCATCTGTGCACTTTAGAAGAACTGTTCACCAGTGGGAGATTCAAGGAGTTTTTGAAGGAAAACACAAATACAGTGAGGAAAAGCAGAAAGAAAGAGATACCGAGGAAAAAAAGCAGCACTTTTGTGAACTTGCATCCTGTGGAGTTTTTCTACAAACCACGATTGGGATGTGGCCACAGATACACTTTCCAGGAGCTAAAACTGAAACATTGTCCTCTTTTTTTCAACTGTTTTTTTCCCTCTTTTTTATCTGTTTGGTGAAGGCTGACATGCATAAAAGCAGAATGGCTTCCAACTTTTTTCTTTTGCGCTTCACTTGAATTAAATGTGTATTTTTGTTTGTTTGTTGGTTTGTCTGTGTGTAAGAGAGTGCGCGTACGTGTGCGTGGAATTTGTAGCATGAGTGTGAATTCTCCCCGTTAAGATGTCGGCTATCTTAAGGTAATCTTAATATGCAAATGTAAAGAGATAGTGGGAGAACCCAGACCGAATGTATCATTTCAATCTGCTTTCAGAAAGGAGGACCGTGCTAACAAACAGAATGATCTGATTGTATTTTTACTATTTTATTTAGCTTTTATTTCAGATTGTATGAATAAATGTTTCTGTTGAATTAGATGTTTAGATCTAGAATGCCATCCATCTGTGTCTGTACATACGTCCCTTATTTGATGCGGAAATTTAGCTACTTGAAGCTTTTTGTTTATTTATGGTCCTTTTTTATCAAATTTGTACATTGTAAAATAGAACCGCTGAGGAGGTATTGTAATGAGTGCCATATTGCGTTGCAATAAATGCCAAACTCATCGATGGATGGTCATTTTCTTTGTGTGTGTGTGTGTTCAGACGTTTTGCACCGCGGTGTCTTTACAGCCTGGTTTGCACACGGCAAGATAATTATGCCAAATGTTGACCCATTTTCCCCTTCCGACAATCTTAAGAATGTCCCGATTATCATGATGGCCTTAAAGATAATCTCTTAAAATATTTGTGTTTAACTGTTCAAATGTACTCCACACTTATTATTATTAATATTATTATTTGGTGTATGTTTAATCTAAACAGTTCATCTTTCATAGTAGCCTATAAAATAACTTTTTTTAGGTGTTCCTGAACGTGCCATAACTCCATCATACTAAGGCAAAGCCACAAGATTCTAGGATGTGGCTACGAGATCATTTTGGTTTTTAATCCTTCGTCACCGAACGGGCACTGTACCATTGCTTTTTGCTCGTCTGCCATGTTTATTTACCCTGAACTCATGTTCAACCTCGAGAGGTTTTGCAAGATTTCCTGTTTGTGAGTGAAATCTGTTTGTGTGTGTCTTTGCCGTGTGACTGTACACCAAACCTGGTTTGTCTAGGATTTTGTTATTATTATGTGTGGGGTCTCTCAGATTTTGAAAATCAACTGGCAATTTTCAAGTCTTGAGGTGTGAACCAGACATAACATACACTGTATGCGCTATAAATTGCACCAAGCATTTGAAGTGCTTTGTGTTTTTAATTGTGGCAGAAGAAAGTGTCCTCTGCAAGAAGCCAAGGCTGAGCCAGAGGTTTCCCTTAACGAGGAAAACAAACGGTGGGAGAACACCCCGCTGCGATGTGGCTGAGCATTTGTAAAGGAGAGAACACACAAAAGGAAGAAAGAGACAGAGAAAAGCAGGAAGGAGAGGGGAAAATGGAGAAGAGAGTTTGAATTAAGGAAGGAATTAGGAGTGGGCTGTCATCATGAAGCGTCTGTGTGGCTTCGTGTTTTTTTTTTTTCTGATAAATTAGGCTGTGTTTGCAGTGCAAACCTGTCGAATCAGCAAACATCTGTCTCCCACACACACCAAACAAACATTCGACACACACACACACTCCAGGGAGTTGATTGGAGGAAGCCTTTGATATATAAAGTGAGAAAAGATATGATCTGGTTTCTGGCAACAATGTCAATGTGGTTTTTTTTAGCCTAATGAGTGTTGCTTGCGTGCACACACACACACACACACACACATTTACAGACCCCATGCCTCCTTTTTAGTACATCCAAATAACACACAGCAAACAAACTGCTGATGGTGGTTAATGAGGCAGATGCCTCTGAGTTGGAGACACACGGAGGAAGAGAGGTGGAGAGATAGAGTCTTCCTGCCTGGAGCCAATGAAACAGAAAGCTTCTGTCACTTAATGAGACACCGACAGCACATTTTGCAGGTAGCTGCATGTGGTGATACAACACTGAACCCTGCTTAAATACACCAGAACGGCACCTTCACTGTTCGAAATAAAACTGCAAATTCAGATGAACCCCAACTGTGTCTAAATTGGCATAATGATTTTGGTTACTGCTGGGTACTTCTGGAAATCTGGGCTCACATTCTAGCCTCACTAAGGTTAAATTCGGCCTATTTTGATGAGCCAGAGGTCTTCAACCCTGTTCCTCGTGACCCACTGTCCTGCATGTTTGAGCCGTTTCCCTGCTTTGGCACACCTCAATCAAATAATTAAATTGCCTGCTCAGAATGTCATCAAGTTTAGCAGAAGCCGGTCAATCACTCATTCATTTCAGTCACGTGTGTATTTTGCGTTACCTACCTTTAGATATTTTTTACATGATGTGGATTGGTGAGTCTGTGTGCCGTGGGTATCTGGCGAAGATGGTGGAAAAGTCAAGCTAATAGAATTGTTTAGAAAATGTCTTTCTGGAACACACTGGTTCCAGTTACTTCATTTAACACGCCACCTATATTCAAATATTGTTGTTAACCAAAGTCCCCGGTCCATAAAACAATATCAGTGTCTCACACACAGAAAAATGTTCATAAATCGGTTAAGAGACCACAATAATGCAGCCCAGGCATTAGCTTGACCCCTAAACTCTCAGTATATCAGTCCAACCTAACATCTGTGGGATGTGCTGGACATAGACAGTGCCGATCCATAAAGACTTTGTTTCACAATCTTTCAGACTTACAGGCTGCTTGGAGCCAGATACAACAGCATGTCTTTAAAAAAATAATGGAAGGTTTAAGCCTTCTTTAGCTGCAACTAGGGTACCTATTTTATATCAAATGAATCGTTGTTAATGTTTAATTCAATCTGTGCACAACACAAATCAAAATTATTTTGTGAAATATATTAAAATTAAATATTCATTTACTGGATCAAAGCATTGCCTGTAGGTGTTCCTCATTGTTATCAAAGGTACTGATCATGGAGAGAAAAGGACACTGTTTAGAGCTAAATCCACACTGACTGATAGAGTGAGCAGCAGTCATTTTAACCCCAAAGGACACTCTTGTTATATGGAGAAGGGCAGATCAAATTGAATCTTTCTGTCTTCGCGTCTCAGTGGGAGGCAGTGGTGGCTTTTTTGTTCCCAGATTAGGGCGGGTATAGAGCTACTTAATCCTGCCAGTGCTTCCATGTGGGAGTGGCAGTGGGGTGTCTTTGCTGTGCGGCCAGCCGTAATCTAATGGCTGCGAGATTGGGCCTTTTGTACAGGAGCGCGCTCACGCCTCACGCATACACGCACAGACAGAGGCACACAAAGTTTGGATTTGTTTCAAGATTCAAAGCGTCACCTCAATAACTGACATAATGCCACAGGCATTCCCACGGTAAGCCTGATGAGTGTGTCTGTTTGTGTGCAAGGGGCTGTGAGTGCGCAGAACAGTGTGTTTGTGTGCTTGTGGAGGTACATCTAGATGAGAAATAAATTGCGAAAAGAAGCAGAAACAGCACATAGGCATGAGATCAATCTATTCAGAAGGTTTCACATGCACAGGGATGTATCTACATTTAGAGCACATGTGCCAAACACAAGGCCCACGAGCCAAATGAGGCCAGGCACGGCATTTAATGTGGCCTGCGGGAGTTTTAAATATGTATTAATGTCTTATAATAAGTGTTTGCTGCTTTAAAGCTAGCATTGACTACAGACTGCATCTCCCATGATGCATGTTGATTATTTTACACATGAAAGGACAGCATCCCACCACTAGGTGGAGGTGCACAGGGTTCAAAAGTAGGCAGTGGGTATTTGCTGATAGCTGGCATAATTCACTGTTAAATCCCTGTTTCACTGCATTGTCATTAGTTATTTGTGCTGCAGCCCAGGTGTACTGGTCGTAATTTGAACTATGGAATGCCCCTCCAGGGTAAATTTCCTGTCGGTAAGTGGGAGAGTTCAGAATTTAAGATAGCTGCTCACCACAACTCAACAACAGTGAGTGAAAGTCTCTTTCTTATATTTTTAATAGTATTTCTGTGTTGTTCATTTCACCTTTCTAAGAGGACATGTTAAACTGCTGTTTCTATGCATGAACTACCATGTAGAGCTCTATTATTGTTTGTTAGTTGTGCTCAGTCGTGGCAAAGAGACAAGGAACATGACATTTCATATTTAGTCTAAGTTAAGCACAGAACATCAAAGCTTACAACTGGTCCTTTGAGGGCCTCCTTAAAGCTCATTTGGCCCTCAGTGAAAAGGAGTGAGACACCACTGCTTTACAGGTCACTACACTGAGTGTTTATGTGAACCTAAAACAGACCTTCATTTCAAAAATTAATTATTCTCATTGAGTGTTTATGTTTTTCTCTGAAGAAAGACACGTGCCAAAATGTGACTGTTTGAACAGATTTACATCACAACATACTAATACCTGGACCACACACACACACACACACACACACACACACACACACACACACACACACACACACACACACACACACACACA
>JAVKLF010000064.1:11589058-11612492 GCA_034783495.1 Millerichthys robustus | reverse complement strand
ACACACACACACACACACACACACACACACACACACACACACACACACACACACACACACACACACACACTCCTCAGGCCTACTGGAGAAGCAGGTGCCCAAGTTGGCAAGCCATGTAGCTCTCATTATGTTGGCCAGTCACTCGTGTCCTGGCTCTCTTCCCCCCGCTGCTGCTGCTGCAGCACAGGTAGCATCTGACACACATTAGCCCGCTATTAATGACTTTCATTCAGGCCATTATCAAACACTTAGGTAGAAACATCCCAGAGGGGATATTTTTGCAGCGAAATGCAATATATAGTCAGAAACACTATTCCCCTCCCACTCCCCCTCACCACTCTCCCCTTTAAGTTTCACAGACAAAGCAATTGTTTTCTAGCAAGACAAGACTTGATTTTTCTGTTTATTAAAAACTGCTCTGGGTTGCAGCTGGAAGCTGCATTGGTATTTCATTGATCTTGAATATAACATCTAGCCTAACCCAGAATGTCTGTGACTTTGTTGTCAGGGGTGATTTCCTAACTGAGGAGTGCTGGAGGGGTACAGCTTGCGGACCTCCCACAATGGAAAGAGAAGGCTGCAGTGACTGAGATTAATCCTACAAATTGTCTTTGAGCAACATAAACAGAATCTCCAAATTTATAGCATCAACACTCCAGGTCTGAACCCTTCTTCTGAGGATCCAGTATACTCCAGTATTTTGCATCAAGTCTGTGCAGGTTTTGGGCTAGAATTCAAAGTTGCAAACAAACTTATTTCAGCTGCTTTTCATTGTGTCAAAGACTTGAGGTTCTGAAACCACTTTGATTTTACAGAAACTAATTTTACAGTGACCTAAAAACTATTTAAATGGGTGTTCAAAAGACAGCCAAGTCATGCCATTCCTTGTTACTTCATGAAACTTTGCTTGGTGTGGTATACAGTATGTACTTAAAAAATCTTGGAATCAATCATTAACCATTTCAGCTATTGTTAACCAGTAAAATACTTAATCTGTATGCAATGGTTCCAAAGTCAAGTGAGTCTCAAATGACTAATTCCAGTCAAAAAAGTTTCTTTTTCTTCCTGATTTGGTACTGAGTGACTCTTGAGTGTCCAATACCTAAAAATGAGCCTAAAAAGAAAATATAGAATTCAGTCATCTTTTGTCCACAGCCACCGCCTTCATTTCTAAAAACTTAAGAAAATAATGGCCAAACTCGTCATTAAAGGCCCTCTGTACGGTCCAGCCAAAGCTGCAAAGACCACTTTCATTGATGTAGTCGTGTCAAATTGCGTCATTTTGTTCTCAGCCTCATGTCGTCCACCCCATTTTTGGCACAAGTCTCTGGGTGAACATTTCACTCCCCTTGGCCAAACGGAAGTGTTGTGTGATTGGTCAAAAGTTCATGGGTGTGTTTGTTAATGTGGAAAAGCGGTCAGACTACAATGTTGTTATTTTGCTTCAACTACGCCGCTTCCAGATGCTGTCTGTTGATCGTTTAAACAACATGGATAGTTTTGAGGTGCAGTTGTCCGAGGCAGTCAGAAAGTCCTTTCATCTATATGACTCTTCCAGACGCTTATAAAGATATTCAAATCGCTAAAAAGTCATGGATAGCGATAGCACAAATTTTATGCACAAATTTGTGGCCAAATGGTGGATATCGGAGTGCAGCAGGAAAAACCCATGTGTACCGCAGCAGGAGGGGTTTCCCAGGAGCTCTGCACCATGTTCCTCATGAACCCTGAAATGTATGTGGGAAAATGAACGTTGAGTAACCATGTGACCTGGAGTCAACTGTTTGGCTTCAGATGGAACATGCTGGGCCATTAAAGCTTTAGAAGATCAATGTGCCACATCACTATATCTCTGTCCTACCTGGTCTGTGATACCTCAACGATACAGTACGAGATAGAACTTTTAAACTCAGTCCACTTTAACGGGTGTCTGGTGTCCAATGCATTATGTCAGATGATATCTCTGCAGACTTAAATGGTTCATAAATCTCTCCAAAAGTTTCCGAGCATTAGCAAAGGCCTCGTGATCAAGACAGACGTAGAGTGGGAAAAGGGGCGAGCCGAGGCAAGACACAGCAGACCATTATTAAGGAAAGTTTTGTCCTTCATCCCCCCCACCCCCCATTCCTCTATATCCCCATCTAATTAACAAAGGATGGATGATCAATAGAGGAGAAGCAGTGGAAGGGGATTAGGATTAGAAATCGATGGCTTTGTTTTGTTCGATTTACTAAAGATAAACACTGCCCTAAGACAGTGAGCATGCAACAAAGAGTCTTTTCCAGCATTTCACGTGTGTTAGAGGGCACAACATTTTCGTCTGCGTGGGACAGACAGACATCTGCTTACAGCTTCTCACGCTCAGTTAAAAGGAGATGCTCCTATCCCTTGGCGAGACTTGGGGGGGATGCTAATTTAATTTAGTGGGATTTTATACAGTGGTCTTCAGTCAAGCCTCTAATTTTGACAGTCTGTGGATTTTTTGTTCAACTCACTACATAACGATACAGTCAGGACAGCAGAGGCTGAGTTGTTAAAACTCTGTGTGGGAGATTCAGGTTATGTAGCACAGATCAGAGATTGGCTGCAGGTTCACATCAAATCACCTTCTTAAGACTACAAGAATAGCTGGAGATGACTGATGAAGAGGTAGCTGAAAAGAAAAATGATGCTCAGAGAAACCTGAGTGGGCTGGAAGGAGAGAGGCAAGGCATTCTGGGTAGGTGAGGCTTCACCTCCCACACAGGGTTTTCAAAAACAGACCCCCTGCTTTGATCTGTCTCTGCATTCTCTCTCCCTCTCTCTATCGCTCTTTCTCTCCCCCTCTCTTTCTCTGCTCTCCTTCCTTTTCCGTCTCACGTGCAGTCACACAAACTGCACGCTCACCCTGTTCGGTGAGGCTTTCACCCCCTTCTTCTTTGAAAGAACAAAGACATTTGTTTATGCACCCTGCAGATGAAAGCGCAGCTTTGAGATGACCCATTCACCTTTGGTACAGGTGCTGCCACTCTATTTTTTTTTTTACATCAAATTTTAATAAATAAATAAATTTTAAAACCCACTATTATTTCATCCTTGCTGTTACATGTGCTTTAATGTGATCACCAGAAATTATTCCTATTCAGAGTTACTGGTTTTCAATGCTTAGATGGAAGCAAATAGTGGGGGAAAGAGCAAAAAAGGACCCCCCACCCCACCCCCGCCCACCCAATTCAAAAAAACAGTTGAGATATTTATACTGTCTTCAATGCATCTGACATGCAAGGAATTAGCCTGAGGCGAACAGCTAGAGCAGCTTAACATGGAAGCTTGGCGAACATGCAAAAAGACTCCGTCCAGACCTGATGGAAGTATTACGCCTTTAGTTCCTGCACAGATCCAAGCCCTTAGAATTTTTTATTTTTTTTTTACTGAATGAAGGCAAACATTTTAAATATGTTTAGATGGTTCTTTCAGTTAAACAGTAATATAACCGCAGCACAAACAGATTTGACAATTTTTTTTTCTTTTTTTTTTTTCACTCACGTTGACTCTTTTTAATCTTGTGTAAGAATTATAGCAAACATTCTCAATTAGTTACTGTCTTTAAATTTCCTTTTATTTCCAGAAATCATTTCAAGACACCCCCACTTGCATGTTTTACCACTCAGTGGGGTCCTAAAGATTACTACACACAAAATTCAGACTAAATGATCATCATGATAAAGTAACTGGTCAGATATGCCCTGAGGCCCACACATAGTTGGATTAAAAGAAACATTTTCTATACAAAAATGCATTAAACTTTATTAAACTTTAGCTTGATAGATTTATTTTAAGGATGTGCAGAAAATTTGTTTTGGACATCACTTTTTGCTGGAGTTAGTTGGACCTCTGGAATGTCCTCTGGGGAGAAAAATAAGGAAGAGGTGATTGAACATGCTGGGGAAGGAGGAAAAGATGAGTGTGTGTGAGTGTGTGTGTGTGTGAGAGAGAAGGACAATTTCATTCCAGGCCAATTGGTCAGGTGGCTGCTGATCCTTGTCCATCACACATTCCATCATGGGCAGACATGGCTGACTTGTCACCATGAGTGACATTCACAACCCCGACTTATACCTTCACACACACACGTACGTCTGTATTTCTAACTTTATGAGGACCATGCATTGACTTCCATTCATTTCTGTAGCCTAGCCCTGACCCTTACACAACCCTAAATCAGGGATGTGCAATCTTTACAATCAAAAAAGCCATTTCTGCTCCTCGGCTCACTAATTAATGTGTCCAGCATGGAAAACATACAACTGTGATTGTCAACTGGTGGCCCGTGGGCTATTTTGAGTTTTTTGAAGTGGGGTGAATTTAGATGTTTATTACTATTTTTACACTTTAGGACAAAAGAAAAGACCATATTCAAGTACACAATACAATATTGGATATAGTTCATACCAAATTTAATAAAAACTACAACTGTACTATACAGGTATATATTTATTTCTAATTCTTATTATTATCAAGTCTAGTCTTAAGCATCTTTAAAAGTAACCCTGACAGATTTGAGAGAATGATCATACTTTAAGGCCAACAGGCATGATCTCATCAACATGTTTCAGTCTTTGTATTAGTAGCATTGATCACATATTTGGAAACAAATTGATAGGAAAACTTCTAAAGTTAGCTTTTTCTGTTGAGTATAAAAACCAAAAATAGTTAATCTCATGATAATTTTGATCAAAGCATCAAAGAGCCACTGAAGAGGGACCTAATAGCCACATGTGTCCCCAGAGCCGCTGGTTGCAGACCCCTGCTTTAAACTGTCCCCAAAATAATAATTGTGTTCCACCATATTAGGTCCGGTCTTTGGTCCCCAGAAGACTGGTCCTGACAAGGTAGCTGTTTTTAGCATAAGATGTAACAAAAACCAGGCACATAGACACACACACACAGACCATTTCTTCTCCTAGTTGCTTTTATCGAAAGTAGCCTAACTTTGCTTCACTTTTACTTTCTGTATATAAGAGTATTTTGTAGATAAGAACCAGCATTGCTCAAACTCAAACATATTTGTGATGGATGACCGAATCATTTTCAAAAAAAAAGATTTTTCATCATCGAATTTGTAGAAGTAAAGTCTGAGACAATCAAACCAATCCCTTCCAAGTCAAGCAATCAAGATTTTATATATATCATTATGTTTATGTGCGTTAAAATGTCAGCGCGATGTGGAGAGTTTGAGCTATGGGGTTTGAAAAATTGAGCCTCTGTTTTATGGGCCACCAGGAGCCCAATTAAAAGGAACATGACCTACACGGGTGGCTCATGCTGGAGCAGACGCTGGGCATTTTCATTTCAAAATGCTACTAAAGAGCGGTGAAAGTCTAGAAAGGTTTTCAAATCAACTCTGTGCCTTTCGAAGCTCTGTGGTGCCATCTGGTGGGTTAGGCTATCAAACTAAAAAAATTATTCAAATTAGACATTCCTCCACATTATTTACACAATATAGTTTTTATTGTATTATTTTCACAGTGATAATCAACAAACAGCAGGATAACATCAGGAGAGGGAGGAAAAATTACTTAATTGTGTTACAGCAGACTGACGCCTGTAAGCTTCTACCAATCCTGTGTTAGCAAAATTTCAGTTCAGCACACCTGTAACCCCAATCCATTTTACTACAAACCCACCCATCCCCCCACCTTAAATCCAACATGCTTATTGCTGGTTCAAACAGTGACAACTTTTGACAATATGACAATAAAGGAGGACAGAAAACTTTACATGTATCCCATACTTAACTTGTATGCATGCAAACACATGCACACACACGCACACACACAGATAAACTTGCGTAAATCAGCTTAAACACATGCAAACACACAGTTTACAAAATACCTTTTGATTGTTTTTTTCTTATTCTATTCTTCTACAATATTTTCTTTACTCTGCAAAAAAATAGTTGTTTTAAACCTAATAACATTTTACTGGAAAATACTTTTAAAAAAATGTTACACTAAGGAGTTAGTAAATAGTAAATAAGGCCATTTTAACTGAACCTTTGACGTCAGATTTGCAAAGTAGACCACCAACACAGCACTGGAAGAATCAAAACAGTGTATGCACAACAGATGAAACATTAACTGTGTTTGAGTGTGTTTTCAACTAGCCATGCACACTGAGAAAGTAAAATCCTACAACGCTCACCTGCGCCTCATTTTAAATAAATGCAGAAATAAAGTGGAGTAATTACATTTGAGTCGACAAGAGAAACGACATATTTTGCATAGGAGGAGCGGAGGAGAAACAAAATGTCTGCTCCTTTAACCTGCTGCTCCTGCAACCGAACTCTGTTGAGGGAAGAAAGCTGAAGGATAGAGCAATGTTTGGAGTTGAATCTTTTGCATACATTTCTGTAAAGTTAGCTTAATCCGTGATTGAACTTCAAGCATAAATTCTTCTGATGATGGAAGCAGCAAAACTAGACTTTTTAACAAGACACCAAACTCACAGTGGCTGATTGTGCTGCATGATTTCTGTTAACATTTAACAGATAGTCCAATGATTGATGGTTCCTATCATGTTAATAGTTCTGTCTTTTACTTTCATTTAGTGTCTCCAAATGCTTTTTTTAAGTTGAATACTTAAGTCTGTTTGCAAAGTAGGCCCCAACATGCAGCTTCAGCAGTAAATCTTCAGCATCTTGGTGGTTTTATTGTTAAAATCTCCCAGCTTTAATATAGGAGAGTCCACCCATCACTGCTGTCCCCAAAGGGAATTACTGAAGGAAAAACACAGAAGATTAATATCAAAAACACGGCCAGGAGGAGAAACACAAACAGATCTGTGCTCAGTGTGTACATCACAAATAAACTACAGACTTACTGTGTCGCTCTCCCCATCTGAGCCTCTTCTGGACTCTGTGCTGCCGTGAACAGGAGAGTTCACCCAGCTCTGGTCCTCCTGAGTCTGTAGTTTGAAGAAACAACCAGCAGAGGGCAGCAGGAGAGGAAATGGAAAAGAGACAGCTTAGATTTCCAGACATGGTTTAAACTTGGGATACTTTAAAGCTGCACTGTGCACGTTTTGAAGACTGGGGCGATAATGCACATTCATTTTACGTTAACTCATTTCACCAGTACAGTGGTTTTACCAAATGCAACTTCATTTATGCAAATATAACCAACATACAAAGTGCAACTTTAGGAATCAGGTAATTCCCAATGTCAGAAAGGTAGGTTTCAGTCTATCAGAGCAAAGACAGCTGTAATCAGCCAAATAGGGTCACTAAAAGCATTAAGCCTATCCAAGCAAAATAAACTAACTGTACAGCCAGGACCTAGGATGTTCAAGTGACTGCTTAATAGAAAAGAGAAAATGCGCTGTAGCTCGACTCTCTGAGGACTTTCTGTTGATCCAAAACAGTAGTGCAGGGAATAACTACCAACACTGTTACACCTCCCAGTCTTCTAAATGACTAACCCTAACTGGTGACTTACATTGAAACTTGAACTAGAGTTAAGCTTACGACGACCAAGAACTGGAGAGTACACCCAGTATCTTCCATCTGCATACTGATGATTGAAGACACACACACAGAGATGAACACAGATGAACACAAATGTACATGTTAGTGAAGAAATGAGAATCAGTTGCAGCATTAAAGAAAAACTAGAATGTATCAGAGCTTCAGTATGAATATGATAATGCAGAAAAACTAATCGAGACAAGACGTGGACAGCTGACAGATGAACATCCAGACTTCATGCTGTGCAGGTGAGACAATTTGTCTTTATCTGATACATTCAAAAGCAGAAATGACGTCTGGTTAGAGCTTTGTGCTTCAGATGGAAAAAAAATAAATAAAAGCAGCAAGAAAAGCTCTTATGCAGTCTGCAGCATATGCAGACCTCCTCACCATCATAACTCTACCACACTATCCTGACTGGACCACTGCAAAAGACCCCATAGATCAAAGAGAAACAGAAAGCAAATTATCTTTGTTTAAGTAGGTTGTTGTAATCTGTCAAATCATTTTAGTTTGTTCTATACAATCTGGTTCATTAGCTTTTCTTGAATAGTATCAGAAGAAAAATCTGTAAAATATTAGGATATAAACTTACAAAATAAATGTCTGAAACTTGCACTTCCCCATCCAGCGAGTTGTGGCTGCTGGACACTGAAAGCTGGTTTTGTGACATACGTGGCACCTGCTGAGGAGCCTGAGGGCTTGAGGGGGCAGAGGAGGGGGGTGTTGACGGGATATGCTGAGAGGAGCTCTGGGTGGAGGAGCGAGCAGACGCCGGGTGAATTGGGGTAAAAGCTGAGGTGGGAGGGAGGGAGGTGGGCTTTGGAGTCAGATCTGTGAGCGCGGATATCACGGCTGACTGAGAGACCGGAGAGGAGAGAGTTAAAGACTGAGCGGCTCCCGGGGAGGCGAGCGGTTTGTTGGACGGGCGGATGGAGGAAGACAGCGTGGCGGATGACTGGGCAACACATTGAGGAGAGGAGGAGGATGACACAAAGGACGGAGGAAGGGTGGCGGAGGAATATGCAGAGGATGGGCAGGGAGTGGACGAAGCAACTGTTGGATGATCTTGTTGGCTGGATAAGGTGGCTTCAGTCATCTGAGTCAGCTCAGTGCTCTGTGGGATTTGGCTGCACAGAAGACAAATAACTGTGAAAAGATACAAAAACTTTTTTTTTCTGTTTTCTTTTCCTGTGGATCCTGTTCATCTCTGTACCTCAGCTCCACCTCCACTGTTATGATCTCCTGTCGATCACCATGGACTTCAACTACTTCCTTTTGGGATCTTTGTACAACACAAGAAGACGCGACATGTGAGCACAAACCGTAATCTTGTAAATCAACATGTGAAAGTAAGTATTTCTACCGGGCCGCATTTGGAGAAGGCATTTGTCTTCTGGAGCGGGGATGTTCCGGAGTATCAAACGGGGTGGTGGGTATAGAGTTGTTGGATGATAGAGTGGTAGCGATAGATGCTGTGGTAGCATCTTCGAATGAAGGAGGGGTGCAGGGTGGCTCCTTACCTGAGGAGCATAAAACATAACGTGAGTCAAGCACTGAGCCTAATAGAAAGTCATTTCAGAGAGGTAACCATTTAAAGACATACTGTCTTCAAACAGAAGAAAGCTGCGAGCTCCTCTCAGGTTCTCCAAGTTGTCCAGGTTCTCCTGCCTCTCGCCACTTATTGAGGGACGCTGTCCACCAGACTTGGACAAAGAGAATGTCCCTCTGCCTCTCTTCGACGGAGACGATCGTAACGCTGTGAAAAGAGGACGGGAGTTCGCTTTGGATTGTTTTTCTTTGTCTTTTACAGAACGTCAGCTTTTTGTTTCCGTGTGTGACGCTCGTGTCAGCCTGTAAACTCACAGCAGCTTTTTTTGAAGACAACTGTGCTGCAGAATTTGTAGAACCTCTCAGCGTAGAAGCTTGGTCTGTGAACTGACACTGTGTCCTGTTTGGCGGGGGGAAGAAACAAACAAAAATGTAATGATTGCTACAGTTATGTTACCTTTTTACAATTACAATTACAATTGATGTGCGCAGACAAAGGAGTCTACAAAGCTGCCACATGACAGCAACTTACTCCATCATGGATGAGCGACTTCCAGGAGTGCTCCAGTTTCTTAATCATTCTGTCAGAAAAGACATTAAAACAAATTTACCCACTTGCTGCTGATTATCAATGTTGAATCTGTGACAACAACCACCCCACCTGCAACACTAAAAAAATGTAAAAAAATGACATCTTTGAGGGTTATTTTATTTTATGTTCCTGATTTCATCTATTTCTCATTAGTATCCACAATCTTTCACCCTAAATGAAAAATGGGCTTTTATAGTATCTTTATTTATTACTTAGAATTTGGAATAAACAACTCTGGCATAAAATCTTTATTTGCCTTCTCTTTAAAAAAAGAGATTGATTCCTTACCTGTAGGACTGCAGGATGTCAATAATTCCAATGAACAGCAGGAGGCGCTCTCCCTTACTGCTCATAGCAGGAATACCACCCATACTAGAAGCAGGAAAGACAAGTTTGCACCATGTGTCTGTTTAATATGGAGGGGTGGGAAAACAGGATGACTCACGTGTCATCGTGGTCCAGTGTGTCCCTGCATGTGGACCCCCCCTGAATGGACTCCATAGCGGTGGAATACAAGGCTCTCTGGCCTGCAGGCTTCTTCTCGTCCCCCACTCCCAAGGGGGAAGCCTGGGACTGATGCTCCCTCTCTGCATAGGTCTTGTTGTGGACGCCGAGTAGCAAACTGTAGTCCATAATTTTGAAACTCTCCAGAACCTAACAAGGCACAAAATGTATATTACACATATTGGAATGTTGCAGCTTGGGGCATGCTCAAAATAACGAATTCCTTATTTTTCTCTCTCTTGTTCTCACCAGGCAGTCTCTTTGCAATGTTTTGACTAAAGCGTTGAATGTATCCTGGTCCAGGGTGAGGCCCTCAGGAACATCCGTCAGAAAATCCAGGTCTTTAAAAGTGGGCTTGGACTTATCTCGTTCCTTCTTGGAGGCTCGCCTCTTGTACGTGGAGCCCTTCAGGTCGAACTTCAGGTGCATGCTGACAGAGCGTGGCAAAATGTTGTTCATCACAACAATTCGGATGTTCTTGCCTCCGCACTGGATGCAGTAGAGGCCAAAGAATTTCGGCAGCAAAGTGCGGGGGTTCTGATTCAAGTTCTGCGGGAAGACGAGAGAGGGAGAAGAACGAGGTATAGGACTTTTTTTTTTTAGGTAACTGAGTGTGTGTTTGATGTGTCGCAGCACCAGGTGCGTGCACCTGCCAGACAGTGTGACTTGTCCACATGCCTCAGCAGAAACCTGCGGGCTGCTAAACCTTTAAGTGTTCTGAGCATGGATCTTTGCTTTCACCGATCACAAACTGACGTCACAGCTGACAGAGGGCCAACACCGGGAGGCTGGATAAAGAGGATCAAGGTAACTAGAAGCTCCTGTTACAGAGCTACTCTTAACCATGTGCTCACATGTGCAAACAACCCACGCTCATTCTGATGTTGTCTCTATTTTAACTGTGTTCACATTCTTTGTTTAAAACATTTTCTGCAACACTGGAATGAATTTTTCCTCTCACCATATAATATCCAGGGAGCAGTTTCTGCAGGAACTCGGCCTCCTTGTGCTGGACAGTTTTGATGATGAACTCGTCGTCACGGGTTACGTAGAAGATGGAGCCACTAGCTCCTGGGTTGGCCAGCTCAATCAGAGGCTCATTACACAGTGAATACTAGATGATGAGTCACAGGACAAGCAGGTTAAAATTTAATGCAGCAAACTGCCTCAAAACACATGAATTCACATTTAAAATCCTCACACAGATTTTAGCCTTGGCGACAAATTGATGGATGAAAGCATATTTTACTTAATAATTTATTTGTAATCTTACAGCATATGTATCACTAACTACCAACTCAAATGGCACCTCAGCACCTAAAGGAAAGTTTGTTTTAAAGAACTAAATGTATGAAAACAAAACATTTAAATCTAGTCTCAGCATACGTGTATGTTATGGCTGCAGGTTTGAGACTTCAACTGGGGAGAAAAAAAGTGATCTATGCTTGTAGTTCATTTGTTTGACATTGTATTGAGTTGATTTGACACTTGGCTAAAACATGTGTTTATACTCCACAAGTAAAAAGCCAAAACAAGCAGACACAAACACAAGCTATGTTGACTGTCTGCTGCTACGACCAGGAAGATAAGAACACTAATCCCTGCTTGGCTTGGCTCAGGTAGACTGAGCACACTGTAAGTCACAGCAAGGGTGGAGGCATGTGTGACACGCAAAAGTCTTAAAACCTTTGGCATTGGTCTGTCTTGATCTGTTTATGGGCACCAAATTATTTTTATGCTCGCAAAATCTTACGTTTTAAAACACTTACGGTTAGATTTTTATCACTATTTTTAGAAATAAGATATTGATCCTTTTTTCAACATTTTTTATCTTTTGTTGCCTTAAGTAATAACTTAGTGCTAATAAATAGTAAATTCCAGTCCATTTCATTAGAATAACTTTTATCGTAACACAGAATTCTTATCTTAATGCAGTATAACTGTTTTATAGAGGAGTACATGGTGGATCAAACTCAAGTATCTCACCAGGTAGTCATCTGGTCTTATCCCAAAAAGTTCTCTGAAGTACCGGAAGGCCACGGGAGCGTAAGTTTTAAACCTGAAGTCTGGGTAGTGATGGGCTGGAGTGAGGTTACTGCCCTCACTGTTGGAAAGAGAATAAAATAAGGTAAAAACATTTTTAAAAAAAACAACTTTACACTCATTAACGCACATCAACATCTGTAAACACACCTGGGGAAGAAGATGCTTTCCACCACATAGAAGTCTTGCATGAGGACATCTCTCTCAGGTTTGGAGCTGAGGTTGCCCACAGTATATCCAATACCCAACTGAATGGCCCCTCTCAAGGCAGATGAGGTGGTCTGAAGGAGAGAAGAGGAGACAAGAACAAGTTAAAGTGAAGCTGGACAATAGTGCAATATACTACAAGTATTTAAACTACTTCCAAGTACTTTTTTGTAAGTTGTCTCCCCAGAAGCATCCACTCTCCTGTGGCCAATCTTCTTCTCACGTGACGAGTCTGCTCCAAACAGGGAGGGCATCTAACAAAAAAAAACAACAAGTAAAATAACAGTATATATGGTCTGATTCAAGGTTATTCTGAATTGAATCATGCAAAAAAAACTAGAAGAACAGGACAACCAAAGACATTGAGAAAAAAAAAGACATGACGAAGCCGGGTATATCACGTGAAGTGACCTCTTACCTCTGCTATTTGAGCCTTCTTGTCTGAATCTGCAGACAAACAGAAAAAAGCAAACTGATTAAACGGTGTCTACTTGAATCCATTATTTATCATCAGGTGTTATTTAGCAGGGTGTTGTGACTCTGAATGCAGGATCACACTGTTGGTAAAGATCACCCAGACAAATTTAATCATAAACAGGGTTAAGATACTTCCAAAAGAAGGTAAAAATAACCATGAGAGATTTTTACAGTTAATATATACCAACAGATACACAATACGTCCTTAGATGAGCAAAAAAAAAAACCTATTTTACAGAGTAAAAATGTTTTTAGCTTCTTGAACAAATAATTCTGCAAAGTGCACGGTGTGCTGTTAAAAGCCAATTTACCTGCTTTCTTTAAACTGAATCCAGATAAATTTATGGTTCAACTCACCAGCAGAAGAGTGTTGCACTTAAAGCTTGATGATTCACAATGAAAACCAGCAAAAACAAACAAACAAACAAAAGGCCAAAGCAAACTTTGATAGTCTGAACTGAGGCTACTCTTCTGTTTTCTATTCCTGGATCAGTAAGATTTGTACAATTGAGTTCAAAAACTCTATTGGATTGCCATCCTCTCTAATCTGAGAGCCGTCATTGGCTGAGGGCTCTAGATCACATCACCATCCAATCATGCACAAGGATTAGAAAGGCCCTTTTCAACCAACAGGAGAAACTAAACTGTGACTGCATGAGTAGGACAGGGAGAGAGAAGCAAACAGAAAGGAGGCATTTCACTGTTAGTTGACACCATCGTGCAAACTTTCAGGTTTCTGATGGTGCAGATTAAGGAAAGTGCTGCTGATAGAGCTTGGAGGATGAATCTTTAAGCCATGTTAAATTACACAGGAAATACTGCCGCAGATTGTGCTGCCACTAAAGGATTACACACAACTAAGTACATGAATTGCACAAAACTAACACGCAACATATTTGGTTTGGAAATCAATAACAGTAACTAATGGAAGTTCTTTAGTGTGGAAATACTTTAAGCTGCGTGCTAACATTAGCTCTCTGTCCTGCTTCTTGACAATTTCTCTTACAAACTGAATGCAGTGCTTTTCTGTTTAGTACATTTATACAATGATCATTCACACAATTGAAATTTAATCAATCAGACTAGAACTTAAGGCAGTCAGTCTGTAAAAATGTAATTATAAAATACCAATATATATTAGTTGTCTGTTTAAAAATGGCTACATTTTGCATCAAAACTTTTCAGCCATCTGCAAACAAGAATTTGATTATGCCGAAGGAAATGTTAGCCCTGTAGTTTTTAATCTAATTGTTGTGCAGTTTTTAATTTGAACATTTATTAACTTTTTGTGTAATTGAGATCATTGCTCTTTCTTCCAAGGGAAGTCTGAACCTGAAGGCAACTTAAACATACATGTTTCTGGACTGCAGGAGGATACCAGAAAACCTGCAAAAATATCATGTAAACTTGAGGAGAATATACAATCTCCACACAGCAAGACCCCAGACAGACCCAACCTGGGGCTTGAAGCCAGGTCCTTCTTGCTGTGAGGTAACAGCACTAACCACTAATCCATCGTGCTTCCACAATGGCTTAATGTTTTTCTTGATGATTCTGCAAAGTTAAGGTCAGTCCAGATCAACAAGACAGATCAGATATGTGTAGACCTCACCGTAACCTCAACATAAATGTAAATTTATTGTTTTTTTTAAATAAAATACTGGACAAAGATCTGCACAGAAAACTCCCTCATTTTACAGACATTTTATTCATAACAACTCATATAAACCTTGTGATTGCAGCAGAGTAAAAGACAAAGGTTTACCACAGATATTAAGATGATTAAAGATATTTGTGCATTATTTGATGGCAATTCATTAAATTTAGGCTAATGCCGTATTGGAAAAGACATATTTCCTGCCCTAAATAAACATTGGAGAAAAAAAACACTATAAGATTTGTTTTCTAATGTGCAAATAAAATCTCAACTGAACAAACTACAAAATACATGAGGAACTTTTTGGGGTGTCTGAGCACAGACTTGACAAAATGCCTGTTTTTCATCAGGACATTCAGACCTGCAGATTATAATATGGGAACAATTAGGAGCACAGGACAGGAGTACGCAGAGTCTCGTGGGATTAGGGGCAGATCAGAATAATGGGTCACCAGCTGAAAGCAACAACAAGGACACTGCGATATTTGTGATGAGTGGGCTACCTGAAAGACAATCAATATATAAATAGTCATAATGCATCGTCACATTTTATCCTATATTTCATGGGTTTAACGTGCACCTTGAAGACTGAGTGGATGTGTAAAGAGGATTAAATCTGTCTCTCATCAGCAGAAACCATGGCTTGTAGCTGTGACAATAATGTGACATTAAACATAAAGTTTTCATTCTGCATTTGTGCACAAACGTCCAACATAAAACAGCAGCAACATATTGTTGGACCTGCAGAACAAATGACATTTTTTTCTGCAATGCACTTCATATCTACAGGAGATCAAGGGAGTCATGTTAGAATTTCATATTATATAAGAGCACTATCCAGACTGACACATATGAGGAGTATACGAACTGTGATGATAGGAGTAAAAAGATGTTATGTTATCCATCCAAGTGGTGTATGCTAACAGCACGAACACGTAAATGCTTCAAACTGTATAAACCCAGACATTTGCATAGGAGCAATGGTGACAGGAATCCTGTAACTATAATCTGCCCAATTTATTATTTATTTCCACAGACACTCATATTTTTAGCTGTCTTAGGAATTTAATCTGCGTTCATTTCATACCCATGTTTAGTACCACAGGTCTGCAGCTGCGTTATAATTGGCGACATAAAAACAGAGGCTTCGACATTTTTTTAGAACATACACACCGCTGTCTTCGTCGTCAGGTTGTAGACGCTCGCTCGTGCTTCCGTCATTCCCGGTTTCCTCTGCAGTCACCACCGACTCCATCTCCCGGCCACTGTCAGCCTCACAGGACCCAGATGCTGCGATGTTAGCGAACAGAAAGTCCTGGCATTTCACCCTATTACGCTTTCTACCGCAGAGGCTCCGTGATACATCGCCTCTGGAATGTGCATCCGCAGCTCACGCGCACAGTGAGCCAGCGGTGTCGTTTGATCGTCTCTGCTGCTGCCGCCGTTGTGCGTCAACGTCCTGACGCAGCGGCCTGCGCGCGTGCTGCTTCATCTACATTAGAACGTACCGAATGAAACCAAACTAGGTTTTTGCACTGACGAGGACGAAGTTCATTTAGAGAAATCAAATTAAACATAATATCCAACATTCTTCTACTGACAAATTTTATGACTAAATCAGCTGTTTATTGTCTCAACGTGCTCCATCAATACTGCATTAAAACTTTGTAGCCAATATTTTCATGGTGTGGTATTTACATTTATAATAATGAAACTGGTATAACTACATATTTTCCATCCTTGTGCTGCATTGAGTAGTAAATATGGCAGTACTGCTTTTTAGAATTGAATTTAATATGCAACTGATGAAGTTTATGATCGGATATCAAATAAAAACTCATTAAATTTGCTATAAAACTAATAACCTCACAAAAGGAACTTATTTCTGTAAAAAATTATATATGTATATATATATTTTTTTCATAGAATTTGAAGTAGTCTTTTTGGTCAAACATACCAATATATTCCTTTTATGCAGGCTTATAATACAAGAATTTTACTGTAATGTTTTTGAGATAAGACATTGTTGCTATGCTAAAGGTTGAACACATTTCCTACATTTTAGATGTTTTGTATAAAATACAGTAAATTGTATAAAAAACTGATTATGTTTAGCAGAATGAACAATCTAAATGTTTTAGGCAGTACCTAAATAAAAAAACTGCAAATAAAAATACATTTGCAATACAGCTTTAGGAATTTACACAAAGTATAAATGTGTGATTGATTTCTATAAAACAATTTACCTGAACCAGAAAAGAGTTGCAACAAAATGTACAGGCATAACAGACACAAATGTGCAAGACAGGATTTATTTATCTAATGCAATCACTCAACTAACAAGTTAAGACAATGAACTTTTTGACAAATGCCAACAATTTTGCCAGTGGATTTACAGAATATTGTATAATTACTGCCATTAATGTTCTCACAACAGCCCCTTTCAGATGTCATGTATGTGATGCCTTCATTTTACATCAAGGTTGTGTGAAAGGACCAAGGCAGCAGTAGTTAGAGCCAATTTAAGGGTGGGCATGAAGCTCTAATCAATGGTGCTGCTGTCACACGATTGTTTCCATAAAGCTTGCTTCATGTGTAAACACACACAGAAACTGCACTGAGGGGCATATACAGCATGCGTGAATTACTATATGGAAACAGACATTTTTGTCATTTTAATGACATGTGAAAAGGGCTATTGATGGGTTAAAATTGTTACATAACAGAAAAGGCGAAGCGCCATTTTGATAATAAAAAGGAATGGCTGTTTAGATTTTAAGTAGGATGCAAACTGTCTATTTCTTTGGCCATCTAATAAATGTCCTTTCACATGGTCTTATAAGGTCTGATGTGAGTGGGCTCTGGAGATAAATTGCACGCTGAGGATCATCAGGCTCTGCCTCTCCCAGGGATGGGTTTACAGACAGAGCCGTCACTGGTCCAGGCACACAGACACAGACACCCTGAAGTCCATATGAGAGGTCAGGAATCAGAGGAACTCAGCAGTAGTATTACATGTATGTGGGCAGGTCCTTCTCCACCACCTGCACAGAGAAACACAAATTATCGTGTAAGAAAACAGACTCCAAAACTCAATTTACGATAAATATTTGTAGAGAAATCTTTCACTCTGTATCAACATGCTGGGTTGTGTTTTTGAGATTTTGGGGTTGAATGACAGGAGCTGCAAATCATGCCCAAAATATGTAAACAATGATACTGCAGCTTACGCTTGGATCTTCTGTTGGACCGTATCTCTTCACCACCTGCCCCTCTTTGTCAATAAGGAACTGGTAAAAAACAAACAAAAATAAATTTAAAAAAGTAAATTGGGGGGGGGGGGGGGGTGTCTCAGTAATTTGACAGGAAAATTTTAAAAAGTAGTTTTGAAAAGAAACATTTCCATTACTATACATAATTACCTTGGTAAAGTTCCATTTGATGTTACTGTGGACAGAAGAGAGAAAAATAGGATTTTACACTTTTGTATGCTGCTTTAAAACAGACTGAATAGAAAAAACACAAGGATGACTCACTTTCCGAAGGTTCCCTTTCCTTTGGGCTGTGCCTTCATCCACTTCCACAGAGGGTGAGCATTGTCACCGTTCACCTCAATCTTACTGAAGAGATCGAACTCTGCATTGTACCCTTTGGCAAACTCTTTAATCTCTGCGTCAGTCCCCGGTTCCTGAACGGTGAAAAACAAAAATCTGTAAATCCAGGATATATACAATGTAATATCTGAATGAACAATTGTTTAAAAAAAAATTATTTTCATGTAGCATATAAGAAGAAATTTCAAAAGCCCAGAGCTGCCAATAACATTACCTGTCCTCCAAACTGGTTGCAGGGGAAGCCCAGGATGCGTAAACCTTTCTCAGCGTAGGAGGCGTGCATTCCCGCTAGCTGAGTGTAGTTCACCCGAGTCTTTCCTCATTTAGAGGCAACGTTTACAATGATGCAAACGTGGCCTCTGAGAGGGGAGAAAATGAACAAAAACAAAATGAGCTGCACTGACCAATTCTTTGAGTCATTTTTTCACTAATGTTGTAAAATGTGGAGAAGAAAAATAACCATATTACAAAGCTAAGACACTTTGATAAATGGCTGCAGTTGTGGAAAAGCTGGTCAGTTTCAGTTACTCGTTTATAATGCCTAGACCCCCATATGATTTCAACATATATCTAAATGTTTTAGAGTGGTCTGACATTTTTGAAACTATAATGTTTTGAAATCAGTGCACTTCAAGCAAAAACAAGTAAAACAACTGTAAAATAATTTTATCCAAGTGACTACAAAGCTGTTGGACAAAGCGCTAATGATGAACAGTTGAGCGTAAAGTATTTATCTTACTTATATTTCTCCAGTGTAACCTCCTCCCCATCAATGTCTTTGGCAGAGAACTCATAAATGGACTTGGCAGTCTGCCAGTCTCCCATTTGAGCACACTAAAAGAAGTAGATGGAGGGACAAGACACAGGTAAGTACACGCTTAAGCAACTACTGGAGATACAGGTTTACAGGATGAGAGTCTGGAATTCCAAAAAAAGGCAAAATAAAAATACACAAAAGCTAACGGGATGAATCATATTCCAGAGAAGCAATTAACCCATGTCATGTACTATCTGCGCACTTTGGCCCATTTTGTAATCATTTTTGCCTCCAGCCCTGTAGTTCCCACAAAGAACTGTGCAGAGACGGGAAAACGACAGATTAAACGCAAAAATTTTAAGTCAGCGTTATTGCTAAACCATAATCGTCTTAAATGACAATACGTAAACACGAGGATTAGACGAAAACACTTTTGTGTATTCCCACAGATTAACTCAGCGTAAAATAAAACACGTATAGGGTTGATTAAGCGTTACAAATTTCGAGCTCAAATTAAAAACAAAAATAAAACGCTGGAATGAAAGCAAAATTTGTTTATTGCAGCAGCTGCGGCTAATCAAGCGAGCACGACGAACAACACCGGACGTATTTGTCCGCTGCACCGCAACCAAATAAGGAAGTCCTCAATGCCACCTACATGTTGGTAAACATTTGGACAGCAGCAAGTTTCATTGATCATCCTGTTAAAAACACATTAAATGCGTTAGAGTGTACCTACCATGGTCCTTATTAGTCCCCTGCTACACACCACCACTCCTAACAGAATAGAGGTCGGACGCAGCCACATATCGGCTGCTCCTGTCACGTGACAGTTTAGCCCCACCCACTATCGGAATTTGAACTCCGTTTACAGAAATCTCACGAGAATCACGAGGGCTGTTTTCTCAAACTTACAAATTCATTACCATCAATAAACCATTTTAATTCATTATTAATATAGTCTATCGGGCTTATTTTTTTTCATGTACGGTGACTCACTAGGGACATAGTTAAAACTAATAACTTGTATATTTAAAGAAGATAAGTCAATGCTTTAAACTCTAATTAGATTTTAAGGTCTTGATAATACTTCGTTTCAAAGGATATAAAATTATGAAAAACAACTTATATTCTTCAGATGATATGACTGCGTTGATAAAAAAAAATGATTACATGTGGAGAGCAAACAGTTTTTTACTCCCAACAATGCACAAGGAGGAGGTGGTTGAAAAAGGACTGACATGGACAGACTTGTTTCCTTCTTGCAGCAGTGTGCTAAGTTCATGTTGTCCTTTCTCAATAATGACACCGTGTAATGTGTGTTGGGGAACACAATGTGTGACTTTGTGTCACAACATGTTTGTAATTCTAAAGAAGTTGTGAGATAACAGAACGTCTGCAGGCAAAATACATTAGAAATGATTTTACTGTTGCTGGTCATTTCCCTGTGAAGACATGTAATAAGTACAAGTTATCTAATTAATAACATTTGAGACTTAAGCAGAAGGTGTACACAACCGTAACGCCTATATTCTAGACTTATTAATGTTTATATCATTAAAGTTGCCTTCAGAAATCAGTTGTAAAAACCTGTAGTGCCTACTTTTTTCCAAAAGAGGGAACTGTTTCATTATAGTCAGAATAAATATTTGTTGAGCGTATCCATGTTAGATGAAACTAAAGAAATACCCATAGACAATACAAAACTGAGATTCAAATAAGATTGTGTGTACACGGAAATAAGATTTATGGAAAGTATTTTAGCCAATACATAAATTTATCTCCTCTATGTTCACACAAAAGTAAATCAGATTTAGCTTTCCGTGCATGGACTTTTTGAATCATCAAAACGTCACATAAAAATGTATTTTGCTCTTACTTCTTTATTTTATTGCCCCACAAAAACTAACAGACTAGTTTGATGTCTCACTTTAAATGCCGCAATGAAATCACAAAGAGTGACTTTCTCTTTCTTCTTTTCTTGGATGTTTTCCCTGCTAAAACTGTAAAACTGAACAGGATATCATTTAAATACTTTCCCATTAATGCACAAAAGGCTGTCAGTAAAAGAAAAGGTTTATTCATTTCTTTCTACTGAATGCATTTTTTAGTGTGTCGTTTGCCTGAAATTTCAATTCAGACCAATTTTACAGCCACTGTTTTAATTATAATATTTTGTTGTATGTCTTAATATTAAAATACATATGTTCATGGCAGAACATCAAATTTATACTGTTCTTGCATTAAAAATATATAAATCCCACATATGCTTTATTGAAACCATAAAAGAACTATGACAGAGATATTGGAAAGCCTTTTTGACATTGTTAGTATCTGTGTCATTTGGTTACTTTGTGGTACTCTTTTGAATTCATGACAAGGTTCTTTATTATTTTTCTGTGGTTTGAAATTCTTGTGTTTGAGTTGTTACTTTGAGGGTTTTTTTATCAGATAAGTGTACTTCTGTGACATCTGCTTAGTTTCCCCATGTTCAGATCAGGTCCGTTTGTTGTCTCCAGTGCCACTTCTCTCTGTCAGTTCTGTTCATGCCCCGTCCACTCTCACCTGCCCCCAGTTGTCATCGTGCCAGGTGTTTTCAGCAGCCTTGGTCCCCATAGTCCACCAGTCTCCCTTTCTCCTTCAGTGGAGCATTATACATGTCTGGCATGTCTGATTCTGGTGGCAACGGTGGTTGTTGGAGCTGTTGCCTCTCAAGCAAGAAGGAAGAAGCGGGTACAAGATAATGGTAGTCTGGGTCTTGCGGTACCTGTTTACAACTCATCCTCAGTTCTGTAAGTTACTGTGACATCATTTACTCATTTCTGTGTTGGCTAATGTGGATCAGTTGTGGCGGCCATCTCGAGTTGGGTCAACTCTAAAAGTTAGGCTGGAATCAGCAAGTTAAGTCAGGGTTAGATGTATGCAGAGTAACTGAAAGTTTTAATAAAAGTTGGTTCTAAACAGTTAATGGCAACATTTTAAGACAAAAAATGCAATCTGTTTACACTCAGAATATGTGTTGGGTATCAATCTCAGCCGCCAGATTTTAGCTGGGTACTTTTTTTAAATTGTCTGCGTTTTAGCCATTTTAGTGCTTTCACAGCCAGCTTGCTGTTGTAGCTGTCCTGAACTTGCTTAACTCCAAAAGTGAATCAGTTGTAGATGTCTGTCCTGCAATTACTTTCTGCGAGTTTCATTAAAATCTGTCCAATAAAACACAGGCAAAAATATAGCCATCCATCTTTACGTCTCGTTGGCAAAAAAAAAGAAAACATTAGAGTGATCCCAACAATATGATGAATACACAGTACAACAGTTTGTAAAGTGATTTCTTTGACACAATCCTAATCATCAGGCCACGGGATGATTACTGACTGTGCAAAACCCCCTGTGGATGCTGGCATGTGAGGCAAACTAAGTGCCGTTTTGGCAAATACTACATTCTTAGGGTGATGTTTGTTAATTAGAGCACAACAAACACAAGGCTTCTACCTGAAACATTCCCACTGAAGACTATGATTAAAAACTTCAGACGCAGCCAATTAAAGTTCAGATCAAAAGGGGCTCTTCTGCAAAAAAAAAAAAAGACATCAGTACAATTAGTGCGGTGTGAGTGTGTGCTGACATGCAGGGGTTACATGCTGCAATTAGCTGCTCCGCACACTGTCAGAGCATGAGATCGAAATAATACAGCCCCTTTCTGCTTTGCAGGTAATTTTTTTTACCACTTAGCAGTGCCGAATAAATTAGTGTTTAATTATTTCAATGGTGTTGGTGGAGCTCAATTCTGTTATAAGAAGCAGCTGCAAAACTTGGATTTTGGGCTGAAATTCCTTGAAACAAAGTTAAAGTGTAGTCACACCTGTTGCACACGCGCGCACACACACACACACACACACACAGGTTTAATTAAAACATAATAAGGTCACAGGATGACATTTCAAATTGGTACATGAAACACACACTCTAACAGCTGTCCAACAGTCCTAAGATTGCTAAAAGAATAAGTCAGATGAAGAAAAGGTTTGTCTGTCTGCTTTAGCATCCGTTCCAGCTGGAATGTAATGAATCCTTTACATCCGAAGCAGGCACCCAGAAAACGTTTGGTATAGGTCAAATGTTCTGGAGGAAAATTAGACTGAAGCAAAACAATTACCGCACTCTTGCATGAAGGTTTAGGACGGCAAAATGTAAAATAAAGCTCATGTCTACTAAAAAGATAGATGAGTTAACATAAAAACAGTGACCTTTTGACATTTTATGTTGGTTTCCAGTTGGATGTCAAGCAAATACTAAAGACAAAAACTCATATTTGTGTGAAAAAAATGGGAGATAATGAACAGAAGAAAACACCAAAACACAAACAAGTTTCAAATTAAGAGGAAGAAAAAAAAAACTGTTGCTTAGGAACAACCTCTGCTAAACCTGACTCCACCAACCCCTCCACCTTCCACCCTCAACACACACACACACACACACACACACACACACACACACACACACACACACACACACACACACACACACA
>JAVKLF010000064.1:11573702-11588958 GCA_034783495.1 Millerichthys robustus | reverse complement strand
CACACACACACACACACACACACACACACACACACACACACACACACACACACACACACACACACACACACAGCTATGTGCACCATTGGAGACCAGATCAGACGCTTCAAGGAAAAGTTGGGGTTATTTCTCGCTGTTCCTAAGCAACAAGTTTGCTGTTTTCTTGCCTTCGCTGTATCTCTGATGGCTCCGCTGGAGATTAATAGTCAGAACACAGAAATTAAGCTGACCGCAAAAACTTCAGCAATTTTTTTTTTTAACAGAAGCATGCTTTATGTTCAAGGGAGGCAGAATAAAACAAACTGCCATCAACTCAGTGGCACCACAGGGATTAAAAAAACTTGGATGTAAAATCTTTCCCTTTTACATAGCAGTGCTTTATGACTCCAGTAGTCTGCTGGTTATAGTGTAGCAGCATGTGGTGAGAAATGCTGATTTTTTTCATTTCGTACTAAATGTTGGTGAAATTATTGGTTGTAATATCCACACCATAATGTCAACAGGCAATATTAACAATTTAAACAGACATTCTAGGTCATAAAATTATTGCAGAGATGACATTTATTGATCTCAATGATTGCAGTGTAATCAGCACAACACAGACAGGAAAAAAAAATCTATTTGGATCTTGTTGCATGTGGGGCAATGATCTGTATATTTTCGATTTTTTTGGACATCTTTTTGAACACGTAACAAAGGGAACGTAATGAAAACAGATGGCAACCTATATTTGCACTGGCAGAGATTTTTTTTTTATATCTAACCCTCACACTGAGGGGTTTGGTTGGCAAGGCAACAGATTCTACAGCCTGTTTTTTTTTCTTCTTCTCAAGACTGCATCTCAATAGTCCAGATCAGCGTCCCTTATCCCTCCATCTTCTCTGAGAGAACACGCGTGAGACCGGCCATGTATCGTGTGTGGGAAAAGGCTCGATGTTCCACTGACAGGCAATTTGCAGCCAGCTCACTAAATCCTTCATCGATATCTCTCCAACCCGATGCCCAGATCAGTATCTACAGCTTTGACGGCCTCAGAGTTAAGCTACTTAACGTTGTTTGAGTTCTAAATTGATCAAAATATTTCGCACGGGCTTTTCTAGAAAACTCAAATTTCCACCTCCTTAAACAATGAAACTGCCGATAAATCAACACGTGAGACAATCTTTTTGGGTGAAAAGAATAATCCGACTTTCAGGTTGCAAAGCTGGTTGAGATATCATTTCTCTTAAAATCTTGACGCTAAAGTTTTTAGTTTAGATGTGAAAAAGCACAACATATTCTTTGGGTATAAAAAATTGAAGTATTCCCAAAAGGGACCGTAATGAACATAAGTACTGGGAAACAGGTACCAAGGAACAAAGATGCCTTGGAACATAGGTGCCTGGGAACAAAGGTACTGGTAAACGTGCAAAACGGCATCAAAATGTAATTGGATTCAACAAGCAGACAAATAAGACCAGTGGTTTTGTGGTCTGATGAAACAAAAAGTCAACTTTTCAGCCATGACTAAAAGAGCTATATTTAGAAGAGAAAGGCAAAGCTCATTGCCCATTTACCACGATCCCCACGGTGAGGCAATGAGGTGGCAGCAATGTGCCGGGGGGCCGCCACTGCTACTGCTGATGGCAGGAACCGGGACACTTCAGAGTGTGAGTCAGTTTCAAGTGAAATGCATATAAAAATCCAGCCCGACAAGCATGACATTTTATTGTGCAAATTGATTTAGGCTCTAGCAAAGTCATCAGTCAGTGCTACATTGGTAAAAGCACTTTGAAAACCTCTATTAAAAAAAGATATTTGTGAGAAGTTTCTCATAAAACTACTAAAAAAGATATTTTTAAATGTGTGTCTAAATCTTTTACATTGGTTTTTTAACTTTTATACTCTTTTGCCGCATCTAAAGATGGTTTTATTTTACACCTTTTCCTTTAAGTTGTGTAGAGGTCATAACTGACACGATGTAACCGACACTAGTGGCCTTCTATTTATTCCTGTCAGAAATGGAGGAAGGTTTTAAAATGTGTCAAAGAAAAATAAGTAGAACAAGACAGCTGAGCATGCAACCGAAACACAACGACTAAGAAGAAAGCAGTGATGGTAGTCTTGATACAATGCAATGAATCTGACTGAATTCCCAGTAAAGCTGCTCATACTTGCATCATTTAGTTTTTAGTTTTTTAGAAATCAAAAAAGTCTGAAACTGTCTCGTTAAACATGTTATCTGACAAAACCTCCAGTTACATACATCAAAAAAACATTTTAGTCTGCCTTTGTTATTTATGTATTTTCACATGTGCTGATCAAGAAGATAATTTTGAAACATCACAATGTTTCAATATAATCTCCAGGCTGCTGCTGACACTTCTCTCCTTCTCCTTCCATCCTCCTCACCTAAATACTGACATTCTCCACCGGGGTTAACAGGTGGACCGGGGGCAACATCAGTCCGGCCCCACAATTACACAATTGTAATTGTTAAAGATTATCTGTTTGCTTGTCTGCTTCAAGCAAACATTGAAGATTCAATGCAGTACAATAAACAAATTTAAAAGGTAGAAGATAATAATACTTAATGGATGCTGCAGTGTTTCCCCTACCATCATCGGGCAATGCCCCCCTGATATCCAACTTTGAGTAACTATGGCCCCCTGAGCAACTTAGTTGAATAGACCTTCTCTACACTTTTGTATTACATTCAGAAATGAACCAGCATGTTGACAATGAATTCTTCACCTGGCTGATCGCCCTGGCTGTCCTCTAACCACCGACCTGGGAGTACAAAGCCTCACCTGGCCACAGCTTTGACCACTGGCAATTAGCTTTGGATGGTGATTGGAGCCAGGACTGTAAACCACGGAGCTCTGTTAGCCAGAAAAGCAGTCATGAAATGGAAATTTTACCTTTTGTCGCTAAACTGTCTCCAAGCCAGTTAAAGCAGCTATGCCCAAGACAAACACCACAGCAAAACAGCGACACTTAAATTCCTCTGCATGACTGTTTGTGCTTTTGTTTTTCCATCCCCTCTCCTGCGTGGCACCAGAAGCACATCCTATTGTCTCCTGTACTTCGGAGCTAGCCTTCATCAGTCGGTGAGGAGTGGTGTTTTATACGTCCTGAGTTACATGTGTCAAAGTCAAGGCCAGCGAACCAAATGTGGCCCACTACAATGTTTTCTGTGGCCGGAGCTTCAAAGATGTATTGTCTTAAAATAATTGTATGCTGCTTTAAAGCCAGCATTGTCTTTAAACTACATCTCCCATAATGCATGTCAAAGTTCCAAAGTAGCCAGTAGCCGGGGAAATTGGCTATGTAAAATCTCCATTTCGCCAGCTACTTTTGCTGCGACCCAGTTGTACTGGGAAGTGGTTAATAACTAGTTAATAATTATGCTAACTCTTTTACCTGAAATGTCACAATGTGTTTTTATTTTTGTTTGTTAGTTTTTGAACACAATAAGAAGTAGGGCATGGAAATGGAGATATTCGTGTGTGAAGCTGTTTATCTTAGTGCTCATTAAAAGATAAAAAAAAATCACTTCTTGTCTCTTCTGCGCCTCAAAATAAATTCATTCCTGCTGTAAAGAAAAAATCAAACTAAAAAACAATTTGATCAGCTAGTTATACAAAATACTCTCTGCAAAGATTTGACCAAAGTGTCTCCTTTCACCTGTAGGTTCCTTCTTATAATCTCCCCATCTTGAGAGAAATTCGGGCAATTTAAAACTTCAGTCTCATTTTTATTGGAAGCCAAGTTTTTACTTCGACTCCTGTTAGCTTTTGCGCAGGTGAAAGCAGTCCTGACTCTAATTTTGGATCACAGCTGGTTTGTAGATCGGTCTGTGGGCCTCAGCTTCTCACGCTCACAGAGTGACACCCGTATGTCTGAAACAAGCTGCAGCTTGTTAAAGAAATGGACCTGAAGCAGCTGAGACTGCATCAGTTTTGCTAGAAAAAATGATGGAAGCTGGGCAGAAATAACTAAATAAGTACTAAAACAATTACAATTAAAACTAGATTTATCATGTTAAATCCTTCTGCTAGAATGTTTACTTCCTGATACCAAATGCTAATGTCTGTTTGTATGTGTTTCATTGACAGTCTGTTAGCAAAATATCACATAAACCACTGGACAGGTTTTAATGAAACTCTTAGAAAGTAATCACTAGATGTACATCTACAACTGATTATTTTTTGGAGTCTGTTTACTTCAAATTAGCTGCCACAGCAAAGCAATTTCAGCAAACACAAAAATAGCGATAACTTAATTTTGTAGATATTGAGCTGAAATTTGATGTGGTAGAAGCTGAGAGTTATTCACTATTTATCCTAAAAGAACCAATTGATCTGACCCAAGATATTTTCTTAAAACATTGTCATTATCTACTAGAATCAACTCTGTCTGTCTGTCTGTTAGCAAAATATCTCATGAACCAGAGGAGGGATTTCAATAAGATTCTCAGGAAGTAATGGTTGTCCATTAGCAGCTGGCTAACCTTTGGGGTCAACCCCATTCAAGATGGTGGTCACAACTAAGCCACTTTACAAAATGCAAAAATGTACAAATATTTAGCTGAAGTCTGGAGTGGTAGCAGCTGAGAGTAATCCACAACACATACTCTGAGCATGACATGTTGAGATGTTGCAAGAAGTTGTGCATAATAATGTTATTGACGTTTGACAGAAACAACTACAACTCCTTCATAAGCTGATCAACCTACAATGATCTAAGTTTAAAACGTTGGCATGGAAGGTGGTGGGCGAAGTGCCTTCCTTCAAAGAATGCTAGACCTGTAATTTGGCTCAGATTTATGTAATATTACTTTAGAAAGGAGCACCATATGTTGCCACTTTTCACGGCTCTGTTCACAATGCACAAATAAAACCAGAACGCATGTATTAACAACACAAAGTGGTCAGAAACATATGTTCACCTGCTGCCTCACAGTGAGACAAATCTTTGCAGCTGTCGTCGATTTTATTAGTTTATTAGTATTTATTTAGTCTCTACAGCTTCACTTTTCAGTCCTTTTCAGTCCTCACTTTACTGTTTTTCCTCTTTTATTTGTTCCTCCGGCAAATGAGTTCATTTCTCACTTTCGTGGTTTTTTCCTTTAGCTGCGCAGAAGCTGAATGTACAAGTGCAAAAAATAAAAATAAAAAACACTCAAAAAGTAGCTTAATCAGTCTTCAAACCTGGGTGTTTTAGTGTTCAAGCTTATTTTTAATCAGTTATATAGTAACTCTGCAGGCATGTGTTCCAAATGATTCACTCTTACTCATCAATTTTTTTGTTTTTGGATTGTAAAGAGTATAGAAAGTGTACCACAGTGCTTTTTTTCTCTCTTAGTGACTCTCAGTGAGTCAGCACGCAAACATCATAAACCACCATATTTGCATTATCATGCAGAGTGAAAATGTTTCTTATGTTTTTTTTAATTAGCAGGTACGTACTCGAGATGGGGAAAGAAAAGAACACATCAGAATGATAGAGCCATAAAAAATGAGTAATTTTCTCCTCGGCTCATCTTCTTCTCAGACTTTTTCAGTTTTTTCATAAAGGCATTAAATTGATATGAAAGAAAGAAAATCCTTACAGCTTTAACAGCCCACATTGAATTCTCTCGTGCTGTACAGTCAGAGGTTACTTCACTGTGATGATAAAATAAACAGAAATGAACTGAAGATAAAAAAAGCAATTGAGGACAGTTCATTTAACCAGCGCCTTTCCTAGCATTTTGTTACAGTTTGGATGAGATTTATATTTATAGTAATATTACACATAATGCAACGATCTGAAAATCTAAAAAAAACACACATCACATCTGGCCCACATCTGTCTGCTATGTGGGATATGACATAAAAAAATAAAAATCCAATGTCTTATTCTTGGGTCAACTATGATATAATACTCCTTTGCTATTTATAATGTAGGATGTTAATATTACTTGGTGGTATTTTTAGGATATAAGTACAAAACCTAATATACCTACTGTACATAATCTTTTCAATTTTTAGTTGACTTTAGTATTATTGTGGAACATCAGAGCTTTTCAAGAACTTGTGAAAATGTTCTTGGTTCTGACTTCCTGCTGGTATGAGCTATTTTATTCATCGTTTAAACTGCTTTAACTGACCTCAACCTGTTGTTAGAAAGAAAGCCACAAGTGAAATCCATTTTACTGTCTCATAGCTTTACAATTTACTTTTAACAACCTTCACCTCACTTGTTAAATTGGCACTATACTTGCAGGGCATAGTAACTACTGAAATAATGTCTGTCGGAAGGAATTCAAAAAATGTGCCCATGCTGCAATTCTAACTTTTGTTGAGGAGCATGAGAAGGATTTCACTTGGGTCTGACAACTTTAACAAGATGATTTCACCCTGTAGTATTATCAATTGGGTCACAGGAGAGCAGAAGCTTCTTACTGCTTTTCCAGTTCATTATTGTTGCAGTGTATAATAATTTGTAAGAATATTATATAATAAAAATAATAATATAATAACTAGAGTCAAAATCAGAAAATAATCTGGTACTGGATATTTTACAGTTCAATCATGTGGGTATTATTTACAAAATATTAATTTATTGTTATGTTTAATAATTTATAAATGTTAGGAGTGGGCAGTGTAATGATTTGATACGTACTGTAGCCTTATTTGGAAGTTACGGTTCTGTACATTTTTCGTACAGTACCGTTATGTGTTCACCGCCGTTTCTGTCAGTCAGACTATGATCGCCGGCCAACTGCTGTGTTGTTAGTTTCACTTTGTGTCTGCCATTATTTTTTTTAATAGTTATTAATGCACATGCTCAAAGTCAGCATTTTGTGATGCATTGTGGTCTCAATGTGTTCATGCCTACTTCTGGTTGTTTGAAATACATTTAGCCTACAGTTTTCATACCTGCCTATATTTAAGCTGTGTTCTGTAGTCATTCCAACACCTGGCAAAATTGAATATTGAGGATGTTCCATTATCACAATGTAAAATACCAATAAAGCTAATTTATATGAACAGTATGTTTATTATATAAAAGTGATTAGAAAAGCAGGTAGCGCTGAATGTATTTGGGGGTGTGGAGCACATTAATAAAAAGGTCAATGAACAGCTGAGCTTACAAGTTAGTTGTCATCCATTGACATGAAATGCAGGCAGTAATGTAAATGTCTGTGTTTCTTTGTATATTAGCAAAATATCTCATGAACCACTGGGCAGATTTGAATGCAACTCAGAAAATTATCAGATTCAGATGCTTAACCTTTGAGTCAATCTGATTCAAGATGGCCAGCTAATCAAGGTTAACCAGTGCAAAAAGGGATGTAACTCAGTCAACTTTGCAAATAGTGAACTAAAATTTGTCATGGCAGTAGCTGTGAGTCATTCCTAACATTCACTTTTAGGGCAGGATGACGGCTTAGTGGTTAGCACTGATGCCTCAAAGCAAAATGGTCCTGGACCTGGGGTCCTTCAGTGTGGAGTTTGAGTGTTCTTCTTGTGCTTGTGTGGTTTTCCTCTGGGTACTTCTCCTCCCACAGACCAAAAACATGCACATTAGGTTGACTTCCATCCCAGGCCTCATTGCGAAAAAGATCTATGATCCTAATGGTATTTGCCTGGTTAAAGAAAGGTTAAAAAAAACTAATGTAACAGAATATTCTACTTAACTGAGGAATTTAAATATGTTTACATTTGTACACAGTTCACTGTCGTGACTCTTTGTGATCTGTTGCGTCTCGTCTAGCTTCACGTATAAAGATAGATTAACCTTTCAGGGAGTCGTGATGACAGCAGAGTGGTTCCAAAGCCTAACCAAGTCAGCATGGATAGATCCACGAGGCTATAAATAATAGTTGATTGAAGGAATAATTATTTTGCTGGCATTAAAACAGACCCTGTGAAGCATTGTTAAGCCTTGGAAATGCTTGAAGTGCGCTCATCAAGCGAGCTGGACATCTCCTCTTCCTCTGCCTGTAATAGTCTACAGCTGAGGAAAAAAACACCAAATTTGGATGGTCTTTGACAGGTGGACATGTCTGGTCTGGACTTACACGATAACTGCAGGGGTGGGAAATGTTACCTTTGTCTTTTTCCCCCTCTTCTGTTTCACTTCAGTAAGCTGTATTTAGGCATGGCATTTTCTTGTTGCTTAGGCAACGGAGGATGGAAGGGTGTTACACCTCACTTCTCTGCACTCAATGTTCTAATATTTCTACCCCCTTTTTAGATCCTGTCTGTGGAGGCATGTGTAAAAAAGTATGTGTAATTTACAGTAGATTATCCTGTGTGCTGACTATCTGCTGAGGGGGCTGTACGGGTGATTGCCACCAATAAGGACCATCCTATATTGGCTCATTACTCATATCAGTCCAAAAGACGCAATAACGGGTCCCTTGAATAACACTTTCAAACTCATTAGGTGCTTTCAAATTGTAAATGAAAAGACCAGTGTAATTTAAAAGAAAATCTGTACAAAGAACGTGAGGATCGGCTCACAACATGTAGGTTCTCCCAACAGTGATGGCTTTGGCAATGTTCCACGTCTAACGTAACCCCGTTCAATTCGTAATGCCAACGGCGAGGAGATCCAAGTTCTCTGGCACCTGTGTCCAACTCTCTGGAGACTGATGAGTCTCCAACTGTAGTTTGTGGGAGTGTTAACAATAAAAATAGAGCCAGGCTTTGTGGCGCTAAGCTCAGGCCTGTTATTGTCTCACCACTTCAATGTGGGTCCTCCTCCGTCTCAAACACCCTCGCCTCTCGGCTGCCAGTGTGAACATCTTCAGGAGAAAAAAACAAAGCAAGGACGCTGAACTTTTTTGTTGTTGTTTTATAGAAAATAATGTTATCATGACAGTGAGGGTTACACTGGTTAATCAAGTGTTCCGAAGAAAGGATCAAATTTACTTTACAAGAATACAAAGCAGGAGTGAAAGTGCAAAAAAGTACAACCTAACCATCAAATATGGACAGTTTTATTCAAATATGAAGGATTTCTTATTAGGAAGTCTCTCTAAAGTCATATATTTCTTGAAGTGTTTGGTAAAATATGACATTTCCCGTTTCACACAATTGCATCATTCAATGTGGCAAAAAGAAGACTTGTGTATACAAGACCTGCCATTAAAGGTGATTCAAAATATTTTTACATGCAGTCTAATAAAAGACCTGGCGTTCCTTAAAGCATGTGGTTGATACTCAAGACCCATGTACCAAATGTGATCGCCATGGCATTTAATGTGGCCTGTGAAAGCTTCAAAGATTTATTAATGTCTTAAAATAAGAGTATGCTGCTTTAAAGCCAGCATTGATCCTAAACTACATTTCCCATATGTTAATTAATTTACCCGCAAAATAACAACATCACAAGTGGAGGTGCACAGGGTCCAAAGATAGCTAGTAGCTGGAAAAATTCAATGTGTAAAATCTCCATTTCACTGCATTTTTGCCTGCTACTTTTGCTGTGGCCCTGCTTCACTGGGAAGTGGGAATTTCCAATTATAAGTTGTAAACTGGAATGCCCCTGATGTGAGAAGTTCCTGTTGGAAAGTGGGAGAGTTCAGAATTCAAGATACTTATCTACTACTACTACTAGTAGTACTACTACTTATCACAACTCAACTGTGTGCAAAACTCTGTTACTTTTAATAGTACTGTATGTCTGCATTATTTATTTCCCATCTAGTCAGTTGTACATGTACTTATGTTCTATTAGTACATAGTTAGACTGTTAGTACTTTTTATTGTTTAGAGGACACATTAATATGATGTTACTATGCACAAAATACCACGTAGAGCCCAGTTATTGTATGTTAGTGGTGCTCAGTCGTAGAAAAAGATGCCGAACGTTTTTAGTTGAAGTTAAACAAGGAACTTCTAAGTTAATTACAACTGGCCTTTTGAGGGCAACCATGATACCTTAGGTACAAATGAGTTTGACATCCCTGCTTATCACCCACAGCCTTTCATGGCAGATTTTGTAAGTCAAATGGCTGTGATAGCCATCTTGAAGCAGGTTGACTCCAATCTTGTGAAATATATACATTTACAATTCAAGAGTTTCATTAAAGTCCCATCTAGTGGTTCATGAGATATTTTGCTAACACACCCACACATGCCAGCCTTGGGCATAAAGCATCATTGCTCACCTTATGCCTTTTGCTGATGGGCAATAAAAAGCTGTCTGTTTCTGTATTAAGCTAGCACATGGTGTAAGACAAATAGCTTCGCATTTTTTGACTATTAAAATCAGTGGCATTTATTTCAACTAGAACTAATTTAAAATAATAATTTTAAAAGTTTCTTTTAAATAAATGTTAAATGTCAGAAGTTTACTGCGACAAAAACTGCTCACAAAACAGAAATAAATATGAAATAATTTATCCAAGAAAAGTGGAGGACAAATTTAGAGCAAACAGGCAAAAAAAAAAAAAGAGTGAATAGACATAATGCAACATCTTACAAACAATAATAAGTAAAACCAGCTGTCTGTGTGTCCAAAAGCAAAGAAGAATACTGGAGGTGTCTTGTGGTGTAGGGCTCATACGCTGTTTACTACTCTGGCAGAAGGTGCTTCCCATCTGTCACGACTCCTGGTGGAGGAAACAGATGGGGTATCCCCTCACGCTCCTGATCTTAGACTAAAATCTCAACCCAAAACCTGTGACTTGTCCACCTAACGTTGTCGATCTGTGACATCATCAGCCGTTATCACATGGAATGGCACAAACCTGGAGCTGGTTTGTGTGTTGTGCATTTTAAAGGAACCTCTTAAATGAGTTCCTGTGTTGAGCGTGTGTCCATCAATCATTCATGTCTAACCAGACAATGAGTCATCACGTGTGCCGGGTTTATAAAAGTCTGAAACAAATTGCTCTTTCACTTGAGTTACTAACAGCTATACTTTAACCAGAAGTCTAAAGAATCCATGACTCAGATAATTGGTTTTATTTTAGTCTTTCTACAATTGTATTCCAGTCATATCCTTTTTTTATACCAAAGCTGTAACTGTGAGGCCTATTCAGAAACAACCGGAAGTGGATTTTTCTTTTTTTTTCTGCTGTGGAGTGGCGATTAAAAGATAGCATTCATTCATTTTTCATATTCACTTCAGCCTGTTTCAGGGTCGTTAGGAAAGGCTGGAGCCAGATGTCATCAGGAGAGAGGTGGAGCACCTGGACCAAAGACTGCCAACTTGTCACAGGACCAACACTGTGACACACAGGCATATGGTCACCTTCGATATCAAATACATCAAATACAGTTCCAGGGTAACTACTTGGAGAAAACCCACAATCATTCTCCACAAAAAAAAGGCTTCAAGCTAAGATTCAAATTTGATGTTTGCTAATAAAAAAAGAACCGTTAAGATCTCGTTAAAGTCCTTCAAGACCACATACTTTACGGTACTCGACAAAAGTCCCAACTTTAATCCGAGCGATGAGTAACCGGTCTGTCTTTGTGCCCTGAATCATTCGAAACAGAAACACAGCTTCCTAATCTTGTTGCTGCTTTCATGAGTTAATTATCCTCCAGAAGGAAAAGACCAGCAGGAACGTCGTGTAATTCGAAGAAGTACAGCGTTGACATCTGTCGACTGTGAAATTAATCAAGCTTGTCTTGCACCCGAGCCAATCAGTGCCTGTCATGATTCATTCATCGATGTATTTGTAATGGTGATAAAACCCAGGCTGTTGTGTTTATCTTGGTGTACCATTTGGTCGTTGCTTCTTTTTATTTTTTTTATCCTGTTTTGAGAGACACTGTTGGTTTCCAGCATATTGTGTAAGTATTCATCATGCTGTTGTCACAGATTTAGCTGTCACACACTTGTCAAATGTTAAGCAGTCACAAAAGATTGAGGGAACACTCTCTCACACACACACACAAGCACAAATGTAAATGTTTGTGTGTGTGTGTGTGTGTGTGTGTGTGTGTGTGTGTGTGTGTGTGTGTGTGTGTGTGTGTGGAAGGGAGGGGTGTCAAATTAGCCAAGTGACTGAATAATTTTATTATTTAGTCATTCAAGCAGAAGTTGTAAAACATTTTTTGACATTTCTAAAAGGTATCAGAACGAAACACCAAAGAAAGACAGGGAGGTCATTGTTCACTTTAAAAATAATTTCATTATTTTATGGTTATAATTTTCTGTATGACAACCATTCTAGTGTTGTGACTGTTAATTTCCAACACAAATACATCTTATTCTACTTACTAAGGTATTAAGAAATCACCTGAACCAAATCTTATTTAACAACAAAGTGTAAAAACCACATCTGTGGTAATCATTAACCTCTTGCAACAGGACCAGCTAGATGGCAAAAATTGTGCAAGTAGTGACTCAAAAGTAATTGGAATAAAAAAATGGTTCAGTTTTGGCTTCTCTGGTACATGAAACAAAAAAAGTTTCAAGTTTCCACTGAGGTTCAGGTGTGGATAAAAGACCGTCAGAGCATGACCCTGTCACAGTTGGTGGCTGGTTGAACCCCGAACACAGACTCGACACAAGAATCTCAACAGTGAACTCGCTCATTATCAAGGGCAAAAAACAAAAAGCTCATGCGACAGCCAAAGAAGAACAAATGCAGAGGAACAGAACCACTCAGAACTTGAGTAGCACTATAGGACGACTGAGACGACATAAACACTGGGACATAGGAACCCAATGACAAACACCTGGTGGGACGACAACTGTGAACAATCAAGAAGAAGATGAATACTTACTACCACTAAATGTAAGCTCATAGAAAATAGTAATAATAACAGAAAGATAATGTTGCAGTAGTCTGATTATAATCATATAATTCCTACATTCATTTAAGGTTGGGACTTGCTGCATTCTTTTTACACTTTTCTTTTTCCATATGCTGTCATATTTATTTTTTGGTAAAGCCAGCAAACATAGTAATGAATCTCAATAAACTTTATTTTGTTAGCCAACATTTTATTTTGAGTACTAAAAATAACTTGTGTAATTAGCAGTTGTTTTGATTAAATTAAAACTACTGGGGGATATTTGGTTGGACTCTAATAGGGAGACATCAGCTGCTCCTTTACCTGAAGTGTTGTATTTTTTTTTTTTCCAGCAGCCTGAGAAAATAATGCCCTACAGATGAAGCTGCAGCGTGTTAGTTTGTCTCCTGCTCAGTGGGAGAAAAATCTAAGGTGGGCAAATTGATTGTGCAAAGAATAAGCATGGCGTGCATCCACAATGATGTGTGTATTTATAACCCTTTGTGTTGGAGAGCTGCACACGCTCGGTGATCATTATCACTGTTCAGAACAGGGACTGTGGTTAAGGATGAGTGCGGCTGTAAGATGTGAACCCCACCACAATAAACGCACACTCAAACACACATAAACACACACACACACACACACTTTCTCAATCACAGTTAGCAGTCCTGAATAAAATTTGTGCCTTAGATATAATGACTACTGTTCGGAAATGTCATTTTAGGCTCCTGTAGATATTGTGTGTGTGTGTATATGTATGTATAATATATATATATATATATATATATATATATATATATATATATATATATAGTCGGCTTTGACTCCTCCTCGCCAGGTATTCTTGTCTCCACTCTCAGATATGTTGCGTGTGTAAATACCAGCACTGATGTAGCCAGAAATGGGGTTATCCTTACGTTCTCTAGTACCTGTGTTCCCCTGTTCAATGTTTGCAATGTAATTCAGTATTTTTTTCATTTATATTTAAAGACATTTGAATGGAGAGCCCAGCAGCTTTCATGACTTTCATTACCAACCTCAGGAGAACATAGGTAGAGAAGAACACGTACAGGGGAATATGGGTACAGAGAGCACAGATATGGACTCGCAGAAAATAATTTTCTGGTGAACCTGACAAAAACATTTGGAATAAGTGTTAAAATTCATTGAGAAAGAGACTCTATAATAATCAAATAATTTATTTAAGGATACATAACCCTTCCAATCAGAATAATTTAAACTAAAACCTGTATTTATACTGTAAACAAATGCCTTTTATCACTGCCACTACGTAAAACACCAAAGCAAACCATATGTAGGAATTAACTCAATATTGCAGATTTCAAAAGCAAACACAGATAAGCATTACCATATTTAAACTGTTTAGTAGGGCCAGTTAGATAGGTAGCCTAGAATAACAGGCTATCTTTATTGGTTTATTGGTTTCCAGACAAAATAAGAGAGAAAAATTTTGATTGGTAGGAAGACCCTTGAAGCTTCTACCCTGAATGCCAGGACTTGGTGCAAGACAGAGAAACTTATATGTGAAACTATTGTTGAATCACTTAATCTCCTTTTTAGACTTTAAAATTGATCTTCACTTGGTTAAAACACACAAAGAAAATCCCACCAAGGCTACGCATTACTTGGAAAATAATTTCTTAAGTTCCTGCTGTGAATAGACCAGCTAAAGTTCACATACAGCATTTAAAGAATGTTTTTAAAATGTCATAATCATTTTAATGAATTCCAATGTGAGAATTCCTTTACGTTTAAAATAAATCTGTGTTTTATGCCCTTCAGGCCCAAATCTAACAACAGAGGAAGCTCATTTTTTATGTTTTAAATAAGGGTTTGCTGTAAGATGTGATGAGGTTTATCTAAACCTAAGTGGTTTCCTGGACCTCAACTTATCCACAGATTAGTTTAACTGGACTGTAAAGTTGTTCTGTCTTTAGGAGTCGCTCATGTTTTCCCTTATATTTTTGTGTGATTTATGGAGTTTTCTACAGTCTCCTGTTGCTGTTTGCTGTTGCTCATCTTCTATCTCCTCCAAAATCTTTTTTTTTTCCCAACTGTTTTACAGATGGTCTTGGTCCACTCTTCACTTTCGTGCATGCCTCCTCTTGTACCGTCTTCACCCCCTCTCCATCTGCCTTCTCCTTTTCTTCAGTTCGGCGTGTTTGCTTGTTCCATGTACACACATGGCTCGTGGTCTGTCGGTCAGCAGTCCTAAAACAAATATATCAGCAGCACTCCGAGGACTGACCCCCGAGCGCCCCCTTGAATCCACCCTCTCTTTAACTCTTTATGGTCCGTGTTTTTCCAACTAGTGCGTAAATGAGAGGATGCTGAAAGAGACGTGCTTTTTCTCCTAATAAGCTGGCACCATTTTTTTTTTTTTTCAGGTCCGGATAAAATAGCGGTTAGTTAAAATACAACAGGGACTAAAGGGCAGCGGTTCTGCAGAGCAGCTGGTTTATGAGTGTGGAGTTGTGAAAAGTTAGGTTGGGGGGGGGGGG
>JAVKLF010000064.1:11544391-11564519 GCA_034783495.1 Millerichthys robustus | reverse complement strand
ATTTTGATAGGCTATTATTTTGAAATTCCACATCAGACGATAAAATAAACTATTAATCAAACATGGAATGTGGAGCGATATTGTAAGAAATCATCAGACCAGCGACGTGGTGTCATTAGGGTTTACCTGTAACCTATGCTATTTATGGAATTGAGATAAATTTAAAAAAGTTATAAGTGAGGTCTCCCTTGTAAAGAAGACTGCGATCTCAACCATCGGTAAATTACCTCGTTATCTCGAGAAAACGATCGTTGTTTTCTCGAGATAACGAGATAATTAACTCATTATCTCGAAAAAACGATAATCGTTATCTCGAGATAACGACATAATTATCGCGTTATCTCGAGAAAACCAACAGAAAAAAGTTTATACATACCACGTCCGCTCTCGGCTTCCGTAAAAATCCATTCAGACATTAAATCTAACACTAAAAACAATTCTGACGCAGGTGTGCCTGAAAGATGAGCAGAGGATTGCAGAGGCTAGAATCTTTCTAACATTTTCTGTGACATTTATCTTTCATTTTCAGCCTTGTTTCCTGAGGGAGAATTCAACTTCCATCACTGCCTATGTAAGTAATGAAGAGGGAAATCAATTCTTCTTGTTTTTTTTTTGTCCTGCTGTACTCACACTCACACAACAGATAGCACTGCTAGTTTCTTTGTGATGTGGGACCAATTGTTGCATATCAGCCCAATAATAATGACAGCCAAATAACATCCAGCAGTGAACACATCATAATGAAGGCAGAGCTGCAGAAATGCGTAGGTAGATCCTTGCGTTACAGTAAATGGGCCCATGTGTTCTGCTTTTATATATATCAGCCAGCAGAGAAGTCATTCCAGGCCAACTGATGGTTAGTGTTCTGGGCAAAAACATATTTCCTGAGTAACTGAATTAATAATCAAACAAGGAAATAGCGATGGTTTTAATTCTAGCACGTTATTAGAGAACAGAGTAAAAAGATGAATTGGACCACAGCTGTGTCCCGTTCGCCTGCAGGCTCCTGTTCTGCCCCGCATCAGCAGTTATGGGGAAAAGAGGAGGCCTACAATAAAACAAAACAAACCCTATATTCCAAGGGGAAGCTGGTATTAAAAAGATTTTTTTCACATAAGGTTTAGAAAATGGGCTCCACCGCTTTTTTTTTTTTTTTTTTTTAAGAATAAATGAGATGTTCAGCATTCAGCCACTGATTAGTTCCACTGGATGATTAATTTAAAAGGCTAAAATCTTTTAGTAAACTGACCAGCACTAGTTGTTGCTTATGAATGTGAATTGTAAATGATTTTACTGATTCTGAGATCTGATTATACCTTCTGGATACACAAAAATCTTGAAAGGCTGGTATTTACCAGATACTTCATCTGTTGTTACCATGAAAAAGGTTTTCTAAAAGTAAAAAAGTGCTGTTTCATTATGACTTGTTTTAGGATTTCTGTGTGTTATCTGTCTTTAGGAGTACTCAGACCACCACAGTGCTGAAACTGTTGTGAACTTTGCATCAGTGCAACAATAATTGGCTGGTGATGTTTCCCTGTTTGCCAAATGACCTATTTAAAGGAGTTGATGCGTTTCTAATTTATTTAACTTTTTTATGATTAATCTTTGATTTTTCTCAGAATGTGAGTGGTTCTACGAATGGACCGGTCAAGGCTGTAATCGTAAATATTAATGTATGAAGATTTTAGTCGTCATTTTAAACCAATCCTGGTCCTTGAAAGCCACCATCCTGCATGTTTTAGATGTTTAGGTCTTCAAGTTGAAGAGTTTGTTTAGCACGTTTGCCAAAGGCAAAAGAGAAATCCACAAAAATCTGACACCACTCCATTTTTGTTTACATTTTGTGTAGACGGAAGTTGCTCAGTTGTCTTGAGGTTTTCGTGTTGTTTTTTTTCAGTGGTTCTCGATACCAGCAAGGCGGCAAGGGGAGAAACAGGTTGCTCAATAGGTTTGGTTGGCACACCCATAGATGTGCATCCAGTGATTCCTTTCTTCAAGTTTTGTTAAATCTTGACTTTTTGATAGCAGACAGACACAAAACACAGAACCAGACGAAAACTGTATAATCTTTCTACTGAAGAGAAAGCTCTTATTATTACGTTGTCAGAGGCTTTCTGAGCGAGGATTTCGTGCATCAGATGGCTGTCAGAGGGAAGTGACGAGCCACGATTTTTGTGTGTCGGTGTAGATGGTTTGTGCTCCTGGAGATTGCCCCTTGGCAGAACCCTAATTGGAGCAAGAATCGGTGTGTTCCATCCAGAGGGTTTGGTTTGGAGAGGTCCACAGAAATCAGTGTGCAAGGCCTCATTATATTGGGGCCAATTAAAAGTGACAGTCACACACCACACAACACGGTGTGTGTTTGTGTGTGGCACAGTCACACAACTAACATGCTATTTTACTTTATTTTTATGTTATTCAAATATGTTACGATTGTTTAGAATCTAATAATTTTGCAATTGGTTTCTGCTTCGGGTTTTTTTCTCTGCTCTGTTCATGTTTTCTGGTAACCGCGTTATTAAAATTTTATTGAGTCCTTTTATTTGTTTATTTTTTTATTAAGAAGACAATGCTTTTAGTAGAAGTGTGGGTGGGAGGTTTGGTTCTTTTCTGATTTTTCTTTGTTTTTAGTCACTGTAACACATTGTTGAAAAAAAATGCTCCACTAGTAAAGCCTGATCTGCTGCTTGCATAAAGCCTGGATTAACTGTGGATTATATGTGTGAAAATAATGTTGTTGAGAACATTAAATATTGATTTTCTTGTCTGATAATGTCAAATCTGCAGAAACACTTTAAAGAAGGGCTTCTTTCATTCTTTACAACTTCTCATGGAACTTGCGGCAGAGACTATGTACAAACCCAAAAAAGAACCCACAGAACTGAAACGTAATTTTCTTTGATTTTTTTAAATTATGAATAAAGATCTAAATTATAATGTTCTCTGACTTCTCTCATTGCAGGACGACCCATAACCACTCACCCAAACATTTGTGACCTTTTAAACTTTCCTTTTTTTCATTATTGTTTTGTTATTGGACATTTATAGGTTATTAATTTTATTAGTCTTTTTTTATTGTTGTTGGTGTCTATTATGTGGACTGAAGCTGACCTGGGACCGACGTTGTTTATTTAAACAGGATCAGATGCTGAGTGAGTCAGCTTTGGTAGTTAAAAAAAAAAAAAAAAGATTTTACTTGTATAAAATTAGCTGGTTGGGCACTTCAAACAATATTATTATCTTTCTAACTTAGCATAAAACACAAAAAATACATAATGTTTACTTTTATAGAAAAGGACATGTACATTAACCAAACAGCAAAGAAACTCTTTGAGTTGTTTTCTTTTTCTTATTCTTTGCTTCTTATTCTTAGATGCTCAACAACCCTTAATTATAATAAATCCTCTTAATGAGGGTAAAAAGACTAAAACCCTGTGGAGTCAGAAACAGTTTGCTTCCAGTGGATTAATCATACAACTAATGGTTCATCACAAATCTATAACTGACCAGAGTCTACTTCAAGGAAGATTAGCTCCTGTAGACCTCATTTTCACTGTTATTTTGATCATTTATTTAGTTATTTATAGATTTAGATCCTGAAGCTCAACGTATTTGTGTTCCAAATTTAGGCACATAAAATGCAAATCCACAACAAAAGAAAATGCATTAGCAATATATAGTGAATTCCTCCATTTCAGATGTTTATGAAACTGCATCGAATGCACCAGCAGCTAATGATGGATCCGCACAGTGCCCGAGTCGTGAGGTGGGCTTGGAAGGCAGCAGAGGACTTAAGTCATCCAGCATTTCTTTTTTTTTTAATTGTCCTTTGGCCAAAGGCTCTGTACTGTCAGAACAAATCCAGCAAACACAAACGCATTCAAATCCCTGTACCTTTGGCAAAATGAATGTGATTGATAGACTGAATGATTTAAAAACGGTGGTCACAAATGAGGGGGCTGACACTCTCAGTCACTTTATGGTGTCTGAACGAACTAAAGCCTCAGCATTGTGGGGGTGGGGAGGGATTTACTTATCAGAAGTAAGCATATTTTAGAATTTAAAGTAAGACATCAACAAATAAAACCAAGCTACAATCAATAAAACTGCACATGGACTCAATCCAATTCGTGAACTTTTTGATCTCCTGCCATCTGGCAAGAAATATTTCAGCAAAACTAACCAGAATGTTCAACAGTTTTTTCCCACTGGCTATAAGACTGATCAACAGGATTTAATCTCTGACTCCATCACATACAATACAGCTATAATGTATTTAAACTTTTTTTGAAATTTCATTTTTAAATCTGAGTTCAATTTTTGCGTTGAACTCTTAAATTTGCCCCAGTCTAGTTGCAGCTGTTAGCGTGTTGTCTTCATGTCATTATGATGCGCTTTTTTATTTTAGACATTATTTTGTTTCTGTTAATGCTCTACATATTACTCCTGAGTAACACCAAGATGTTTTAATGTATATTTTTATGTTGGTAAATGGGTGAAATGAAATCCAGCGAAATGTATTGAAAACTTTACAAACAGACGTAAACATAATTACAGTGGATTGAACTTTATTTTTTTATTTTTTGTATTTGAAACATTCACATTGTTGACTCACTACAAGATGGTCACTATATAGTAGAAAATATAGAGGGCTAAATAGATGACAGCTTGATGTTTTTTTGCATTTCGAACACAACTCAAATGCAGCATACTTCATCATTACGGTATGCATAATTATGAGTAATTACAGCCAGGAGTTGCTTAAATAAACACCAACATGAAACAATGTTCTCAAGTACCTCTGCTCTCTTGGTACGTATGTTCCCTGGATCCCTATGTTCCATTTTCAGTACACCCATCCCTATGTTTCTCTGTACCTGTTCTCCAGATCCCTATTTTGTTTCTCACCTACGTATTTCAATAAAATGCCTGCACTGTAATGCAGTATTTTTTCCATTTATTTTAAAAGACATCACCAAAAAAAAACCAAGCCAAGCCTAAAGGGGAGCCAAGCATTATTCTTGACTTTCAGAACAGAAGTACAGGGGAACATAAGTATAGACCCTTTTAAACTCTATTTCCACTGGCGCAGTGTAGAACTTTTGTACACCACTGTGACACCATGTAGACGGTTTTCTAAGGTAGATGGAAAATTAGAGCTAAAATGAACAAAATGTCTGACTCATACAGGACACTAAATAAATCAGTGGACAGCCCAAGTGGACATATCTCCACGTTTTTAGTTGGGTTTTTTTTTTGGTCAGATTTTTGTGTTCCTGTTTTAGACTGGTGTTGTTTCTCACGGTGGATTTATGCTTGCAAATGTGGTTTGATTCCTGTGAGCCTGTGTTTATGTCGTTGTACGATTCATCGCAGCAGGATCTGGCAGCCACAGACCCAGCAGGCGAGCAGATAGCTCAGAGTTTTTTCATCTGGGTTGCTGCTGTTCTCAGTTTGTGGAGGAAGCTTGGCTTGTTCAACGGAGCATGTCAGGAAGAAATCGGTTTGAAAAAGGAGGATGACCAAAAACATCAATCCACACTTTCAACAGTAGCAGGTATTCTGATGCATCCTGACAGCTTCAACAAGCCTGAATCAACTGGTTGTTAAGACTTTTGACAAAATGTCCTAAAGAAAGCTAACCTGAGAGAGAGACTGGGAGTCTAAGACTCCTGGAATCAGCTTTGAGAAAAATCCAGACCCCAAGATGGATATTTTTCTTGTTGAATATCTGCCTGAATGGTCCCCATTGTTTCTGCCTATCTTGGTGCCCGTTGTGATGTATTCTAATGAATGATAGCTTCACAACTCATTTGAGAGGAGCAGCGCTGAAGACATCTCAGCAACTTGTTGCTTTAAACAGTCGGTGTGGGGCACCATTTTCAAACACACTATAGAATTAACAAAAGAAGATAATCAAGTCAAGTTATTGTGTTTGAGGTTGACCAGCGTAGCACAATCAGACGTGAGTGAAATGTTAATCAAATTATAATGTTGATATTTAGATCCTGCACATGGTCCAATTCACTCCTACGAGATGGCTGCTCATACCATGACAGATCCACCTCCATGTTTAACACCTGACAAAAACACTGTAGGTTGATTTCAGGTTGTTTTTTTTTTTCCTCAAAACAGAAACTGCATGAGATGAAAAACAAAGACAATTTATCACTATCTGTTACTTTTTTTGACCAGTCTTTTTGGCATCAATAGCTAATAGTAATTCATAAGTTCACCAAAGAAGAGCCAGACAAATACTAATAATTACTTTTATAAGTCATACATTAATTTGCATTTTCCGTTTGTTTGCTAAAAAACAAAATAGATTTATAAAGTATTTATGTTTTAATAACGACAAAAAAGTTATGTTATTGTTACAATTTGGAAAGTTGTTTCAAAGAGGAAAATAAAAAAATGTCCAACTTTTGTATTTTAAAAGCCTTATTTGGAACATCTCATGCAAAACAAAATCCTCATAGGAAGGGAAAATTAGTTCTTAATTCAGTAATTGCAGAAGCACTTTATTTTTTAACATTTCTTTATGACTTTTTTTTACCAACTAATCTTTTAGCAGAAAGTATTTGATCTCTAAATAGTGGATGAACAGATATTGCTTTTCTCTGAAAAGAGACTTTTTTGCAGAAATTAAGCACCTCATTTGATGTGCCGTTTCCACACCAGCGGGAAACCTGTTCCAGAGTTTAGATCTAAAGGAGGAAGCTGTGTTACAGGTCTTTGTTAGAGTTTGGAGCAGTAAAACAGCAGGGTGTGCTGATCTAAAGGCGCCACGTGGGACACGCTCTGGTAATGTATTAAATTCAGCAACACAACTGTGGCAGCAAGATTTATGGGTAAACTGGGATCTGAAAAAGAACAAAAAAGATGCAAAACCAAACTAAAAAGAAATGTAAGAACTTTGAACATGATTTCCTTGTGACTGATGTTAAAATGGAGAGCAAGGGTTTTTTTTGGGTTTTTTGCCTGCTTCTCCTTTCCAGGTCATTCGGCAGCTGGTTTGTGGGAGGAAACCAGAGTATCTGGAGAAAACCCACGTGTGCATGGGTAGAACATGTAAACTCTACACAGAGAGGCCAGGAGGCAAAACTGTGAGCTTCTCTCTGACAGGTGTCAGCTGTAAGCATCGCACTGCTGAGTTACCAGTTATTGTTAAAAGGATAGTTCAGATTTACTGAAGTGGGGTCTTGTGGATCAATTATGAACAATTAATATCTTACATGTTGCAGATACCGTAGCTCTTTGAATTACCTTAGTTTAGGGAAGTAATCACAATTCTGTATGGGTCTGGTACAACAAGAAAGATAACCTAATACTGCTTTTTTTTAATTCAACTGATAAGAACCCAGAAGCAAAAAAACATTGACCCCAGTAGTAGGCAGAGTTTAAGGTGGATTAAAAGCAGCGAAAGATGATGTTCTGGTAAAATCACAATAAAATAAACAATCTTTACTAACTTTTTATCCAATCTGAACTGTAATCAATAACCCACAGGCCATGAGTCAAACTGAAAGTTTGCTAAATTCTGGAAAGTGGAGTTTACAAAAAAATGTGAAATACAGTAAATAAAAAGGGAGTTTTTGCTTTAAAAAAATTGTCTTAGACATTATACAACATAAAAATTTAAAAAACAATCCCAAAAGTGAGAAACATCTGTGGGAAACACTCTCAGCAATTTGAGAGTGAGTCTAAGGAAATTATGCTTGATGTCGAGGATATTGAACAAATATATGGCTACAAATAGATCTTTTCAAAGCATTGATAACGAAACACATTTGCTTGCTTTGCTCAATTTCCCTTCGGGGATTATTAAGTGTAATTCAATTCAATTCAATTGCCATACAGCCACTTCTCATCTCCCCTCGCTGCAACCATCATCTCTATGATGACAGAGTTTTTTATTTCTCTCTTTTTGACACACCTGATTTGAATCAACCAGGCAGGTATTTGCTGTTTGGTGTAGAATGGTGAGAACACGTGTCCAACTCCATGCTATTTTTATATACTGAACTTAATTTCTTCAACCTAAGGTCTTTCAAGGCAATATCCCCAACATGTAAGATAGTATTTGTTCATAACTCTTTCTCAAAACTCAACTAAAAAATGGACTGTTTTAAACATCAGCACCCTGTTCTGTTTGCCATCATGTTTGCTCTTTGCTTCTGAAGGGGAGAAAAAAAAATTTCAGCACATAAAAACAAAAGCTCTTTTTTTCCATAAACAAGTGCAGATGGTGCTGAGAGACAACATATTGTTCCTTTATATTTTACAAGGAAATCCTAATATGGTGTTAATTTTTTTTTGATCATATCATTCTTTAGCTTTTTGTCTAAGGGATTTTTTTCCCTTTTAAAACAGACAGGAGAAATTGCAGAAACAAGTCATTTACGACAGTTAGTGAGCTGTGTGATGAGACAGCAGCTAAATGTCCCCCCTTTTCCCTCCTCCCCTTGTTGCGCGTGCCTGCATGCGCGCGGAACGGTTTTATGGTAAATATCATGGGAAGGTCTCGGCACCTTTTCATTGGCTCAGGAGTCAGAGAGACCTGTCTTTATAAAGCCGGAGTGCCTGATCCACAAAGACCCCCTTCCCGCTGGTGCAGCGCTGGAAGGTTTTTACGCACGGAGCGCTTGGAGAGGCAGCGACCAGAGCCTCTGGTTTTTCCTTTTTTTTATTGCTTTAAAGGACAAAAAGAGTTTGCCAGCCAACAGGTGGGTTCACTTGACTTCTATTTCTCTAAGCAAAAAAGTTAGACTCGTAGCTGCTCTTTTATTTCGAAGCAACCCAAATGGCATTTCCAACCTTTTTAAATTTAATTTGTTTTCATTTAATTTTTAAAAAGTAATAAAACACAGTTTATTTTAGGTTTTGGTTTGTTGAGTTTTTTTTTTCATTTCATTGAAGTGTTTGTTACAGAATACGTTTAAAAGTTTATTTTTTTTATTCTTAGGGGGGAAATAAGCTACTTTTGTTATGATTTAATTAATTTTTGTTTTCACTGTAATAGCTTCCCGGTTCACAAGGAGTTTTTCTTTTTGTTTATTGTATTATGAAATAGATTGTTATGATGAGATTTTTTTTTCTTCCCCCATCAAGAAAAAAAAAGGGGGGGGGGGGGGGGGGTGGTTCTTTCTGATTGCCTGCAGTTTGTTAACATGTTGTCTCCTCTTCGTGCATCGCTTTCCTGTTGATAGATAAACTGTGAGCTGAGGTGTCTGAGTGGGCATGTGGTTACTGGAGAAGCTCCGCAGCTCCGTGGAGAGCAGTGGGACCCATTCCCAGCCCCCGCAGACAGTAGAGGCCATTCCAGTCTCAGTCTATGCCAACGTGCTAACTCCAGAAAGGATCCCAGATTTCTTCATCCCCCCCAAACTCATCTGCTGCCCACCGGAGGAGTCCTCCAGCCCGGAGGCGAAGCACCGCTCCCCTCTAAGACCCTCCTCCTCTGACCATGCCATCTGCAGCAAGAGCCCCAGGGCTCGGAGCAGCAAGAGCCCATGCAGCCCTCGCCTCTTTGCCCGCAACCTCCAGAGGTCCGCCAACCGCCACATCATCCAAATCGAGAGCGCTGACGAGCCGGGCTCAGGGGCCGCGGACAGGCCGGGCGTTGGCCTCAACACCAACGCTGACCCCCAGTCACAGACCGCCATGTCCCTGCCGTACGTTCCCAAAGCGCAAACCTCGTATGGCTTCTCCACCCTGATGGAGTCTCCTCACACCCGCCGTAAGGAGAGCCTGTTCCACAGTAACCCCAACAGCCCCCTCACCTCCCCGAACTCACAGAGGCGTTCTCAAGGGGGGACACTGCTGACCCCGGCGGACCCCAACCCCTACCGCTATTTCAGCGGAGGGGAGAGTGACACCTGTTCTTCGGCGGAGTCCTCCCCATTCAACTCGCCGCTCCTGTCCCGATCCGCCTCCCTCCTTCGCTCCATCACGCAGGAAACCCAGGCCAAGGTGATGCCTCTCACGTCCATGTGCTGTCAGTATAACCTGAATTTACAAGATTATTGTTTACAGTTCTCTCATGTTCCTATCCTCCTCTAAGGTGTTCCGTGCCAAGCGCTCCCTGGCTCGCCACAGTTCCCTCTCCACCGATGAGTGCAGCTCGGCGGACAACAGCCCCAACGTTCAGCGGCGCCGCCCGCGCTGCCCCCCGTCCCCTGCCTTCCGCGGCAGCAAAGCCGGCAGCTCCCGGGCTGTGGCGTCGGACCTCCTGCAACGCGAGCACACCGTCAACCTCCACAAGGGAGGGACATTAAGGTTGAGCACCCACTACGACCCGGAGGCCGCCAGGCTGAGGGTACGGGTGCTGGCGGCCGAGGCCCTTTACGACAGACAGACAAACCCGAAGAGCATCAACTGCTGCGTGGCGCTCTACCTGAACCCGGGGAAGCAGCAGAAGCAGCGGAGCACCATCATCAAGAACAGCCGGAACCCGGTGTTCAACGAGGACTTTTTCTTCGACGCGCTGCCCCAGGCGCAAGTGAAGAGTCTGGCCATGAAGATAAAGGTGGTGAACAAAGGGACCAGTCTGAAGAGAGACGTGCTTCTAGGGGAGAGGGAGGTGCTGCTCAGCGAGCTGCTTGCGGGCCTCTAGGGAGACCCTGTCAAAGGCGGCAGTGAAAGTGAACACAGTGAAACCCCCCTCCCTGTGACCTTTTTATCCCCACTTCACAGATCTGACAAGTGCTAGGAAACAGGAAGCATACTGATGAAAAGATGTATTCTGCACATTGTGCTCTGTGTGTCAATTAAGTTTAACTTTATCTGATCGTCAATATTAGTCTGTTAGTCGGAACGAACAAAAAGACTAAACGAGGAGCTTTGACTGCTTACCAGTAAAGCAGTGACCTGAAAAGCAGAGCTGTACTGCTCTTGTGTATCTTTAAACTTTGAGTTCCACAATGGATGTTTGAAGTTTCCCCAGCTGTTTTTGCTAAAATGATCTTGTATTTTTGTATAAGATCTCAACAGTGTATGTCTAGTTTTGCATGCAACTGTGGAGTTCTGCGTGCATGGATGACTTCTTTTGTGGGAATTTGAGTTAGTGACCATTTTGTAAGTATGACACATATATTGTAATGTTTCAGAACATTTAAATAAAGAACAGAAAACAAACGTCCCTGCTAATGCATTTTATTCATCCACACTTCTGTTTCTCTGTCTTCTCTCTCAGGAAGACAATCAAAGATTCTAATGCCTGTTTTTGTTTTTGGCTCCCTCAAAGTTTCCTGGGATTTTCTGAGCCAGACGAAGGGCTGAGTGTCATTTGTGCTTGTCTGCATGCGATATTGTCTCTGTGAGTATTCAAACTCCCTGCTTAATTTTAAAAACCTCACATCCAACTGGTGCCGTCCTCCAGTGAGTTTCAAACAGTCATAGAGAAAGTCAGGTGGTTCAGTTATAGCTGCTAATCTCCCCCCTCTCACCATCTGCTCGGGGCATTTTTTTTTCCTGCTGAGTCATTATACATGAGCTCAGCAGGGTTGGTTACTGAAAATGTGTTCCCTTCAATTCACAGGATGAGCAGACAAAAGCCTACAGAGAATAAGAACGATTATCCTAAAGTTGATCGTATGCTTCCTCTGCTGGTAAAAAGCAAAATTGCATGTTGGAGGACATAAAAATAAAGCATACAAATAATTACATTATCCATTTTAAAAAAACTCTTAATTGGGAATTTGTACCAGGTGGTATATTTTCTGTGGAGTGAGGGGAAAGTGCGTTTTAACAGAAAAGTAAAACCTCCATTTTTGAACACTTTCAGGCTTTTACCCGAGGCTGATTGTCTAACCACCTCTAATAACTTCTTAAGTACTGAAATAACTCTCAACAAGCACCCATCTGGGACTTGCTCATCCGTGACTCTGAAGAAAAAAACATTTCTTGAAGAATTGCGAGCACAGAGATGAAGTGGAGAAATAAAACTGTTTTGCTTGGGCAGACAAGTTGCAATAAAGTGAAACTGAAGTCTCAAACTCCGTAATGAAAACAAAACACTGAGAGGTTCAGTTATAATCAATTAGATCAGAAGCAGAATTTATTATTTGGAATCCTTTGGAATGGCATTTTCATAGTTTTATACAGTTAGTTAACGAGAAATAGTTTCAATGCATGAAGATAAAGTTTTCTATGATTTTTTTCAACACCCCCCAGTCAGATGTTTAGTAATCATGAACAGTTTTACGCTCAAAAGTTTCATCTAGATTTTCAAACGCTTAGCATTACTTGTAACGTGAAAGACTCACATCTATACCAGATCAAATTTCAGCTCAATATTTGTAAAATTACCTGAGTTAAAGTCATTTTTGTGTTGGCTAACGTCAATTAGCTGGGGCAGCCATGTTGAATTGAGTTGGTTTTAGATGTGCATCCGTTGCATCATTTCTCAATTTATTTCTTTAAATCTACAAAGTTCATGAAATATTTTGCAAACAGACAGGGTTGACTCCAACAATTAATGTTAAAGTTTTAAGCAAAAGATGGTATGCAAATAGTAGAACTTAAAGTGTAAGTTGTGAATGACCCTTAGATACACAAACACAAAACTGCACTATTATTGCATTTCTTGCAGCCAATCTAAATGGAGTTAACTCCTGAAGTTAATCAGTTGTAAAGGTCCATCAAATTATTATATCTTGAAAGTTTCATTAAAGGTTTGTGGAATATTTTGCTAACAAACAGAGCTAACCCTAATGACAAAGGTTTTAACTAAGAGGTTGTGCAATCTGTTAGGACTCAGAATCTGTCTTGTTTTCTACTCATACTCTGATGCCACTGGTAATTATCATAAGCAGTGATAGGAAGAAGGAAAGACCAACATGTCTGCCTGGATTTCCCTAATCAGTGGATCATTTGCCTAATTAACCTCCTGCTACTGTATGTGTGCATTAATGTGACGGCAGCTGTTCAGAATAGTTCCTTGTTGAATGTGGATCACATTAACATTGCAAAATGTTTTTAAAAAATCACCAGGAAGAGATTATTTAACAGAATATTTGAAAAGAGAACTTGTTCAAATGAAGCCTCCTGTGGCTTTCTTCACAAGGATTTTTTACTAACTATTAAGTATAAGTATTTTTTTCTGTCGGTTTATTGTTTGTAGAGGTTAGGTGTTATTAGGGTTAGCTAGTTTCTTAGTTAGTTGGCATCATCCTTAGGCAGTGATTGTACAAACAACTGATCCCACTCCAGGAAGAGGTCATCATCTGTACAATTATAAGCTATTACTTGCTTTTTTTTGTAAGAGCAAACATTAAAACCCAACTCTGAAGGTGGCTCATTTTACCTGAAATGCATGGCTCATTTTAGCATTAAGGTAAAGTGAGCCACCCATAAAAAATGTTTTTTTATTTTAAAAATAGTTAGCTAAACAAAGATTTTGCAATCCATCTGCTGGAGGGTAACAAAATATTTATTATGAACCACTTTTATCAAATCTATATCAGTTTTTCACTGATTTATCAACCTTATCATTTTCATGAAATATTTGTCTGCCAGACCACTTACCTCACAGTTCTTCTCACCAAGCTGAATGCCAAGCACTGCTTCACCCACTACAAATATAACTGACCAATCAAATAAAATGTTTTTGTTCAAGTACAGTTCAGCCAACAGTTTTAAACAACTTGCAGCTATTGGCTGAAAAAATTTAAAGAGAGAAACACCCAAACCTTAGGTGGCTCATTTTACCGGATGGCCCAATTTACCTGAAGTCACTATATATGTATATATAGTCTGTAAGTTGACTGACATTCCGACAGTCTGAGGCAGTCTGTTGTTGGTTGAAACCATAACAAATGAACCCATCAGCTGGTAGGCAATTTAACTCTTCTGCATTCTGGGAAATGTAGTTAATTCTCAACACATCGCTCCGCTTTGATGATCAAAACGAATCCCGTTAAAACTACATTACCCACAACCCTCAGCAGCGATCGTAAACGGAAACCTGTCAAACAGCAGTAACGCCATCTTGACAGCACCCTCAAAATGGCAGAAAGCTGCGAGTCCGAAGCCGAGTCCGAACTAAGGTTCGGTTCCTTGGCTTTTTAAAACCTGGCGAGCCCGTCCTTCCACACGGAAGTGGTTATGGGCCCGGTGTCCGGCGCCGCAGTACACAGCCTGTGAGATGGATATAAGCACGGCCGTTTTCAACGCGGCTAGAGATGGTAAGCTGAAACTTATCCAGAAGTTGCTGAGCAACAAAACTCCTGAGGAGCTGGAGGCTTTAGCGGAGGAGAAAACACAGGGAAGCACCGCTCTGTTGATAGCCTCTCGATACGGACATTTAGAGGTTGTGGACTACCTCGTTGAACATTGTAAAGCTAATGTTGAGCAAGGGGGCTCCGTCAACTTTGACGGCGAGACTATCGAGGGGGCTCCGCCGCTGTGGGCGGCTTCGGCAGCGGGTCACCTCCCCGTGGTGAAAGCGCTGCTGAAGCACGGTGCCTCGGTGAACAACGCCACGTTAACCAACTCTACGCCGCTCCGAGCCGCTTGCTTCGACGGCCACCTGGATATCGTACGCTACCTGGTGGAGCACAGAGCTGACATGGAGGTGGCTAACCGTCACGGCCACACCTGCCTCATGATCTCCTGCTACAAAGGCCACAAGGAGATCGCCAAGTTCTTGCTGGACCGTGGTGCTGATGTGAACCGGAAAAGCGTGAAAGGAAACACAGCTCTTCACGACTGCGCCGAGTCGGGGAGCCTGGACATCATGAAGATGCTGCTGAAGTGCAATGCCCGCATGGAGAGAGATGGAAATGGGATGACCCCCCTCCTGGCTGCCAGTGTTACAGGTCACACCAACATCGTTGAGTACCTCGCCCACCAGCCTCACACCTCCAGAGAGGAGCGCATCGATTCACTCGAACTACTGGGGGCCACGTTTGTGGACAAAAAGCGTGACCTGTTGGGAGCTATGAGGTACTGGAGAAGAGCCATGGAGCTCAGGCAGGCAGGTGACAAAGCTGGATTCCTGGCCAAGTCCCCACCTGGTCTACCGGTCCCTGCCTATGGCTTTGCACAGGAGGTAAACACTGCTGAAGAGCTTGAAGCCTTAATCACAGACCCTGATGAAATGAGGATGCAGGCCTTGTTGGTCCGTGAGCGCATCCTTGGGCCCTCCCACCCAGACACGTCTTACTACATCCGATACCGGGGAGCTGTCTATGCTGACTCGGGCAACTTTGAGCGCTGTATCAGTCTGTGGAAATACGCATTACAAATGCAGCAAAGCAATTTGGATCCTTTGAGTCCCATGACAGCTTCCAGTTTCCTGTCCTTTGCAGAGCTCTTCTCTTTCGTTCTTCAGGACAGGGCCAAAGGCACCATGTCAACTCGCATCAACTTCCAGGATCTGATGGCTGTGCTGGGAAAGAGCGTGAGGGAGGTGGAACGAGCCGTGGTGCAGAAGGACAACCCTCCGGAGGCCCCTCAGTTCACCAAGGTGCTCTCCATCATTCTCCACCTCATCTTTTTACTGGAGAAGCTCGAGTGTAGCCCCGAGCAGGAGCACCAAAAGAAGCACACGGTGTACCGGCTCCTCAAGCTCAACCCCCGAGGTCGGAACGGTTTCACTCCCCTCCACATGGCCGTCGACAAAGAAACCACGTCTGTCGGCCGCTACCCCGTGGGCCGCTTCCCCTCTCAGGCGGTGGCGGCACTGCTCCTAGAGTGCGGCGCCGATGTCAATTCGCGCGACTGCGAGAACAACACGCCACTTCACGTCGCCGCTAACAATGGTTGTGCAGAGATCATGACCCTGCTGATCAAGGGAGGGGCTCACTTTGACTCAACCAACGCTCAGAGGAAAACAGCCCACGACTTGTACGATGAGCACAGCAGCGAGCACCCAACACTCTACCCCCTGAACTACATCACCCTCCAGTGTCTGGCAGCCCGTGCGGTCGAAAAGCACAGACTTCCGTACAGGGGGCTGATTTCTGAGGAGATGGAGGCCTTCATTGAGCTCCACTGACTCCCGTGAAGCGACGACCCCGTCACTTCTCCACCTGCTCTCCGTTCGATCACAAAGTTTTTGTTTTTTTGTCTGCACTGTTTTCATCTTTTATTCTTACTCCTGGCCGATTGTTGTCAGACCAAACTCAGCAATAATCCAACAACCTCTGGGATTACAATCTGGTCATATATCACTTAATTCTAATTTAAAGTCACACTGACTTTTAAAGTGATTGTTGGTTTTTACTAGTTTCTAATTACTGGGTGAAAATTCTACCAAATAATAATAAAAAATACAGTATAACTGGACTTGGATGGGTTTTCAGCTGGTGCTTGAATATTATGAGAGATGGGTTTTAATATTCTTGATTAAAAGGCATTTGATCAAAGTGTCCAGATGAAATGCATGTAAATGAAGTGTGGTTGTGGTAGTTCAGTTATTAGTTTGCAAACTCATTTAAAAACGAATTAAAGTGTTTTCCCCTTACTTGTTCGCACCTCCTTTGTCTCTGTTGTTGGGGGAACTGTTGGCGTTACTGGGCCAAACCTCTTGAATACACAAAGTCAAAGGTTTAAGCATAAAATTGTCAGCACCAGAGGAGGAGTAACTTTTCTTTTCTTAATATTTCAGACTGTGATTCTCTACACCAGCCTGCAGAAAACATACTTGAAAGACTATGGAGATGAGTGGTATAAATTGGGAATTTTTAAAAACAGGCTGCTACTATAGTTTTTAATAATTCTTCTGAATCCACACAAAGATTTCTAACAAATGTTGTTGGTATTATTCCAATCAGGGCTAATTTGGCTTTTAAAGCCAAACAAAAGCAATGTTATGCAATGTTGTTCAATGGTTGCTGATCCTACAGACTAACAAACTGGAGCTGATTTAATGAGTAAATTTCTGTCATCTGAGTTAATTAACTAAGAATGCCTTCTCAGTTTTCTCGTTCTGTATGAACAAACTGTTTCAAAGCAGAGTCTGATGTACTTAATTTTTCTTGGGGTAATCACATTATCAACAAAGATACGTATCTGATTTCAAGTCAAAAGGGTACCAAAAAAGTTCTTAATCATTTGCTCGAGATCTGACAAACGGTGCGCTTTAATGATTGGAACCAATGAGTCTCCAGCCATTTTTTTGTTTTTCATTAGTTAGATCCTTGTTAGACTACATTTTGTTTGTCTCGTGTTGTCCTGAATGTTTGGTTTGTGTGCCTGTGCCACGCGCCACAGAGTTGAATGCAACACAGAAAGGCTTCTGTAAGTCCTGGAACCCCTCACAGTCAGGCTTTGGGACTGATGCTGCCTTTGTAATGCAACTGTTTTAATTTAACTGAGCAAAAGCTTGTTGAATAAAATTCAGCATCCAAACCGATCCTGTGTGTGCTTGCATGTGAATGAGACCAGCTTTACTTTGGTTTTGGATTGTTCGAAGACAAATGGGAAAATTTTCTGAGTACACAAATTGACATGAACATTAATGGTTGCAGTCACAGGGCACGAACAACTCTCTACCCTGTCATAAGAGTCCGCTCCATAAAGTTCTTATTTTTTGACACGTTACGTCAGAGTCAGCATTACTAAACAGTAATCATTGACCTGTTCGTAGCAGCTCTATAACGGGCTCTCATCAACCTGAGAACATTGAAATAAAGCACAACAGACATTTGATCTTTCTCAGTTCTGAACGCCTAAAGTATAAATAGACCGCAATTAACGTCACTGCTGCCGGGCAGAGGTAGAGACAGGGCACCCACCTTGCTAATTTTAGGGCTCTTTGGTCCGAGCTTCAGCTTAGGAAATGGGAATAGTGTAAGGCAATACAGTCGGTGAGGTCACGAGGCGAGAGGTCATCGCAGCATGCAGACAGCACAGGCAATGATTTATTTTTATCAGGAAGTCGTGTGATTTAGATGCATATTCCTCAGATTTCAATATAAAAATGTATGTTAACGCGCTGTTTTTAGGCCAGTGTTGGTTTTAATAAATTAGCTATTTTTATGCTGTAATAAAGTAAAACTAAATCCTAGCAGCAGCTTTTCCTTTTTTTTTAGAAAGGGGTAATACAGACAACTTGACCTCTGACCTCATCAGAACCTGGAAAATGACCATTGGTTTGAAGATATAGGCTACAATTATGAAAATACATTAAATTGTGTCATAATTGTTTATTTTGTATGAGTATGTTGTGTTTAAAGGGGATTAAATTTAGACCTGGTATTTTTTTTAAACTTATTTTAGAAAAGTTTCCATATCGGGAAGAAAAATACTGTTAAGATACTCCCTCCTGCACAAGTAAACGAAAGTGTTATAATTCTAACCCGCCAGTAGGTGTCACTAGCAACAAAGAAAATAAACCAAAACGATAGCCTTTGTCTTGTAAAAGCCATGAGAAATGCTAAAAAATAATGTAGCTTTTAGTTTTAAATTGATTTTATTTTTGTTTTATTTTACTTCTCTTTCACGATCTACATATATAACATGTTTTTAATGAAAACTTACAACCAGTGACTAACAGGAAAATGTGTTTGCAGCGCGCCTAAAAAAAGATAAATCTAAGCTGACTGGCAAAAGTTGCTGGTACAGAGAATATTTGCGGTGTGTTGCCTGGGGGCTGAAGGTATAACGCCTCCTTCGTAAAATCTTGTATCAGAACAACCTCCAGCCTCACACTCTGAACACCTCCCAAATTTACCCCCTGATGCCAGCTAAATATGTCAAGCCGTGTGACCTAAATAAGTCGGAATCTAAAATAAATTCCAACAGTCTGCTTGTTTCTTTAAAGATTTGTTAAATGTGTCTTTTTTTCCTCCTATTTTTGTGTTGTATATCCAGTCAAATGTTTGGGTTACAGAGATGGATATGCAGTCAATTTAAATAATTAATGACATCATCCTATTCACAAGTTGTCCACATGGTGATTTTTCTTTTTAGGACATTCAATGTCATATTTTTTTCCAAACTACTTGCCAAAAAAGTCTTACAAATGTACTTGATGCTGAAGATTTAGTTGGCGAATACTGCTGGGAATAAAACCATGTAACAATAGATATAATTTTGCCAGTTTTCAGCAAGCTAGACACCCCCACCCCCTGAAAAGTGAAGCTTAACTAAATGTGCCGCAAGTGATAAAAAGAAAAAAGATGATTTTAGAGCTTGTTTCCAGAAAACAACATTTTAATAAAATCCTAAATAAAACTTAATTTTAAACTGAGTTTAATTAACCTTGTAGATTTAATTTGTTTGCAGCTGAGAATTTGAACATAAATGGGTAGAGGGCCCCAAAATACGATTGCTTGAAAGTCACTTTATTTTACTAATTTCTAATGAAGTGCAAGCAAGAAATTTTTATTTAATCATGTCGGTTGGCATCAACATAGTGTTTGTTTTTTTTTACAAGATTTTGTTCAATTTGCTTCAGAATTTGATTCAAACTTGTGTTTTGTAAAACTGTGACAGATTTTTCTCATCATTTCAGTCCTTTCCAGTGTTTCAGTGCTTCTGATTGTAGTTATTACATTAAAAATAACAGCAGCTCTGCTAGGTGCAAAAATGTGAACATAATTGTAAAGAAAAGAACGGCATAGGCCCCCAAAAGTATTCTGGCCCATGGGGCCTATACATCCTCCTATTTCCTGCCCTGTTTACAGCACAATAAATACCAATTAATTTCCACGTGTTTTTTTTTCCTCTGGAATTATTTTCCCAGTCTGTTGTTATGTAGTTACAGCTCTGCTCTGTGGGACCTACACTCTAAAAAGAGTATTTGGGCTGTAGTTCATGTTATGGACTTATTTACATTAACCTCACTTAATTCTTTTCCTTTAGTTATGACAACTTACTTTCATGAGTTCAATTAACTTAACAGTCACGCATTTTATCTCAAACAAACTTTTTACTTTGAGTCTAAGTGAAACAATTAAGTTTAATGCAGCTTTACGTCTGACGTCATTACGTAAGCTTTGCCCGGGACAGAACCCGCATCTCTGGTACGGACCACAAGTGCCACCGCCATTTCTTCTGAGTATCGACTGTCGACGAGATTCAGATAAAACAGTAAGTATGCTGCCCCACCATAACCAAACATTAAATAAACGGTGTAAAAATATTTAAAACTTTTTCTACCTTAAATTTGAAACAG
>JAVKLF010000064.1:11532691-11544291 GCA_034783495.1 Millerichthys robustus | reverse complement strand
TGGATTCTACAACCTCACACAGGGGTGTGTCCAAGTCTTGTCCAGGAGAGCTACCATTGTGCAACTTTCAGATAGACCCTATTTCAATACCACCTGAAGCTAATTTCTGAATTCACACACCAGCACAGACATTCAGCTCAGCAGAGGCGTTGTAATGAGCAGTTCATTTGATTCAGATGTATTGGAGATGGGATGCATCCGAAAGTTGCAGGATGATGGCTCTCCAGAACTGGACTTGGGCACCTCTGATCTAGCAGGCCGCTGACCAAAAAGGTTTAAGTATTCAAAAATACAACCCCAATTAAGCAGAAAAGTAATATTCCTCATGAAGTTTCAAAAGATCTGTGTAGCATGTTTAATGCATAATATTTTGTGAAAAACCTATAGGTTTGTGATGCTTTCACAATAAAATTTTAAATGTTCCATTTGTGTAGATTTATTATTTTAACCAAGTGGAATTTCTGAGTAGCATAAAGGTATTTTACTCCTATTTGAAAAACTAAAATAACATGCTAAAAAACACTTTTAAAATGATTTAAATGCAAGCTATATTTTAAGTAAAATGTGAGTGATAATTTAATTTGGGGTAGTTAAGTTTTTTAAGTTGGAACAACTTAAAATTTTGAGTTGACTTTCTATAAAATTAAGTAAGATGGATTAAAATTTTTTATTTGGAATAAAGTAAATGAATTGAGTAAGACTGACTTAAATTTCTCAAGTTAACCAAACTTAATAAATTAGGTTGGACAAAATTAATTGAATTACTTGTTACCAATTGAAACAATTCAATTAAGTTGGATCAACTATTTTCTTTTTTCAGTGTACTGCTGGACTATACACATTATGGCAATCTACAGGGGTTGCAAGGTGCTTATCTTCAGGTTGGCTCCACGTGTGTGTGTGCGGGGTGGGGCGGGGTTACTGAGTGGAAAAACAGGTCACCAAGAAGACCGAGCACCTGGCTTAGCATCCCTGCACCAATCAGCTGTCCAGGGAGAGCTTTTGAGGGAGGGGGCGCTAATGGGGGTTACAGGGGGTGATAGAGGGAGAGGAGGAGGAGACGAGAGATACGGTTGCCATTGGAGATCTCGGCTGCATCACGTCATGTGAATCAGAGGAGAGAAAGAAAGACGGAGGGAGGGGTGCTCCGGTGAGAGAGAGAGAAAGAGGGAGAGGAGGGGAGGGGAGGAGAGGAAGGCAGAGAGAGGAAGAAGGCAGGGAAAAGTGTCACGGAGCAGCAGGATTCTGTGGCCGCCAAGCAATGCTCTGCCGACCGGAGGGCTGAGGAGACACCCCCCGCCACCCCCATCCCCCCGCCGCAGAGCTCCGTCAGCCCCGCCGACGGTCAGAAGGAGACGGCGCGGAGAAGACGAGGAGCCTCGGCGATGTGAGCATGCAGCCTCCTAACCCTCCTCCTCTTCCACCACAAAGAAGTCAGACATTTCTGCTGATTGAGTGACCGAGAGAGGAGCTCCGTTTCCTGCTGGATTACACCCCCCCCACACACACACACACACACACCATACACACACACAAACACACACCCGGCTCCGCTGGTTCCCCAATCCCGAGGAGGCTTCCGGCCGCACATCTCCCCACATGAATTCAGCGGCAGACTGCGAGGAACAGCGAGCCCTCCTCAGCAAGGTGAGCCCACTTCCTCCTCATCAGTGAGTGTTGTTGCTGTTGATGTGTGCCGCTGCACCCCACCCAGGCTGCTTTTAGTCTCACTTGGCGAACTAACAAGGGGCAGATCTCCGTCTGGCCTTACACGTTCTATTATTTGCAGGAACGATTTGCAGGAACCCTGTCCTTGTGTTGCTCCTGTTTCTAAAGGGTTCGGATCAGGCTGCGCTCCCCTGTCACCTTCTCCTCATTGTTTGCTGAGCAGCTCCAGGGATCCCTGCAGACTCTTTTGTTCCTCATCCTCTCCCATTTAAAGTGCCTTATTTTGAAAAGCTCCTTTTAATGAGGTTTTTTGTCAAGTGGGGATTTTAGGAAAGAAATCGTGCTAAATTATTTTTTATTTTTTGACAAAAGAAGAAGTTGTTATTAAACCTTGAGTATTAAAAAAAAAGAATAGCCAGGATTCTTTACCCTGCGACGTACCTGAAAGTGCCATTATGATAATGTCATTTTGATCACTTCTGAGGAGGCAATCATGGACACATTATATGCATGTGGGCCATTAGACTAATAGAATGATTTTTTAAATTTTATTTTATTCCTGGTGTGCAGGGCACAAAGCGGTGAAGGGGGTGGACTTATTAATCAAGAACGTTTTGCAGACAATAGAGTGACTGCTGCATCTGTTTCTATCAAACCTTTTGATGTGCATACATCTATGTTATTGGAGTGTTTGGAACCACAACCATGGTTATGGGTTACATGTAATGTCATTTGTTGAAACATTTATCCTGACACATTATTTTTTTACTACTCACTGCTGCTGTTTGTTTTATTTATCTCTTTTTTCTTTCTTTCTTTGTGTGTGTGTGTGTGTGTGTGTGTGGGTGGGGGTGGGGGGGGGGGGGGGGGGGGGGGGGGGTGCAGAGGAGTTCAACCATTTTTTATTTTGTTATTATTTTTTGGATTTCCGCTGCGTGCCTACTGCAAAGTGAGAAATTGCCGTGCCGTGGTGAATCAGAGGGAGGTCTTCCTCCTCACACACAGATGGGCCGTTTTCCCCGAGGCGCTGTGTGTTTGCTGGTTATTGTTCCAGACCATTTCCACATCCCTAATTATTTTAATCAGTCATTTTTACGCATGGGCTCCTCTCTTTAGTGCACCTCCTGATTGTTGCTGACTTTTATCTCCACCCTGGCCAACAAAGAAATGGACAGGGTGCCGTAACGTACTGAGAAAAGCGGAAAATTCACCTTATTCTGAAAGGATTGTTCAGTGAACTTGGCAGTGCTTCCTCTAAATATTTGCGTCCAGTTGTCAGAAATATTTAGGGCCCTGTTAGGACCAGAGGGTCATGAAATGATAGCATGATTTGTGATGACGTTCATAGCATGTCACAGGGTTCAGTTGCAGAACTCAGTGGGTTTTTGGCTCCATCCTAACAGAAACGGCTGTAAAAAATCCATGTAGATGTGAAAAAAGTGTGCTCCTCACTGGAGCAGCTTTGGTTTTGTGTCAGAGGCCTCTTGAAGGCTCAGATTCCACAGCATCATGTCCCACGTTGCACTTTCTTTTTAGGTCCAAATCTCCCGGACGGACAGACTCCGTCTGCTTTGCTTTGCACCAGTCAGCTGGCAGGAAGGAGAAGCAACTTTGATGCTGCGAGCGTAGCCACCTGTATTACAAGCAGACAGACTCTTTGTTGTTGTCTTGGCATTGATATTAATTGACCTTTTCGAAGCTTTCCAGATGGGGATGTTCTGACTGCTCTTCTCTTCTCAGGCTGCTGAAAATAAGCCAGTATTCGGCACGCAGACCCAAACTGCTTGTCCAATATGACTGGAATGTATTGATTTTCATGACACTATTTTCGGAATGTTTTTTTAGACTATCTGAGCTATTTTTAAGGCATTTGCTGTTTAATTTTGATTTGTTTTACTGCGGCAGGATTAGATGTTTGCTATAGGGAAAAAGGGCTTTTGATTGGTTAAGGAAGTAAAGAAAAAGTAAGATCAATACTTGGAACAGTTCCACTTCTAAGCTGCATATTTCCTTATTTCTCCTACTTCAGCTTAAGCTCAATTTAACCGTGACATTTATTGCTGAACATAAAGCCACTTTAAGGTATATCTGATGATGCCAAAATTACGCTTTACAAACTCCTGCTGTCCAAACAAGTAATTTAGTCCAAACTGTATTCATGAACTGAAAGCGGGTCTATGGCTCTTGTTTAACATGCAGGAAGTGTTTTCACAGCAAATTTCAGCCGCATTTACTATCAATTTGATCACATTCTGTGAGATATTACATACATTAGTCACCTAATGAGCTATTTTTCAGAAAACACTTCTTAACGTGCAATGTTGTTGTTTTTCAGCGATAATGACCCGGCATTAGATTACTGAGGTGAACACAATTATGTCGTGATTTTGTTGATAATTATCAGTGAGCACTTAAAAATAATTTTATCCAAAAAAAAACCCCTCAAACCCCGTCAAAATAAATAGTGAATATGTTCAAAGACAAACTCTGAGCATTAAATAGATTGAATATTATTTGAATGTGTTAAGCAACTAAGTCAGTAAAAAAGCCTAACAGTAATAAAATATTGTGTCTCTGTATCAAAATGTAAATCAAGGCACATTTATTTAGACACAAACAATGAATTTGTCCAACGTTCTTTTGAGTTGATGCATTTAGGGACTGCATAAAAATGCGATATACAAAATAAAGTATTGTAAAAAAACAAAAAAACTACATTTATCAGAACAAAAAAGAAACCAATATATTTCTACTTTAAACAGTCACAGTCACACTCTGTATTTTCCTCTGTTGGAAATAGGTCTGGACATTAATGGGTCTGAAACAGAATTTTGGAAGGTCAAAGTTTCTGAAATGCACACACAAACAAATTCTAATGCTTAAACGTTCTGGAAGATTATAATAAATTTTTGTGTAGAACAGACAAACACAAAAGGAGCCATCTCAAAGATAGGATCAGGATCAACACGAGTGAAAACTCAAATAAAATACTTAATTATTAGGAAGTCAGAGATGAAAACAGAAGCAAAGGTTAAAATTGAAAACACATGAAGTGAAATTAAAAGATATTAAGAGAATAATATAGTGCAAAGACTGGAGAGTGTTATCAATTTCCATTAAATACACCAATATACACAAAAACATGACCTTTTTTCATCCCAAGTTTTCTCCAGGTACTACCGTTTCCTCCCACAGACCAAAAACATCAATGTTAGGTTAATTTGGTAACTCAAAACTGTATGTAGATCATTTGTCACATTTGTCTCTGCGTGGCCCTGCAATGGACTTGCGACCTGTCGAGGGTGTACCCCACTTCTTGCACCGTGACCTTTGGAGCCAGGCTCCTGTTCCCCGGGAAAGCGGGTAAAAGAAAATGGATGGATGGATGTGTTAGACGTTTATTATACCCGCCTCCTTTATGCAGATATGAATCGGAGTCTGTTCCTTAGAATCACTTTGCAGAGCCAGACCCATAATTATCTTCTTTTTTTTTTTTTCAACCACTAGGCCATTTCCAATTATGTGTGTGTTCATCTCGTCTCTGTGTGTGCATATATGAGTGAAGGCTAAGAGATGGGTTGCGACTTGACTGATGCCCTTCTCCTGATGAATCACAGATTCTGATGTGTCAGCAGGGATGAATAATGCACACTGCTCGCCTCTACCTCGCTCGCCTCTACCTCCTCCCCTTCCTCACCATCTCTTCTCCACCTCTTGTCTTCAGCCATTTTCCTCTCTTCACATCATAACTGCCACATCCGAAGACATTGTGGCCTTCCCCCTTTTTCTGCCCCTCCCTCTTCTTGTCTCCTCTCTTATGCAAAGCAAGGTTCTGCTGTTGATGCCTTCTACTCACTGTCCTCTGGTCAACCCAGCTCCAACAGCTAACTCATTCTTCCCATGGAGCTTCACAGAAACTCTCTTGTTGCATGCCAAAATGCCAATTCTAAGCTTTCCACCCACACCCCCCAATGAAAAAATGGCAAAATGTTGATGCAGTTCATTATTCAATCATGGGTCAAGGCAGGGAAGTTATTGACAATGTTTGACAGTTCCGTCCCTGATTGACAGGAGCCATTAGAGGGCTGCGGCTGACTGACAAGAGGCCTGATAACGCAGGAGACAAACTGACTAATCAGAACCTGGAAAAAGAGAGGGCATCGCCGGCTTTGAAGTGTGCAGCTAGCCGCCAATAAATGTTCAAACGCTCGAATCTTCTATATGCTCCCTGCTTCAGGCGCTTGACAAGTCCTTAGGTGTATCTTCAGCTTCTGCAGTGAACTACGCCTCTCACTGCATGCAAAGTATGCTCTGTTAGGATGAATTCATTTGCATTGGAATGAGGCCAAAAGAGCTCTGAGATTTTGCAAAACATAAAGTTGTATGACTTGGCTTTCTTCATTTAGAAAAATAAGGTCACATGACTGCACGAAGCATGAATGATATCCCTTTGGCTTTTCCTAAAATATTTTTTTTAAATCAACCATTATGCCATGCTGTGTGGCAAAGATAGCAAAATGGTCAGAAAGGTTTTAGATATTAATGTATTGTATAGTTTTTACTATGTCTGTAATTCATACTGATATAAGCAGACAATTACCAGAGATCAGTTAATAATACAGTTGTGTTGATAAATATAAGGGATATTTTTTTTGTCTGGTGTTTAGTCTAACCTATAAGTTCATTTTAAACTTAACTGTTATAAAGATAAACATGTATGAATAAAAAGTTTACAAAAATCTTGTCCAATCTTGAAGAGTTGTCCATTATAAAAATATTTTCAAGCTAAACATTGGTTGAGCTATAATAAAACTCCCACCAGTTACTGACTAAAACTATAAAAACACCTCATTTGCTTCAGATTATAAATATTTAAGATTTGTGTCCTTGAAAAACATCTTTCATGCTTGAAAAATGGTTTTAAAATGGTTCCAAACCTTGACATTTTACCTTAGCCTCTTTTATTATACAGAGATGTAAAATACCTTTTATTTTAGCTTTGTTAATCACCAAAATTTAGCTGCCCAGCACTGTTCAAACACCTTAACCTTAACCTCAAAACCCTAACCCCTGAGGCATCGCTCAATTAGTGTTTTTAAACTGAACAACAAATTATTCAGAGAAAACAGAAAAGAATGGTTATAATATAGCACTTTTTAAATAAACATACTTCCATTTGAGCTTAGCACATTGTTAATATTTTGTTCTGTGGCTTGTTATGTAAGCTAGCTAACGGTAAAGGAACATGCCTACTCTGCTTCCTCAACAACTATGCAGCGACAGCAAAGGGATTATTTGCATGGGAACTTGTGGCTCCATTTTATCCTCACAACTCACGGACATAAATAAACTCCAAAATGTGAAAACTCCAAGATTAGCCACACTTCAGAGGCAGCAGAAGCACGCCACAGTCTCTGATAGGTGTGTTTGGGTGGTGCAGGTGGAGGAGTACCGGCTGACGTGGGTGGCTCTTGTATACAGCTCCGTGTTTGTTTCATGATTGCTCTGTCCTCACCGCTCTGATGGATGCCAGTTCGGATGAAGTATTTGACGGAGGTGAGAGTAATGGCTAGTCATTTGTGAAGAGCGTCCGTGTGCAAGTCTGTTTCCCCTTGACGTACGCAGCATCTCCTCACTTTACGCAGACACACTCCCCCTGTCTGATTTCAGCTTCAGAGACGGAGGACAAATGCACCTTTTTTCTAGCCCATTAGCCCCGTTTTCAATTCTATTCACAACTTTATTGTCCCTCAAGGAGAAATTCATTTGGCATCACAAATCTCATCTCCATCAGGAAGTCATGCAATGGCTGGTTAGTGACAGAACTGCAAAGGCTGGTCATCTGTGGAAATGGGCTTCATTCACCAGCATCAAAGAAACATCTGCTCATTTATGTTGAACTCTTTTTTTTTTGTTGTTGTCATTGTAATGTATGTTGTCAAAAAGCTTAATTATAAAGCATAAACTATTTTTCGACTGTTGTACAACCATTGAAGCCTTTTATTTTTTATTTTTTTAGCTTTTTCTCCCACATTGCCAGATGTGGTTTGCCAAAGCTGGTCCATGCATGTGCCAGCACTAAACCAAACCACAACTGAGCCAGTTGTGGCATGCCATCTTAAAACAGTGCCATCATTGCCAGACCTGGCCCACACCTGGTTGACAAACCACTTGCCATCCCAGCAGTGAAAACCTGACACCAGATCTGGCCCACACCTGTCTGCTATGTGGGGCTTTTACCTTTATCAGTGTTGTTTAAGATTCTTCGAGATCTTGACTAGACATCCTTCCAGCTCAATTTATTCAGCACAATGTAGCAGTCCTGTCTATATAGGCTTTCACATTTGATTGTGGATATATATGATTGTCTTTTAGTATAACAAAGAACAGCAAAAATGCTTAAATCGGAGGTAATCGGACTTCAGATCAATTATTGAAAACGTTTCGACATCTATCCATCCAGGAGTCTTTGTCAATTCTGGTAGCTCACACTGAGCTCAGTGCGAGCTACCAGAAATGACAAAGTCTGGTTGCCTTCGACTCAAGCCTGTTTGCTATTGCAATGACCTGGATAACTGAGAATTTGCACAGGCATATTACAAAAAACAACTTTTTATTAGTCCTGTGTCTTAGCAATGCTGTTAAATGCTAACCATCAAACAGAATGAAGTGGGAAATCTTTTAATGCTCTTTAAATGGTCCTGGTGTTTTTGCAGCACAGTCTTGCAGTTAATGAGCCCTCAGTGGACAATGTTTCATGTGATCATGGCAGACAGGTGATACCATAGTAGCACTAATCCACAGGAGAGAGTGAGTTTCTTTGCAAACAAAATGATGTGTCTCCAGGATCTCCCAAAGGGATTTTTACAGAAGCTGAAAATAATAATTAAAAAAAGGGCTGGTTCAAAACTGCAGCACACAAGGCAACGAAAGATTCAGTTCAGTTTTTGACCAGTAGTTGCACAATCAGTCGTCTGAAATCTCTTTTTTGTTTGTAATAATTTTTATTTTACTACCTTAAATTTTTTTCAAAATGTAAATAAAAACAAAATGCAATGATTTGCACATCTCATAAACCAACAAAAAATAAGATTTTCTGTGAAGGAAATGACATTATTTCATTACTTTTAGTCAGTTTTTCGCAGACTGGTGAATCTCTGCCCATCTTTACGTCTGATAGATTCAGCTTCTTTTAAAATCTCCCATCAGGTTAAAAATTAGGATATATATTTTAAAACTATGCAATTTCTTCGTTTACTTCTTACTCACTAAGAATCATTGTGAAGAAATATGTATTTATGAGATTTTTAAATCATTACATTAGATTTGTATTTACATTTTGCACATCTTCCCAACTTGTTTGGAAGTGAGGTTGTATGAATTTATTTTCAAAGGTCCTTACAGTTAAAAATCTTATTGGTTTGTTGGGCAGGAAAGCTCCATTGTTGAGAAAAAACAAAGAATTCTTTAAAAAGTGGGTTGAAATTGTTCAAATCTATCATTATTGAAGTGCAACTGAAATCTAAAAAAGGTCCAGATAATAACTAATAATGACATCTAGGAGAATAAAGGCACTCTCTGTTGTCAAAAGAAGCATTTTAATTGGCCGTGGTGATGGCTGATATCTCTTTTATGGATTTAAGAATAAATTAAGTAATTTTTTCATTTGCTTAAATTACATTTGAATTTGGTATTGGCCCTGTAATTAGGTAATGATACATAACTGTGCATTTCTTATGTCAGAGATGTTTAACTATTACGGCTGTACATGAAAGTGCATAATTATGTAGACATCAGTATGTATGTACAGTACGCTCTGTGCCAGGATAAGAGTCTGTGCCAGTCTTGGATGCTAATTGGACAGGGAGTTAACAAGGATTCAAGCATCAGCCGGCGTAATGAGCCACTGCACAGATGATCGGCTGCGTCTGAGGAAGAAAAGGCAGCAGAGTGAGAGGTTGCTTAGAGAAAATAAGGCTGAATGTTTGGGAGCTCTGTGGACTCCTTTCAGTCGGTCAAACATCATGAAGGTGTCTGGATGGGGATTCAGAGTCATCTTGTTCTTTCGCTTTGGTCAAATTACAAACTTTGATCAGGTGAGGATTCATCTACAGTTAAAATTTTCAACTGCAGCAAATAGAAAACTGCCTGTTGTTTCTCCATTTCTGTAATGTTTATAACAACTTTTAAACCACATTTATAGCATGAGAATTCATACAAAGAAGTGTCTATGTGTTATCGTCCACCGCCATGAAACGGAGACAGGCGATAATATTCTGTGTTTGCCTGTCTGTTTGTTAGCAAAATATCTTGTAATCTATTGGAAGACTTGATGAAACTTGTACAAAATAATCATTGGATGAGCATCATCTAGTCTGAGTAGGATGTTATGTTTGGGGCCATCCCTGTTCAAGATGGCTGCCAGAGCCAAGTGGCTTCAGAAAACACAAAAATTATAAATCAGTCAGAACCCTGAGCATGACATCTTGCAGTGTTGCAGATCATGCATAAAACTATTTTCACAAAGTGATCGTCTTAGTTTGAAAAGGCAGCAGGCCCTATATATGTGGTCTTTAAGAAATGCATGGCCTTTATTATTTAGAAATATATTTTCTGAAAGGAATAATCAGCTTACTAATCATCTTTAGTGGCAAGACAAAGTAATATTAGAGATGCTTCATTCCAGCAATAATTTTTTTCTTGCGGCGATCCACCCTGGCCCTTCTAACAATCATCTCGATAGGTACTTTTACACCACCTGCTAATACAACGTTCTGCTTAGCAGGATGCAGTCCATCTGTTGCTGAGCTCGTCTGCGGTTGTTCCATCCATTACGAGATGCCTCTCTGTAGCTCTGATGGTCCGTCTGACCTTGGTGCCCCTTGGAGGGGCACATTTGCGGCACTATTGTTGTGCCACAACAGCTCTCTGAGATTGAGGTCAAACAGAAAAGTTAGTTTTGTTAATCACACGCTGTCCTCCACCCCTCATCATCCTGAATGCTTGCCCAGACTTAATTCTGACATAGAAATGTAATAAAACTGAAACATTTAATTTTTTTAAAAACTAGGTAACAGGGATTTAAAGGAAGAGCAAAGGTAATGCTGGTTTGTAATTTCATTGATGTGCAGCAGGGAAGGCTATGCAGCTCTTTTCTCCTAATGTGGGGATTAGACAGGGTGTTACACAGCCAGGGTGTTAGTGTAAATGTACAAAAAAATCAAAGTGGAAATCTGAAAAAAATTCCCCGTTAGCTGTAAGGGATCAGTTAATTAAACAACCGCCTCGAGCAAAACTTCTGCTTCCTTCTAGAAAACTAGGATGGTGTGAGTAGAGACAAGTTTTAAGATCACATTTTCTTCATCATTCAAAGTAGGATTTTTTCTTCAATTTATTCATTTATTGGACTGACAAATTCAGGGTTTTTTTAACATTACATTATCAAAATGTAAAGGATACATTTCAGAGTCAAAAGATTGAAACCTTCAATCCACAAAGCCAAACTTGTGGATGCACACAAAGGAAAACAAAAAGTCTTCAAACAAAGATTTCTATAAAGTTAACCAAGACTTTCTGGTTTAGAGTCAACCGCTTCAAGTATATCTCATTCATCACCAGCTGGTTCATTTATGCAGCTAAATGTTCATGGAGAGCAATTTGTTTTTTTCACTCGTTAGGTTTGAAATACTCTCCAAACTACCCCTAGTTCAATATGTCCTCTGTAAAGGACATTTGTAAACTAGAGTATCTGCCACCCCCACGTACGCTACATATTCTTTGGAAACTGAGGATTTTTGAATTATACGTAATTTGTAGGAGTTTGGCAGAAGTTTTCCTTGGAGTTAGTTGGGTATAGCATCTATCTATCTATCTATCTATCTATCTATCTATCTATCTATCTATCTATCTATCTATCTATCTATCTATCTATC
>JAVKLF010000064.1:11474516-11506980 GCA_034783495.1 Millerichthys robustus | reverse complement strand
TGAGAAGGATGGGACGGGGGATCAAACCGGCAACCCACCGGTCACAGGACGACTCCCCTAACCACTCTTCCACAGCCGCCCCTAGATCCAGATCCTCACTTTAAAATAAAAAAGTCTGAACAATTCCTCTAAACAAGTTTCCACTGCTGTTTTCTTATTTTCTTCTACATTGTTATTCAGGGTGACAAATACTTTTTAAACCCTGTAGTATAGATTTTATAATAATTCATCTACGTTCTTTTTTTTTTTTTTGTGGGGGGGGGGGGGGGGGGGTCAGCTCTGATGTGTCCTTTGTGTCACATTGACAGAACAGTGATTCACCCGAACACTACATCAGGCCATAATTCACATCAATGAAACAGCAGCAAGACAAATGGCTCCGTGAGATTCATCGCAGCCTCTAATAGGATTTAAAATCACCAAAACCATCACAAACTTCAGCAACAAAATGTGCTGCATAATGAACCAAACACTGCAGCGGAATGGCTTTAAGGAAATCAATTACACATGAGCTGGGCAGAAAATAGCTCTGAAATGTGTTGGGGATAAAACACTTCTTTAGGATAAGATTTTAATGGTGGCGCCGTCTGATTCTGTGGACGACTGTCAGGTCTGAGTGGAGCAGCAGCAGTTCGTGGGAGTAAACATTAACGGGACAGACGCTGGCTTTGATTCCTGAATTGCTAACAACACCAATTTTTACAATGTGCATTATATTTTTTCTGAAAAAAAAAAACTAGACCAATATTTAGATTTGTGGCCCTTTTTTTAGGGTCACCGGTTTTCCCTTTCTAACACACCTACAGGTTGAGGTTGTGTTGCAAATGTGCTTCGGTCTAATAATAAAATCAAAGAGTCTGAAGCTTTGTCTCCTCCTGAAAAAGGAGTTTATAATTTGAATTGTGTTAAACAAAGCAGACAAACACAACACCAACTTTCATCTCCAACTCAACAAAATGACACAAAAGTGTCCGCCCTCTCAAAGTTATTGCTCTGTTTGGATGCCTTAGAACCAAAAATGTTTTCATTGTATTTTTAATCTGTGTGTTGCTGTCAATAATAAAACTTTAAAAGTGACAATTCTAAAAAAAAAAAAATACTGCAGATTAAATATATTAAATGTATTGTTGCAATCAGATGTGCAATAACTCTTATGGTTCAAAAACAATCAACACAGGAAGTTCGAACGTTTTGCTGTTTGTCACAGAAGACATAGAAAATAAAAGATGTGGACAGCACCTTGAACATGTCAAATAGCTGTGTGTCACAGACAACTTTCCCAGTTGTCGTTGCAACTTTCTGAGTAGGTATAAACCCAGATAATAGGTCACCATGTTGCAGAAATCTGTTCTGTATGTGCCTGGTCTTCCTGTCCAAACTGGTTGAGTGATCATTCCGCTTCTTATTTTAGTTTCACAAATAGATTTTTAAAAAGAAAATCCTTTCTGTTGGACACAACAGGTTCTGCTACATTCTATTGATGAGCCTTAGTCATGAACACATAGGTTCAGTTACGTGTCCAGAGGCCAGAGTTGCTGGTGCTGCCTGCAGTACCGATTACTGCCAACAGGGAGATATGAGAATGAATCACAGAAAAAAAACATTTTAAATTTTATTTGATCCTGTCAAAATAGTTGAAAAACACAAAACATAACAATCTACAACAAGCAGAGTAATTAAATAATTTATATTCTTTATAAGTTATGTATCAGTTAGGGACAAAGTATGAATAAGTTACAGATTTGCTGAAATCTTTAGCAACACGTCCAAAAGAGACTTCTAGCTATTTTAATTTTATCCCATCTTTAGGGCTTGCCAGCATATTAGACAAAACCTTCATAAGTTGGTATAAGATTTCTAAAGCTTGACAAGACCTATAGTCAAACAAAAATGAATGATATTAACACTTTCTTTGTAAAAACTAACAAAAACTACAGATTTCTTTATTTTAGGGCATAAAACACACACAAATCATAATACTGCCTTCTCTTTACTTTTTGTTCTGATAATATTTCTGAGCTTGTGATCTTCAGCAAACTGCAGATGAGCAGAAAAGCTCTTTTTTGCAGAAAAGTGGATTTAGCCCTGCAGGGTTCTTTGATATTTTTCCATAGAGGAGGACTTTTGAACATTTGTCCACCTAACAGACAAAAATACACTGTGTTCCTTTGCAACCTTGTAGCCTATTGATTTGGATAAGGTTTTTATTTTTTTCTGAAGAAATGCCTCTGGGAAAAGGTAGCCACGGTACTGAATTATCTCTGTTTCTAAAAAGTTATCCTTCAGTTCCAATTTTTTCTTGATGCTTAAAAAATGAAATAATGTCTTATCTGAGAGGCATTATTTTCACCAAAATGATGTAAAGATCTCCTAATTTTAAGGTCCACTTAATCAGACCTGAACTCACTCACATAAATAATCATTTTCTTTAGTAAAGAAACAAACTAAATATTTTGTCTCCTTTTCAAAAATTGGTTATCTCTTCAAACTAATCTATTTTAAGTGTTAGTGTCCAGCTCAGCTAAATTATTTTCTCACTTTGTGTGTGTGGAGGTGGGGGGTGGAGTCCAGATGAGCTCTTTGACCTAGATGTTCTGGAAAAAGCTATCAGGTTAACAGTATCTACTGTCATCTGATTAGCTAAAGCTCTCAGGCCAGTCGACATAAAACACTCCGCAGCTCAGTTTACTTTAGTCACATCTCATTCTGAGTCAGTCAGCAGCTTCCAGACTTCTCTCTCGTCTTCTCTGCCCTTTTTTTTAAATAATTTCCCTGTTTGCACCTTTCTTTGCTCGGCTCCCCCTCACCGACAGTCACCACCGAAGCTGGTTCACTTCCAACTTTATCTGTTTGTTTATGAGCCGGCTGACCTCTAAATGTGAAGATGTACTCAGTTTTTTTTTTCTCCCTCTCTCTGTGTATGGTAATGAAAAGTTTTGCATCAAATAAATAAATAAAAAGACGATTTCATTTGCCAGTTTCAAAGTTTGTGCTGATGGTTTGCGCGGTATGAGCCGCTTCCAGCTGTCAGACGAGCTCCTGTTTGCACAGATCCACCTGTCCAGTCCTGCCTCTCCTCCGCTTCTCATCCTGCGTTTGCCACTTTCTGGAGAACAGATTTAGCTTGCACAGAGGTTATTTTATTGCTACACCCCCCGCAACACACTCTTAAACTCTTTCCTGTTCCACTGGATTATAAGAGAAGAAACATAGGGAGACAGAGGAGGGGAGGTGTTTTCTCTTTCATGTAGCTGCAGAAGACAGGAGCAGATGGATGTCTCAGCTCACTAAACAGCCTCAGATGCACAAACACTTGGACTGCAGCAGAATATACACAATATATAATGTTTCAGATTTTTTTAATGTATAAAAAGAAGAATATAACAGGGTACACATTTTCTAAATTAGTGCTTTGCTGCTTTGTAGCAGCGCACGTCCTTCATCTTTCATTTTACATTTGCAAAATTTATTTTCAGCCGCATTCCTGATGGCACTCAGTCAGCCTGGCACAGTCCCATCAGTCTACAGGTTCACATTAATCTGGAACCTCTGGTCGTGAGTGTGACCGGCTGGCCCGCTTCTGGATTCGTTTCAGTAAGCCGGGGGTGGGGGGGTGGACGAAACCTGAGCTCGCAGGTTCATTCAACTGCAGCCACTCTTCACTCAGATCGCTTTAACACATGATCTGTATCTCCTGCTGTTTGGATCGGGTGAAACTGTACCTCCCCCTCAGTGCAGTTTTGTTACTGTAAAGTATTCGTTCAAATCTGCCATTTGGGAGGGAGAAAATAAAATCTGCATTCACCTTTCTACACTGAAAAAGTACAAAAGGCTGTAGACTGATTTCGTGACGGGAAGCTTCCCACCGCTGAAATGAGACGGAGCGTGAATAGAACAGTGTGTGAGTCTGCAACATCCCAGTTGGTTTGTAAAAGTGGACGTCAAAGCCATGAGTGAACGTTTAACTGCAGCTAACAGGAGAAATGTCTGAAGTGAAAATAGAGAACAGTGAGGAAACACTGCGATAAAAGTCAGGAACAAAAATGTTACCATCAGGCGGCCTTTTCTGCTTGATTTGAATACTAAAAACACATTTAAAACTTTGTTTTTCTTATCCTAATTTGAGAGTTACTGACCTTCAACTTTAAACTGCTTTAGTGTTTAATCGCATCTTTTTTTGACAGATTTTATTTCCAAGATGGAAATTTTTACTTGTATTTAAATAAAGTTTAGCATAAAAAAAGCCACATATCTACAGTTGCAGTTATTTAACAGTTTATCTGAATCCTAAGCACTGCCTCCTCTCACTTAAAAAGCACTCGTTAATCAGGCACTAAATGCAGTTGTGGAAAGAAAAAACCTCTAAAGATCTCCTATTGCACCAATAATAGAGATAATTCTCTACTGTCAATATCTTCACCTTTGGCTGTTTTTATGTGTTGAAAAATTGTTTTCAAAGCTGAAATGTTTGGCTCATGGGTGGAACTAAACTGAAAATGTCTAATGATTAATACGATTAGAAGTTGAGTATTTATTTAGACTTTTTCTGTGAATAAAATTGGAAAACACCACAATTTAAAAAACAAATCACTTTTCCATTCCACTGATTCATGACATACAAAACAACTTCAAAAAATCGATTTTAATTGCAAATTACATCATTATTCCATATTTTGCAGTTATTTTGATTTTAGAAGACGTAAAGGCAGAATTAAACAAAATGAGTGGTTGTCCTGATTAGTGCGATTCATGTGAAATGTAAAAACAGCAAACAACTGTAACTACATACAAAAATACTCTGATTACATATTTGTTCAATAAAATATTATGTCTTATTGTGTTATACAAAAAATGGTTTGTGATGACCAAAGCATCGTCTATTTATATCAAAGGACTAAAACAAGAAAAAAAACAGAATTTCATCTGTTACTGGAAATATACAACACTGTCATCCTTCAGTATCAATCACCACCTGGCAGGCAATCATGTAAAATCCAGTTTGTGTTTCTGTTTTTCTGTCTCATGAGCCAGTGCACAGATATTAATCAAACTCTCAATTTGTTTCCGCTACAGCTAATTGCATTTAGAAACTATCCCCCCTCTCCCTCAGGTTGGGAGCCACCGGATTTAAGACACCAAACAGCTCTTAATCGTGATAGTTGAATGAGAGTTGTGTCGCCATGAAATACATTTTAAATTGCATTTTAGGCGCTTTGTTTTTGTGCAGTTTGTGACAAAGACGATTTGTTCCTACTTTTCTTAGTTGAATTTATAAAAAACAGAGAAAGAAATAGTTTGACAGATATTAAATAATATTTTATCACTCTTTTACAAGCCAGATGCCTTTTATCACTCTCAGACTATCGAATTTAAAACAAAACAGAACAGTGCTCTGTGTGTGTGCGTGCGTGCGTGCTTGCGTGCGTGTGCGCGCGTGCAGGCATTTTCATCAAACACACGAGTGTGTACAGTATGACAATGTGTGTGTTGTGTTCATGTTGAGCTTTTCTTTCTTTCAGAGTATTTCTGTGCCCCTCCTCCACACACACACACACACACACACACACACACACACACACACACACACACACACACACACACACACACACGCACGTATGCACACGCACACACTCCCCCTTCCTGCAGGCTTCATGTCAAAGTCATTTTACAATGACATGAAAGTGACAAAAAAAGCAAAAAACAAATAAATGAAATACAAAAGCCTCTGCTGGTTACTCAAAAGGCCGTTAGCACAAACTTCATTAAAAAATAAAAAAAAGGAGGACTGGTGTGTGAGAATCTCACCCTTTGCACTGAGGAATACCTGATGAGTGCGGGGTGTAATTATAGAGCACGTTTAGGGAGACACTGTTTATCACAACGGGTTCTTTTAGGTGGGAGGATTAAAAAAAAACGGAGGAAGTAAACAGCTAAAGAGCGTCATTGGGTTGTTGCCTCGGGGTAAAGCTGCTGTCAGTTTACTGCCAAAATAGCAAAAAAGGCTTTTATTTCATGGCAGCAGGAGAGGAATCACTCACTGCTACAGAGGTACACGACTAAAAGTGTAATCCGAGGTTACCAAAATAAAAAAGTCAGTTGTTTTTGACTTGCCAACTTTTTCAAAAGAACCTTTCAACTTCGAGCATGGCTTTTTTTTTTTTGTTCTCAGAAGAAGTGAAATGGAAGGCTGTGTAAAAAAAAATATTATATTTTTCTACAAAAAACACAAAACAAAAAAAACCCCTACAACCTTTGATGTGGATCAGTGCAACCCGTTCATATCGTGCCTCGCAGAAATAACAAACCTAGCTGCCTTTATTGGCTCATTGAAGTAATGAGCAAGACGACACCCAAGGGTCAAACTGGAACAGGCAAAAGGAAAAAAAAAAAAAAGAACGATACTTCCAGATGAAAAAAAGAAGCGTTTTCTCCAAGTAAACATGCTTTTGTTCTCTTGCAGGAGCATTGCAGATCGAGAACAGCGAGGAGACGGACCAAGGGAAGTACGAGTGCGTGGCCACCAACTCTCAGGGAGTGCGGTACTCCTCACCTGCAAACCTATACGTCCGAGGTAGGACATGAAGGCATAACACACACACACACACACACACACACACACACACACACACACACACACACACACACACACACACACACACACAATGTTATATCTATTAGGCTGCTCTAATTCACGAAGCTACCTCTATTCCATGACTGTGCTCTTGAACAAGTTTTACTAACCCATCCATTGTCTACAATACATGTTGACCCTGTTGTTTGGTATTTCTCACAATCACGTTCCACCTTAAACCTTAATGTGATCCGGAGAGTCACAGTGAGCTCACGCTTTGGTTTAAGTGCATGGAAACATCACTGATCTTACTGCTGAAGTGGTTTCTGTACAAGAGGCAGATCGAACATAGAACAAAAAACACTTGGATGTTCTCGACGAATTGGGCCCCTGGATGTTGGTGTTTTACCTGACGTTCAGATTTGTTATTTTAGTTTTCATTTTAAAGTGGCCTATCAGAATCATGTGTGCGTGTGCGTGACGTGCGTTGGAGCGAGTTGCTTTCTTTGCGCTGGCCGTTTTTATTCTCTCTGTGTTTCCTCGTTCTCTCTTCTCCCTCCCCCCCCTCTTCCCTCTCACGTCATTGTGTTCTGCATCAACCCCCTTCCATCCCTCAGAGCTTCGAGAAGGTTGGTGCGCTCTTTCTTTTCTTTCGGTACTCCTTTTTGTTTCAGAAAGCGACCCTTAATGAAGCGACAGGAAGCAGAAAAGGAGAAAAATAAGCATTTTAAAAAAATAGCAAAAAAGAAAGTTTAGAGTCCAGCGGTTAGAAAGTGTCTCCAAAACTGAATTGAGCAGAGCCGCTGCGATGACGAAGCGGTCTGATACGCAGCAGAGTGCATTGACTGCATTGTGAGGCCTTGTGTGCAGAACCCTTGGTATTGCCTTCACTCCCCAAATCAATGTTTTCTGCATGGTATGATCTTGTTGTCATGGAAGCCCAAGAATTGGAAGATTCAAAAGAAGCAATGTTTGCATGGAAGGACTGAGAGGAAAAAGAGAAAGGAGCATGTCTGTTGACTGATGGACTGACTGCAGCATGGCACAGTGTGTCCGCGCTTCTTGATATGCCTGGATCGTGACATTTTTGAACTTGCTGTCTTTTTTGAGCTTTGCATCTGTTTCCTTATTTTGTTGTCGTTCTTTTGGTTTCTTTGCCCCGTCATCCACGTCATCACATCTGCTCTAGCTGTTGCATTGCGTTGGAAGTGTTGCACACGCAGTGAAGTTTCTACATACACCTTTGTTTGGGAAGTTTTTATTTTTTTTGCTGGATTCATGCCATAAGCTCAAGATGGGCAAAAAAATATCTGCATTACCAATACGTTTGTTTTGTTTAAATTTTTGAAATATGACTTTTACGAGAGGTGGCAACTCAGTAGGCTGCAACTAGTTGATGAACAGTATTCCCAAAAGGAGTCTCCAGACTCAAACGTTGCTGTGGCGTTTCATTTTCCTCGCTTGGGTAGCAGAGGCTCACAGTGTCTATGCTTGAATTGTTTAAAAAAAGTTTGAGTGACAAGTTTTCTCTCTAAATAAACACAGAGTTGTCTCAGGTGTCTCAAACCTTTCCCAGTTTTACCTTACCTAGTTTTTTTTTCATCATTAGCATTCATTTCTTATGCCTTATTCTCTATCGACAACCCTTTCATTTATTATACGTAGCTTAGTCGTGCATTTAGTCACAATCCAGCAAATCAGGTAAAACCCTAACTAAAAATCCTGTTATTTGATTTTGAAAAACATAATTACAGTAAAGTTGATTCTCTGTTGCTCTTTCCTCACCAAAATCAAAGATTATTGAAAAATTCAAACTTAATTTTCTTGGCTTGAAAGTTGGCCAGGTGTTATAAGAAGAATGCACCAAATACAGTGACAAAAGGAGAAACAGTATCTCAGGACATAGTGTTTCAGGTGGTTATAAGCTCAACATTTTTTTAATACATAAATTGAGTGCTTTTCTCAAAAGTAATACTAATGTGTTCAAAAATAAAAACTAACTTAGAATCCCTAGAAACCAGCTTTCTAGATGGATAATTTCTCACAAAGTGTCTCGAGATTTAGCTATAAAACCCAAAAAGCCAAATTGGTCTGGCCCAGTTCTGACCCACATGTCCATACCTGAGGCAATGTTTGGCCCTGATACCACAAAGAATAACAGTCCTTTGGTGGCCCAGATGCAGTTTGCCAGAGGTGGTCCATGCATGGGCCCACGTATACTGGACAACGACTGGGTCAAACCGCAGTTGGGCCAGACCTGGGCCACATCTGGTTGACAAACCACCTTCCATGCCGAGTCAGCCGGCGGTGCCAGCCTGAGACCAGACCAGATCTGCCCCACATCTATCTGCTATGTAAGAACTGTTGTCTGAACAATGTTAGTTTGGGAATGAAATTGCTCAAATAAACCGGCTTTTTTTCTGAAAAGGGTTTTTAATTGAATATATTTTGCTGTAATACATTGCTCAGTATTATCGCTTTTCCGTGTGTTCTGATATTGAGACAAAACAGTCCATCTTCGAGATGGAACAAAACAGCGTTCCCCTACACCCCCGATAAATTTTCTAATAAATGAGATTTGTATGGAAAGTTGTATCATTTTTCCTCTAAACTCCTCCATAGTTCATGCTGTTACCTTCATCAACAGCATCAAATCTGCTTTTTAAATCAGCAGCGCCTCGAGGCCTGAAGTGTTTCCTTTTCAGCACAAAGATTTCTCCCGTGTCTCTAAATCTGGCAATAATATTTTATTTATTAGACGATGGAATCCTCAAGCTGACTGCAGTTTTACATTTAGGAAATGTTATTTTCTACTCACCCACACAATCTGTAATAGAGTAACACACACCTCTTCAAATTTATTTTTGCTAACTGATTGCCAATAAAAGAAATACTTGTTTAATCAGATAGAGTTTATTTTTATTCTACAGAACCTTTGCCATGTTTTGGTACCCATTCCAGCTTTTTTTTTTTTTTTACCTGATTCAAAGCAGGATTTAAACACTTCACAACCGCCCAAATAAAGTTTGTGAATAGAATGAGCTTCTTTTTTTTCATTTTTACAAATATAAGCTTTTTTGTCAATATGAAGTATACAATAACCAGTTTTATATTTACATTGTAAACTCAGAAAATCATATATGAGCACATTTTTCTAAGCCAACGAAATAGTTCTTTTTTGCGTTGTTTATTAATATTAAATTCTTTTTTAACCTAAAGAGTTTGACTCCTCTTTCCTCGACTTTACTGTAATGTTTTGGTTGTTTTGCCCTCCTAAAGCATTTGTTTTGACTGACATTTAAAATTAATCATATCCATTCTCCTTTTTTAAGTAATTTGGGGGTGGGAGGTGGGGGTCTTAATGATTCTCTCTCATTACAGTGGTTAATGAAAGTGTCCTTGAGACAGACAGGATGGTGCTGAGTAAATGTCAGCCATGTAGGTGTGCGGCGATCCGGCAGTAATCCTCACGGCCAGCCAGAGCTCTCCCCCGGCCCCCTTAGCCCTGCAGACTCCCAGCAGAGGACAGGACTAATGATAGTTCCTCTAATAAAGATTGAAGGTCTGAAGCTCAAACTGTATAGAAAGATGGAGGCGAATCAAGAAGCCCGGCTCGATTAACTTAAAGCTGGAGCCGCCGAGAGCATGTAAGGGATTATCTTTTGTTATGAGCTCCATTTATTCAGAAGCACTCACCTGTGTCCGTGCGATTGATTCCTCAGTCTTCAGACTCTGGTCCTGACTGATGTATAAACAGTTGTCTTTTTTTTTTAAGATGCTCTAAAGTCGAGTTCCTGCTTCAGATTCAATTCATCTTCATTTTTTTTGCTCCCATTACCAAATTAACCCACGTTCCGCTTAATAAACAGATTTTAATTGGTGTTTCTTTGTTGCTCTCTTTTTTTTTATTTTTTTGATTCAAAGTAATAATAATAAAGCTGTTGTCGTGCTGCATTGCACCTGCTTTGTCTTGTGCATGGGGGCTGCCTGCGTGTCTCCAGCATGCTCCGAGGAGGAGACGCTTGCTCAATCATGTCTGTTTTCTAACAGATCTGTTTCTGTCTCTTTGTCTCTTTTTTCTCTTCAACTTCCGCAACCAATTCTGGGTATTTTTTTTTTTATTATTCATTTGGTTTTGAACAAGTATTCCAAATGCTCTGAGCAATTTTTTAATGAAATGTTAGTGACATCATGACAACTATCTACTCTTAATTTGTACAAATCATGATCAAACTGTTGACTTTTACCCAATTGTCTCTAGATTCTTTGAGTAGTGGGGGATGTGGCCCATGAAGATCCCATATTACACATTAAAGACTGGAGGTTATGCAGCAAGTTTACCAGTATTTATTTATTCATTTATGTTTTCAGTTTTTCATTATTTTCTTGCTGGATTTTAAAGCCATAATGAACTCTGACTCTCTTGTTTTACTGCTGTGGGATTTTCTTTACTTTAGTAAGTTTTTTTTGTTTGTTTTTTTTTAGTCTCGTTTCAGGACATTTTGTTGTTTTTTCCTGACATGTATAAGCTTGGTAGTGTTGAGTTTTTCCAACAATGTTTCTGCTCTTTGTCTGCCTTCCCTTTCATTCTCCTCTCATCCGGAGACGTTCGTCTGTTCCTCTCTCTGACTCTGTTTCCTGTGTTGTGACCCCCGGGTTTCTTCTTCTCCGTTTCCTTCAACATCCACTCTCTTTCTTTTAGTTCTTTCTTTTCTTTCCTTCTCTCACATTTAAAGCATCTACTTTCTGAATGGGCCTGACTCTGGTATATAGCCGTGTTTTTTAAATAGATTCATGTGTTTTCTTCTTCCTCGCTCCTTCTTTTTTCTTCCCCCCTTTTTCCCTCCTTTCTCCCCCACCCTCTCTCTCTCTCTCTCTCTCTCTCTCTCTCTCTCTCTGCAACCCACTTCTAATCCTCTCTTTATCTCCATTTTCCTGTCTCCCCCCTCCCCTCCGCCCCCCTCTGTCTCTCACGTCTTCTTCTCCTCCCTCTCCTCCCTTCTTCTTCTTCTCCCCGTTTCATTCTGTCCGCGCCCTGATGTGTAGGAGCGACAGACACATGTACATAAGTTTATGAACTTATAAACATGCACATACTGCCTTGCATATCTCTCTTTTTGCTCGCACTCTCCCGTTTTTTGCCTCTCCCATGCTGTCTGTGGTGTTTCTTCTTCAGTGTGTCCAACGCTCACTCTGTAATTGCCACGACACCCCCCCACCACCACCACCACCACCACCACCCCCCAGTTTGAGCCACTTCCTGTCCACATTTCCAACTCATCTGACTACACACTTGTATCAGTTATGAATCCTATGTATCGTACAGTATCTTGTTGTACAATGTGGCTGTTCTTTGCTACATTGCCTGTCATTGTCTTGGAAGAGACGCAGAGCTGCTTCCTGCTCTCTGTCTGCCTTGTCTGTCTGTCTTTCTCTCTGGAGCTCTTCTTTTCCCTGTTCTCTCCCGTGTCGCCTCTCCTCGTCTGGCTCATCTCTGCCTCCTTCTCTAAAAGTCTTCAGTTCTTTGTTCTCTTCTTTGTGTTTTTTTCCACCATTTTTTCCTCCCTCTTGAGTCGCCCAGGCATGCAAATGACCTATGAGTTCAGTCTCTCGATTGCACGCCCACCCCTCCCCACCACCACCGTACCTCCTCCTCCTCCTCTAAAATACAGTTGAGCGAGCTCTGACAGACGCAGCATTGGATTTAACTGGCTACTTGGCTCGTTCCTCGCATAGGACACAAATAGCGCGCAGGGGCCTATTGATCGGCCCCTGTGATGCATACGCTCACTCTAAAAAGCAGCTACTTTGCAAGCACCTCAAGGCACAGAAATCTCAATGATGTGAAGTTCTGTGATAGAGTTTAGCATGTGTAGAAAGGAGGAGGGGGTTGCAATGTTACAATATAGCTTTATTTAAAATATGTATTTTGCCAATTCTTATCTCTTCTCCGTAAATTGAGAGAAACTGACTCAAGGTGTCATGTCCTGGCTGAAACATTACTCAAGAGTTTGTCACTTTGTTATTTTGAGTAGGCAGCTCACTCTGAGTGGTTGAGCTTAACACAAGATGTGTGTCTTTCTGTTGAAGTCATCAGTGCCATAAAGTAATTGGGACTAAACTTGAAATATCCCTTTGTAATTTTCTGTAAATCCCTGAAGTTCATTCTCCCCCTTCCTGTTACCTCTCCTCTCTCTTTCTTTTTCTTCCTTTTTAATCTTTCCTGCCCTCATTCTCTCTCTCTCTCTCTCTCTCGCTCTCTCTCTCTCTCTCTCTCTCTCTCTCTCTCTCTCTCTCTCTCTCTCTCTCTCTCTCTCTCTCTCTCTCTCTCTCGCTTTTCTGTTTTGCTTTCTCTCATCCCCTCCCTTCTCCGCCCCCCCAAAAAAACTCCTCCTTTCTTCTCATTGCTCCCTTCCCCACTTTTCTTCTCCTCTGCCTCACACCTCCAACCCTTGTACTCCCCCTACCCCAACTCCCCCCCTTTCCTTCTTACCCCGACTCTCTTCCTTCCTTTTCCCAGTGCGCCGTGTGCCCCCTCGTTTCTCTATCTTACCCTCCAGCCATGAGATCATGCCTGGGGGGAGCATCAATATCACCTGCGTGGCTGTGGGCTCACCCATGCCTTACGTCAAGTGGATGTTGGGCAACGAGGACCTGACTCCGGAGGATGAAATGCCCATCGGACGGAATGTGCTGGAGCTGAACGGCATCCGGGAATCTGCCAACTACACCTGTGTGGCCATGAGTAGCCTGGGGATCATTGAGGCCTCTGCTCAGGTCTTGGTCAAGAGTAAGCTCCCTGCAGATCTTTGGACTAATTCCTGCTGTTTAGGAGAAAATGTTGACATGCTGCTTTGAAAAGCACACACATTAATGAAGACTTAAAAACTAAGTTTAGAAGAGACGCTCGAGGCTGCTGTAGCAAAACAGGAAGAAACCTGAAAGGAATGCATATCACCCACCGCCTTTCACGCAATCATTTTAAACGACGTGGCGGCAAAACACAGAACTAAATTACAACAAAACCTACATAAAAGACGAACGGGCAGGGTGACGGGCGGGTGACAGGCAAGGCAAAAGTGCAGGAGGCACGGATAGGCAGGACAACAAGGACATCACAGATAATGGACCCACAAAGGAGAAACACTGAAGGCAAACATTTAAAGGAAAAGGCTGACGAGGTAAATTACAAACACCTGGGGCAGAAACATGAGGAACAGGTGGCAGGGCAAAAACAATCAGACACACATACACACACCAAGCCCAGAGATAGGGGAACAGATCATGATAGCCCCATTTTTTCATGAGATGTTTTAACTTTTGTCTTTAATTTCACTTTAACCACCTCAACAACTCTCTTCCCTTTGGGCAATAAAAATGCAATTTTCCATTTGTCCAGATCCCAAAACTCGTTGCAAAATGTCAGAAACAATCTGTATAAAATTGTTTAAAAGAGCAAAATAGATCAAAAAGATATATATCTTTAGAATATAGCATGGACTAAAATCAACCAAACAGTTCATGATAAACAGTCTAGTCCTGTTTACCTGCTGTCTTTGTAATCTACAGCTTTACCGAAGCCACCTGGGACACCCATTGTCACAGAGACCACAGCCACCAGCATCACCATCACCTGGGACTCAGGCAACCCCGACCCCGTCTCCTACTACATTATCCAGTACCGAGCCAAAGGGCCGGACAGTAAGTACGAGACGGTAGACAGCATCACCACCACCCGCTACAGCATCGGTGGTCTCTACCCCAACACCGAGTACGAAATACGAGTGTCCGCCTTCAATAGCATCGGTCAGGGACCCCCCTCCACTCGCGTGGAGGCTCGCACCGGAGAGCAAGCCCCTGCCAGTCCTCCCAGAAATGTCCTTGCCCGTGTTATTGCTGAGAACAACGTGATGGTTCGCTGGGAGGAACCAGAAGAGCCTAATGGACAGGTGGGTGAACGACTGATCTTTTTTTTTTATCCCTTTTCAGTAGAAGCAAATGCATGTCATACATTTTCTTATTTATGTTGGTGTTAATTTTCTGCAGTCACATAGAAAAAAAAGATCTAAAAAGCAATAAATATCTGCACCAAAGCACATAAAAAACTCTTCTGATTCAAACTGTAAAACAAAACCGTTAAAACCAACATAATTCACTGACCAGCCATGTCTTTTTCCACACTGTCTGTTATACCCAAGCCTATCGGTTTTTAGTAATGTCTGTCTCCATAGTAACATTGTGAGAATATATATATTTATTTTTTTTTAAATCAATCAGAAACATAAAATGACACCAATATATTCAGTTTCTGTCACTTCTTCCTGTTTGGGGTTGCAGGAACCTGGTGCTTAACTCCAACACTTAACAAGTGAAAATATGTTCCTTCTGGAAAATAGATTCTTTTTAACGCCACATTTTGTGGCCACATTCACCTAAAACAATAAAGACCCATCAAAGTTTATCATCTGGAGCTTGGGTCGACTTTGCAGGTTCATGGGCTTTGCGAGGATCATTTTCTGCCAGAGATTTCTGTCCTGTTATACTCTTCCTATCTTTTTTTCTCCAGCCTCTAAAGACAAAAAGATAAAGAAAGGGTAATTGGACTGTCCACTCTAAGTTGAGAGCATTCTCTCATGTGGCCCGTTTTCTTTTTTTAAGCCTAACTTAACTGAAGAGTGGGCTCACAAAAGAACATGAGTGAATACAGCCCATATGGGGATTAGAGATATTAAAGAGAAAATGCAGGGGAGGTGGGGAGAGCTGAAGGGTTAGGGTGTTGGCGTGGCAGAGGGATTACATAAACTCTGACCTATCTGTGTTTCTAACATCTACTGTGGGGGGAAAGGTGTGGTGAATACGTCTTCCTCTGAGTTTGTCTAATTCAGAGCATGTGTTACTGTCAGATACATAAAAGACTTTGCAGTAAAGCAACAAACGAAATGAAGTAAACTTGACAATGACCTCTGTTGTCACAAACTGTAGTTGTGTTAAAACATGGTATTATGGATTACCGTGGCTGCGTGACTGTGGCATTATGTAGAAGACAAAATGATGCTGTGTCCCAGATAATAAAAACAAAATCATGCCCCACAGAGAACACAACTCGTTTTTTTTTAAACTCTCTGTAGGTGAAGGGCTACCGTGTGTACTACACCATGGACCCATCACGGCCTATTAATGAGTGGCAGATCTACAATGTCCAGGACAGTTTGCTCACAACCATCCAGAACCTCAGAACCTCAGAGACCTACACCATCCAGGTCCTGGCCTTTACGTCTGTAGGCGACGGACCCTTCTCAGACCCCGTTCATGTCAAGGTTAAAGACGGAGGTGAGTGAACGTGCTCGCTTAAGCATTACCAACTACTCCTTTTTATTATACGGCTGTAAGTAATCGTTGTTTTTCTAACGCATCGCAGCACAAGTGACTTTTATTTTGTAGGTATTCGCTTTGAGGTTAATATGCAGGAGACATATGCAAAGTTGAATGTATTTGTGAAAGCGGGAGCTGCCAAAAATCCACCTCCCTCAGCCTGAGTAAATTCTAACAGCCAGCAGAGAGCTGTGCAGCTCCACAAAAAGCAAACAGGGATTAATAGAGAAAAGTGTCCCTTATACATGAGCGCTGATGGTGTCACAGTGACAGCTGCTGGGAAGAGGCTGATTTTATGGGATTAAAGGTACAAACAGATGACAACTTCAAAATCACTACAGATTTAAAGTTTTGAGTAGCCTGAAGTCCTGCTGCATCACCAGGCTTTTCTTTAAGCTTAAGTTTTTTCAAACATATAAAAAACAAAAATAAAAATCCTTACTTTCTGTTCATAAAGGTGGAATGTGAAATTAAAGGCCTAGCATTCTGTGACGCAATGCATATCGCCCACCTCCTCACTCACAGCAGAGTTTTCAAATAAAACTCGTGCCACATTCCATGGCTATTCCAGCAGAAATATTATGATATTGCTGACAGGACTGCTACAGCTACTTGCTGCTATTTGTGTTGCAAATCACCACATTTTATCAAAATTACAATGTAATAAAAAGATTATAACTGCACAGACTCCTGCTCATTAAAGCAGGTAGAGCAAATGTTCTTCCATTTTTTTAATTTAAAACACGTCAGCTTTAACTATTTCACTCATATACATGCGAGATGCAACAAGACAAAGCATGTAGAGTTTATTGATTCTAATTTTACTTTATTAAAAAAATGTATAATAATGATTTAAAGAGCCATTGTCATGTTCTTGGTTCACTCTCAGTGCTCAGATGGCATTCAGCTGTGGAGATGAGAAAGAAACTATAGTCTGTTTTTAAAGCTTTAAAACACGAGCTGCATCTTGATTATGATTATGATATTATGATCATGGTTATTTTGGGGTTGAATGACAGCCTAAGTTAAACCTAAATATGGCTTCATGTTTACATAAATGATAGTATTTTGCTACAGTTTGTCTAAAAAAAAATATGAAATAACCTTGTTTTGTTTTGTCTCATCCCTTTCAGTTCCAGGTCAACCTGACAAGTTTAAAGTGGGGAAGGTGACCGACACCAGCATCGAGCTGACCTGGGAACCGGTTTACAACACGGAGAAAATCATCAAGTATGAGCTGCTCTACAGACCCGTCAAGTTTGGTAGCGTGGTAAGCTCGCATTCAGTCTTCTAAGTGGGTTTCTGAACACCACAATGGCACAAAACATGATTTTTTTCTTTTGAAGACAAAACGGAAATTAAAACATTCATCTTAACTTGACCCCACCCTCTGATGTCTCCTCCCCTTTCTATCCTCCGCTCGTCTCCCCTCTGTGTCGCAGGAGACACTGAGCTTCAAGCCGAGGAACTCCTACACCGTGGAGGGTCTGAAAGCGAACACAGAGTACTCCTTCTCCCTGGCCGCCATGTCAAACGCAGGCATTGGAGCGTTCACTAATGAGCTGGTGCAGAGGACGTCACAGGCTAGTACGTCTCAGCTCAGTCCAGTTTACAGAATTTACTTGCGCGCGCACACACGCACAAACACACACACAAATATTCCTAATTGTGTCATATTTCACAGTTGTGCAGTACATATTCATGGAAATGTTTTGACCTTAAACCTCTCACAAACACATCACATTATTCTCGACTCCTGACTCGGTGGGAACTCGCATCTTTCTATGTGTCTCATGTTTCAACCTCATCCTCTCCTCCCATCCATCCATCCATCCATCCATCCATCCATCCATCCATCCATCCATCCATGCATCCATCCACATTTGACTGTGCCTTCCTTCTGCCACGCAGCCTCTCTTTTTCAACACAGCTATGGCAACATGACCGATGGAGACTGAGTTCCACTCTTCCCTCTCCTCGCCCTTTTTCCTTTTTTCCACACTTTATCAGTGTTAAGTATCTCTGAAAGGCTGAAACTGGCTGCCACTTGCTGGCTCGCAGCCAGTGTTATGGAGCATTAAAGTACAGTGAATGGCCCGTTCCGTTGACAAGTAAGTACTGCCCAATCTGCATTTTTTTCCCTTGTCTTTTTTTCTCTTATTTTCCCCACACAAACATTGCTAGCTGAGAGGAGCCGAATAGATGCCACTGTTACTTTGGCATATAAAGTCAAACCTGCCCTCATGAGGACAAAAGGAGATAACAGAGAAAACGGCACAAGGGAAAGACTTTAAAAAAGTAGTTTCAGTATCAAAGGTTCTGTCGGGCGTGGCACCTGTAACAGGGTAAGTTTTTGGCAACTATTTCCAATATCTCAGCTGAAAAGAACTGGTTTATTTCTTTCTTTTTGTAGTACTTTTCCCTAAGAAAAGAACATTATAAGGTGGCATATCGGGTGTGGCAAAACATAGTTGGGGAGAAACATTCAGTTCTAAGAAGAATAAAAAAGGGTGCTTGATAAGCAGACTTATTTCATGCATCAGAATTCATTTCCCAGAAAGGTTTAGGTGTGCTTTGTTATCGTCAAGCTTTGGTGCACATCTAGATTGTCCCCCGAGGCCAACAGAACAGTGGCTGTACGGCTGAGCGCATAGATACTTGAACCTGTCAGCTGTAACTATTACACTCACACGTGCACGTGCCCACACGCAGCAGGAGCTCCGGCGCCTCAGCCGTGCCGCTAAGACAACATTATATAAGGTGAGTGATATCTGTGATTTGCCAAGGTGTGGGTGTGCATTTTTCTTCATTGTATGTGTTTGCAGAGCCCACTTCTGATTTGCTCTAACCCCGGCTCTCTTCAGTCTGCCTCCTAAATCATTTCAGCTGCTCTGTTTTGATTTGTTTTCTCTCCCCCTCTGTGAAACTTAAGACCCTTTTCTTGTCAGGAGAGGAAAAGTCTCGCACCACTCTATCGTCCCGAGAACTCAAAAGATCACGCTGCCACGGGAGCTGCTGTTACGAAATGCATATATTTGTTTTTGCCCCTGTTGTGCTCTGATGTAAATCTCACTTTTTAGAGAATTAAAAAAACAGAGGAAGCTCATCTGTTTCCCATTCAGCATCTGGATCCCTCTATACATCACCAGCTACAGCCAGATGATAAAATATACCCATCGACTATCAGAATCACATTCTCCTTGCATGTAATTAAGTTGTCCACTGCAGGGTCAATACTCTTGTCTCTGCTTTATTTCATTAGACTTTAAGGAGAACATTTTGCTTTTACATTATGTGGTTGCTCTCGTCTCCCTCTTCTTTTACGCCTAACCCACATTTGTTCTGATGTTATCTTGTTCCATTCAGTTTACTTTGTTTTCTTTTATTTTTATCCTCATTCCCCATCTTTTTGCATGTGAATGTCCCCTTTTCTTGTCATTTTTTATTTTTACTCCTGTTTTCCTAAAAACATTTTCTTCCTAAACGCCCTCCATCCTCCTTATCCATTTCAAGAACCCTCTGCTGCACCCAAGGATGTGTCCTGCGAGCGCGTCAGTTCCACCTCGGTGAGAGTGAGCTGGATGCCGCCTCAGTTGGAAAGCCAGAATGGCGAGTTGGCAGGTTATGAGCTCAAATATCAGAAAGTTTCTGGGGGAGGAGGAGGAGGAAGAGGAGGTCAGGGTCTGGAGGTGACAGTGCCTCCTATCCCAGCCCACCATGAACATGTGTTGCTGGAGGGGCTGGAGAAGTGGAGCTGGTACAACATGACAGTAGCAGCGTCCACAGCAGAGGGGACCGGACCGCCTAGCCCGACGGTGGTTTGCAGAACTGATGAGGACGGTAAGAATGTCAGCCACTGATGTAAATTAAACCCTACTGATTGATTATCCAATTATTTCACAGCTGGCATTTGTTGGGTGTCTGCTTTCAGTTCCCGGCGCGGCCCCGCGTCAGGTGGATGTCCAGCCACTCAACTCCTCGGCGCTTCGGGTCACGTGGCGCTCTGTGTTGCCACGGTTACGGCACGGCCAGGTCCGTGGCTACCAGGTACACTTCAGCCGCGTGGAGAGCGGCGAATCGCGCACTCTGCCTCAGATCAAAGACCTTCTATTGGACGACTCCCAGGTGATGTCATAGCTTCGGGTTTTAAAAAAAAACGAAGCGGTGCTCGTCTGTCCTATCTGCAAACATTGTCTCCTGTTCATTTGTTCTTTTGACTCACTTCTCTCATCTGTCTCGGCTGCCTACGGGGTGTGTTTCATCTGTGCAACAAGATGGAGGAGGATGATTCCACTCTCTATGTAAGGGCTTCTCATTATAAATGAGCTCATGAGTAATACACACAGCACGACACATCCAGTGTATTAAAATCCAATTTTACTTTGACCACCATGGGTTTGAACGAACCCGCTCCGCCATGTAATGTGATCATTCATCACGGATCCAAATTTGTTTTAGCAAAGATGTGTTGAATGGATCTGTTGACTTAAAATAGAGTGTCTTATTCTTTGATGTTTCTTCCACAGGAGCTGGTTTTAGGAGGTTTGAAAGCAGAGACTTTGTACTCTGTCTCAGTAGCAGCATACACCACTAAAGGGGACGGAGCACACAGCAAAGCCAAGCTAGTAAAGACCACTGGGATTGGTAAGCATATGCCAAGTATATAGCACTCTGGATTTAGTAACACACTCAGGAATTGATCTTACAGCAGGCTGTACCGAGAGACAGCCATAAATAAACAGGCCGATCAATCCTAATTTCACTGCCAGATTTACATGATATATGGTTTTATAATACATGTTATATACTCATTTTATGCTGCATATGCTGTTGTTTGCAGTGCCCGGCGCCCCCTCCCTCTGGGCACGCCCAGGATTGGGTTCATCTGTGGTGCTGAGATGGGCTCCTCCCCGGGATTGCTCTGAGACTAGTCCTGACAGCCGAGGGACCCCGGTGGAAATCCAGGGCTACCGCCTCCAGTTTGGCTTGAAGAACACTTCTTTGAACGCCACGGTGGATTTCACGCATCGGGAGAGAAACGTCACTATCGCAGACCTATCCCCGGGCTCCTCCTACCTGTTCACCCTCTCCGCAAAGAGCAGAGCAGGCTACGGCAACGTGGCGCAGCAGGAAATTACCATCCCTATGTTTCCACCCTCTGGATACCCCAAATTAGCTGATTTTTTTAACGCAACATGCTGCTCCCTTCAGTTGTCCTGGCTGCCTCCTGCCCCAGATGAGTCCAATGGTGTCATAACTGAGTACACCGTAGCTTACCAACAAGCTGCAGCCCCCAGACTCTTGACTGACCCAGGCTCCTCTGCCACACCCACTCCTCCTGCTCCTCCGTGGCTCATCACACTTCCAGTGAGTGAGTCCAGCTTCACCATTGTAGGCCTCAATCACAGCACGGCCTACGAGGTGCAGCTCAGAGCACACAACAAGGCGGGGCCAGGCCCTTTCAGCCCTGCTCTGCTGTGCCTCACCCTGGCCTTTGACACAGGTAGGCCTTGGGAACACCTTTCAACTTCTAAGCACTGGTTAAACGTCACACCTACACCCCTTTTTTTAGTGGAGTTCCCATCAAAACACTAAACTAAATGAAGTCTGGGCCAGTTCTTACAGGTCTGCCTTTTTTTTCAACCAGTCCCAACTAAGAGAGACGGAGACCTGCAAAGCCCAGAGGAACACAGCTACATCCCCCCTATCCTCAAACCCCTACACTCACTCACTTGTACCTTCATCACCTATACCCTTCACCACCAGTGGGAGCAGGCTCAGTGTTAATGGAAGTTTGCTTCGAGAGCACTGCTTATCACAAACCCCGCAGGTAAAAGTCAATACAGAGCCGTGGGTATACAGTAACTACGAGAAAAGGTAAGTGTTCAGACTTGTTTGAAAGGAACACCGGTGCCTGGTGCTGTATGTTCAGGTAAGCCATTTTTATCTAGTAGACCTTCACTGCCACCATTTTTCCAGAGGCTTTTGCTGACAGACCGAATTCTAAGCAGAACAAACACAAACTTACACTCCGACGACGTGGCATGTCACATTCCTGCAGCCGATCTGTCTGTTACTTGTGTTTCTCTTGTCATCCACTTTCCTTATCACCTGATCATCCTCCTAACCATCATCTTATCCTCCTGAAATGACACATCAAACTTTATTTTTGGCCCACTTTCACAGGTTTGCAATGCAATGAAAAAACAAAAGCTCCTGAAATGTATATTTTTTAAAACCCATCATGCGTGACTCCTGCTTTTTGTCTTTTCTTGTTTGTGCCCTAGACGTGCCAAGGAACTTTTCAGTCAATCTGGCCACTAAGACCAGTGTCCTTCTCACCTGGGACTTTCCAGAAACCACCAATCCCTACCGATTTATTGTACGTTTTCACAGTTTTTCTGCACCTGCTTGGCATCATGCAATATTAGGGGCTAATATCTGTAAAACAACAAAGTTATAGCTACTTCTGTGTTTGCTAAAGACAGTTAGTTGTGGCAGTCACCATGAATTGGGTTGACTCCAAAAATGAATCAGTAGTAGATATACATTTAAGGATTACTTTCTGTAAGTTTCATTAAAATCAGATGAGTGGTTTATGCAATATTTTTTTAACATACAAAGTGCTGACGCCAAATGTTAATGCTAAAAGTTTAAGAAAAGATGTTGCACAATGTTTAGCACTCAGAGCATGTGCTGAAGATAACTGTCAGCTTCTACCACACCAAATGTCAAGTCAATATCTGTAAAATTGACTGAGTTATAGCTATCTGTGTGTTTAAAGTGCTCAGTTGACTGTGGTAGCCATCTTTGTTGGAGTTAATCTTAAAAGTTAACCAGATGTAGACATACAGCCAGTGATACCATTCTGGGAGTTGCATTTAAATCTGTTTTGTGGTTCACAAGATATTTTGTCCACCTGCCTTTAGCATTGAGTCATGAGAACAAATATATAAAATCAGCATACTAGTAACTTTACAGTTATCAAATGAACTAATTATATCTCATCCTTGATCTAATAAAAATAAAACAGTTTAGCGGTGATTGCCTGTACTTCTTTTTCTTGGCTTGGCTCAACTTTCTGGAGTTTCCGCTCGTTGCTTGGCAACTGGTGTTGGTCATGAAGTAGTTTGGATTTGCATCGAACAGCAGAATGTTGTTATTTTTGTATTGGATTTTATTTTTTATATAACACAGTCAGCTCAGTTTCCTCTTCCTGCTTTCAGTTTTTATACTAAGACAGCAATGGCTCTGTGTTTTTTATAGAAAAAAACTCAAATGTGTCAAAATGGATTTTTTTTTCAAATTACATTTATACTCCGATGTTACAAGATTTGTATTTAAAAAGCAGATACAAACAAACTACACATATATATCTCTAGGTGGAGTACAACCGTCAGAAGATGGAGGTGGACGCCCGCCTGAAGAAGGCGGTCATCCCAAACCTTCAGCCCAACACCAGCTATGACTTCAAAATTACAGCTCCTGAAGGGAACATGGGGGGTCTTCGACACCGCATTACTGCCAAAACATCTCCACCAATCACCATCCGCCGCCCCGAGATCGACCACACCCGTGAAACTGAGACCACAGTCACAATCATCTTACCCTCTCTGGAAACTCGCTCTCCTGTCAAGTACGTTTTGTTTTTTTGTATTTTTTTTTTTTTTCTCATCTGACTGCTGTTTTGTAATCTGCTGACTCATGGTTTCACTTCGATACACAGGGAAGCATGATGATAATGTTACATAAATGCCAAGATGTTAAAAGATACTTCCAACAAGCTGGCAAGGAAACCTGACCAGTTTGAGAGCAGCACACCTCATGTTTCCTTCCTTTGCTTTTTTAGGAACGTTTACGTTGTTGTGGTTCCGCTGCGGAAAACCCGTGGTGTATTTAGACAACCCAAAAGCCCGGATGAAATGGACCTGGAGGAGGTGAGAGCCTCAAAAGTAATGCCAATGTCTGATTCTGAAAGAAGGAAAAGACCCAAAAACTCACACAATCCTAAATGCCTAATTTGTTTTTCTTTATCTCATTTTCAATTTTGAAGGATCCTTCCCAAATATTAAAAGTGTTCATTTTTCTTGCCTTCATCCTCGCCCTTTCTTCAGCTGTTAAGAGACATCAGTCAAAGGCAGAGGGATTCTAAACAGCAGAAGCAGGTGGACCTGAGGCGGGCTTACATCACGGGCCGTTTCACACCTGCCACACTGCCAGCCTTCTTCACCCTGGGGGACCAGCTGGACTATGGGGGTTTTGAAAACCGAGCTCTGGAGCCGGGGCAGGAGTACGTCTTCTTCATCTTGGCGGAGCTGAACTCGACGACAGGGGTACAAAAGTCACTCCGCCACATCGCTCCTATTTCTGTGTTTACGAGCTCCCTCATTCCTCTTTACTCCCGCAGGCTGTCACTAGATATTGTGATCAATTTAGCCGCGCTGCTAAAACAATATAATTCCCGTCAGTCAAAGTGTTGTAGGCAAATGCAATAAGGCTCACATGCTTCCATCAGCACTGCTAATAAAGAGTGAGTTTACAGACTGCAGCAGTGGAAGAGATATTTCTTCGGCGCACAGCTGGCATGTAAGTGTGTGTAAGTGGAACAGGCATACATATATAATGTGGAATGTAATAGATTTTAGAACTGAATAAAAGCCCTTGGGTTGTTCTTCAAAGGTCCTTCGGAACTAATAAAAGTGCAGTCGTTCGGCCCTCAGCATGAGTTGTTAAGATTTTTTAAAATGTTGTCACATGTTCATATGAGCATGTGACATATGTGTCTTTTCAGCGTAATGTCACGCCGCTTTTCTAGTACAAATACAACAAAATCACATTTCTGCTTGGATGTTTCGTTTTTTTTAAAACAGTGAAGAGTTAGATAAACTGAAGTGGAGTTCTGTGCAAAGATTATGAACATTCAATATCTTACCTGTTGTAGATAACAGTTTGAACCACCTTATTTTAAAGAAATGGATTTTAATTCGGACTAGATTGATGAGCTATCAAATAGTCTGAATAGTTCCAAGTTCAAAATGGATTGCTGTCTTCATTAAACATTAAATCTCAAAAGTTTCATAGTGGATAAAGAAGACACTATTTTATGGACCGTTACATAGAAATATTAAGTTTTAATATCACAATACTTCTGCAGGGAGTTTCCCAGGGTGCACAGAAAGTGCTACAGAAATCTTTGTACACAACAGTGAAACAGTAAATATGAAATTGGGAGTGTTAAATGTTTGTTAAAAAATAATCTGTTTTGTTTTAATTGAAACTGTTTTAAAATGGCAGAGGTCCACTTTGTTCCAGCTCTGACTAGCTGTTAGCTCATCAGTCCATTTAAACTCTGATTTTCTGTTTTACTGTATTTCAATAATGGATTTTTTTGTTGTTGTTTGTGCAGAGGATGTATGTGGCCAGCCCTTACACAGACCCTGTAATCGCGCCGGACTCCGACCCCCAGCCCTTTGACGCAGGTGACGGTCTGATCTGGGTGGTCGGACCTGTCCTGGCTGTGGTCTTCATCATCTGCATTGTTATTGCCATCCTCCTTTACAAAAAGTTAGTAGGATGAACTTTATACAATTCAAAAGGAAAAAAAAAAATCTAATGTCAAGTTTACAACCACAGCAATGACTCAGACTGCTGGTCACACCAAGTAAATGCCAAAGTGGCTTTGATTTTTTTAGAGGATAAAACTGGTGTGATTTTAAGTTGTTCTTTTTAAGATAATGTCAACAGCTGAAGTAAGAAGTGCTGGTGGTTTTTAGCTCTTCCCATCCTCCCAGATTTGTGCCTCTTAATTCATCAAGAAAAACATATACTGTGTCTCTCATACAACTTACTAGATCCCAAAATACAAGTCCAATTTTAAAAATGGTGGCTCATTGTGTGAAATGTAAAACTATTGGAGGAGCATTTTGCTACCAAACAGATTAAATGACAGCAGGTAAGTAAGATGACTGGGTATAAGAATTAGTATTCAGAGAGACTGGGTCTCTCAGATGTAAAGATGGGCAGGAAATTATGAATCTACAAGACATTGTATCCAAAAATAATGGAACAATTTCAGAATAATGTTTTTTAGTAGAAAATTGGGAAGAATTTAAATACCTCATCTACAGTTCATACACAATATCTCAACTTTTTTGGAGTTTTATTTATTGTCTAGCTTTTCTCAAAGGTTCAAAATTCATCTTGTTTCTTTCAGCCTAAAAGTTTGTTTAGTCCTCAGACAGACATCAAAGTCCAACCCTGCCGTAGTTCTGTGATATGTGCTGCAAGTCATCAAGCGTTCGAATACTAATAGAAAAATATTGATCTCCTTCTCTAACAATCTGTTTGTTTCCTCTCTTTTCCTCCTCTAATTATTCTCACTCTTGCTCCTGTTTCATGGGAAACAGCAAACCTGACAGGTAAGATTAAATCAATGCGAAGTTCTTTGTTCTTTTGAAACTTACATGGTACCCAGATGCTGCACAGAGAATGTCCTACAAAACTGTGTGGAGTGACGCGCTGTTAGTTTGAATCAAGCCAAGCTGATGATGTCATTTTTTTCTCCCTCTCTCCCTCTCTCTCTCTCTCCCTCTCTGTCCTGTGTGGGTCGCCAATGTGCGAGCAGCAAACGCAAAGACTCTGAACCAGGAACCAAGAGCCTTTTAGGCAACGCGGAGATGATGGCCCATCACCCCACGGACCCCGTGGAGATGAGACGCATCAATTTCCAGACTCCCGGTACGAAGCGTGCACCCGCCACGCGCTCTTGTATTTGCATGATAAAGTGTACTTCCGAGGGGGCTAATTTCGTTCGGGAATGAAATATTCATGCAACTAATTTTGTCCTTGGTAAGATTATGCCGACAAGATATGAGAAAGTCCTCCCCACCCCCCAACAGGCACACACCACCTCCTTTCCATCACAGCCAGCACAAACCTGGCGGCTTCCTGAGATTAAAATGGCTGCAGCCCAGGTAGTGCAGTCAGTGGTTTAGTCACGCCTGAGTCATAGCGTCGTGTCAAGATCTCATCATCTCCGCTCGCCCACGTTCCACATGCCAGGCACCGGGAATCGCTGTTAAGTGTTTACACCTCCAAATTCTGTCTCAAAATCTGAGCTCTGGGTTAACGCGTGTACAGATGGGGTAAGGAATAAGGATGCAGAAAAGATGTGGGCTTTTTTTTCTGCTCTCTGCCCCTTGTACATACCGAGATCCAACTACAAAGCTCATCTGGGTTGCTGCTTCCCTTTCTCTCTCCTCTATTCAAATAAGAGTAAAAGGAACGTAACCACTGTTCCTGCTATATGCAGGATTCGCAATTTACAGCTGAAACGTCTCTGTTGAAAAGGTGTCAGAGTCTGTCGGTGTGGAGAAAGGTTACCTGCCAGCATCCAAAAAGGTCAAATAAGACACATTCTTATGTAATCGATAGATAAAAGGCCTGAAAGCCTTCTGGGTTTTTTTGTTTTGTTTTGTTTTGTTTTTTTTACATGTTCTTGCAAAGCAAAGGAAACCAAGCACAGCGCCTCAGCTTCCTCTTTTGTCATCATAGGAGGTTTTTCTTTCCTTCTTGTGTGGTAGCAACCTTGAAACTCCTTCCTCGCCCACTTCTTCTCCCTGGAGATTTGTGCTTTCAGCTGCTGAAATTTGTTTCGAACAAAAAAAAAAAAAGAAAGGAAGAAAATCAGCAAAACGAAACTCAGGATGATGATGTCTTTAGGTTACTTTTTGTGGTCGTGACAGAACTAAACCTGTAGATGCTGCGGGGTCGGTCCGTGGAGGCAAATCACCAGAGCAGAAGCAGGACGACTGGCATAAAAGCTCCTCAGCTTGAAGTCAGGAACGTGGAACGCCTCTGGCTTCGGCATTTATAGATTTTGCTTATTTTAAACACAGAAATGCTCCCTTGATTCATTGATGTAACCGCTCACCTTTTTAGATGAGGATGGATTGCTTCACTTTCTCAAATGCCCGGCTGTGGAAACAAAATCATTGTCGCAGCCAATAGGTAGCTTCCTTTATGTGTGTCTGTGTGTGTGGGTGGGTGGGCAGCCCACCTAATTAGTGTTCTGTCTGTGTTTGTTTTCTCCGTGTCACTGCTCCTCTGATCATGGAGAAAGCAATTTATCAACAACAACAACAAAAAAAAAACAATTTACAAACCCACCAGACCTGCCTGGTGTTGTCCTGGCACGTGGCTCAAAATGGATTTTCCGCCTCGGCGTGTTCCTCAACGATATGTGATGTCCTCTCATTGTATGGTTATCGTCCCGTCGTACACGTGTGAGCGGTTGGGCTGAATTCTTTTGTGCCACCTCTGACCTCCCACCCCCCTCCTTGTCGCGCAGGGATGATGAGCCACCCCCCCATCCCCATCAGCGAGCTGGCCGAGCACATTGAGCTGCTGAAAGCCAACGACAACTTGAGGCTCTCCCAGGAGTACGAGGCGAGTAATGCATCATCGTTTTATATGCATAAATAAACAGACAGCATCCTGATTGTTTGGAGATGTTAGGCCTGTTAAGCCACATAAAGCAAATCTTATTTAATGTTTGTTTATCCGTGCGCAGATTAGAAGTTCATGATTTATTCAGCCGAGTGATTTATTGCTGGAACTTGACTGCATTACAGCGCACACTCCTTCCATTACCCTGAGGTGATGCCGACGCCGCGCGCACCAGTAACACGTGCGTTTTGCTGTGTCTTTTTGCAGTCGATCGACCCCAGCCAGCAGTTCACCTGGGAACACTCCAACCTGGAGGTTAACAAGCCCAAAAACCGCTACGCCAACGTCATCGCGTACGACCACACCCGGGTCATCCTGGCTCCCATAGAAGGTGAGCGCAGCTGGAGGAGGCAATCGCACTCTGAGCTTATCTGATGGGCAAGATCGAAAAACGACAAAACAGAGCAAAGGACCTGCCGTGTGCAGTGGCACGAGACGGGCAAACAGGGTGAACCCATCTGAGTGCATCTTCTTTAGAACAAAGTGTGTTTGTGTGTGTCTGCTCATGAGTTTACATCAGCAGGTTCCTGCTTGTTTGTTGTCAACGTGAAGAAGCCGCTGTTGCCAGAAACAAACATTACGTTGGATTGTCCGATGTCGGACATGCAGGTTAATTCGTTATGTCACCTGTGCAGATTGCAGTTCTTTAAACAGGTTCATTTTTACAGGAATCCTGGGGAGCGACTACATCAACGCCAACTACATCGACGGCTACAGGAAGCAGAACGCCTACGTCGCCACCCAGGGGCCTCTGGCGGAGACTTTCGGGGACTTCTGGAGGATGGTGTGGGAGCAGCGCACCGCATCTGTCGTCATGATGACGCGCCTGGAGGAGAAGTCCCGGGTATGAAAACCAGACCATTACCTACAAACCTGAATGCACTTCTCTTGTTATCTGGAGTACTGTTACACACCGGTGTGCTGTCTGGTCTACAGCTAGTTTATAATGTCAGTGAGTGTGGGGGGAGGAACAGTGCTCCCATCTGGAAATGTCCAACAATGTGTTTGTGTGTTCAAACAGATAAAGTGCGATCAGTACTGGCCGAGTCGCGGCACAGAGACATACGGGATGATTCAGGTCACACTGCTGGACACGATGGAGCTCGCCACTTTTTGCGTTCGCACCTTTTCTCTACACAAGGTTAACATTTTTACTCCTCTTTGCTCCCTTTTAACCACCACTTTCTTCCCATCCCTCCTCCTAGTTCTTGTAAATCCCTTTTAATCTTCCTGAGTTTACAGTTTTGGACTCAGGTGCATCCAGAGCGCTCATAAATTTCTGTCACCACTAAGCGAGCTACACCCAGGCTGATAGATCAGTCCGGACACCGAAGCAGGCGAGCCTTCCTGAGTCAGGAGCAGAGATGAGGGTGACTGCTGGAAGCAGAGCGGTTTCTTCTAACCAGGGTCTAATCTCGGACCGTCAGGATGACACGTCCCTGTGGCCTACTTACAAACAGAAACTAGGCCAGCTGTAGCTTCCCGCTGCAGCTCAGCTTCTCCAGATTTTTGTTGACATCTTGTGAAACATCGAATTGGTAGAAAAGTTAAACAGTAAAACAAAAAAAAGCGATGCACTTTAATAAAAATGCTGCCGTAATTGATGTCTTTCTTGATAGAGTTTAAGTACAGATTTTAAAATAATAAAAATAATAAAATACATTATTTTCTTTAGTACTTGCTGATGCAAATATCTGTTTAAAGTTTACGTAATCATAAAAAGACAAAGCACTTCTTGACGAATATTAGTCGCACAACACCTGAACCTTAATGATTTTGAATGTAAGGTCATTTTATATTGAAAAAGGATGCAATAATAGCAGTTTTTTGTCAACCTTTAAAAATATTGTCAGATTGCACATTTTAAGTTTTTGTTATGAATGCCTTTCAGCTATTTAAACATCAAAATTTAGCACAATGCTTGCAAAATTGACTGAAATACAGGCAGCCATCGTGATTGCGATTGACATTACTGTTCATTAGTTGAAGAGGCACATCTAATGGTTATTTGTAAAGGTTTTGCAAACCAGCATACATTTGATGAGGTTACTCAAAAAGTCAATGGCATGATTTGTTAGCGCTCTGAATATGTGCTGGAAAATGTCTCAGCTCTGACCACACCATGATTCAGTAAAGATGGTGCTTAACACCTGTTTTTTTTTGTTTGTTTTTTTGCTCTCGTTTTTGTATCAGAGCGGTAGCAGTGAAAGGAGAGAGGTGCGTCAGTTCCAGTTCACGGCCTGGCCTGATCACGGAGTGCCCGAATATCCCACCCCATTCTTAAACTTCCTCCGCAGGGTGAAAGCCTGCAATCCTCCCGATGCCGGCCCCATCACAGTTCACTGCAGGTTTGCAAAAATGGAGCTTACGTTTAATGTAAATCTGCTAAATAATGTCATAAATGCATGTTCCCATTTGCGCTCTGCATTTGACCCGTCACACGTGTGGAGCTAGATGTAAACAGGGCATCTTGGCCAACCTGTGTCCAAAATACAATGAAGTTTGGCATTAAATGACTCAGTTTACAATTTATGTTTTTTTTGATTTGGGAAAAAAATTCATTCAGTATCACATTTGAGCTAGAAAAAAAACAAGCCTGTTTCTGTTTTGAATGCAAAATTGAAAGCAGTTGTTTCTGTTCTTTTTTTGTTTGTTTGTTTTTCTTTTCCCAGTGCTGGTGTTGGTCGCACCGGCTGTTTCATCGTCATCGATGCCATGCTGGAGCGCATCCGACACGAGCGCACCGTGGACATCTACGGCCACGTGACGCTCATGCGCTCGCAGAGGAACTACATGGTGCAAACGGAGGACCAGTACAGCTTCATCCACGAGGCGCTGCTGGAGGCCGTGGCCTGCGGGAACACTGAGGTGGCGGCCCGCAGCCTCTACTCCTACATGCAGAAACTGTCCAAGGTGGAGCCTGGAGAGCACATCACCGGCATGGAGCTGGAGTTTAAGGTAGCGGGGGAAGACATTTTTGAGTTTGAAATTTTGATGGACAGATGGGCAGACTTAAAACAAAGAAAAACACACACCGAAATGGTCTTTATGTTTAACATATGTAAGTGAAAGTCTCGACAGACACCCGTTGCCTCCTTTTATCTTTTAACATAAACTGAACCATTGATTATTTTTTTCATGTGATTTAATTATTTATTTGTCTTTTTTTTTTTTGAAAAGTCAATCAATTACCATGGGATTTGTAGAAAGGTCACTGCCTTTTTTAGATATAAAAAAAATCAATAGTGTAACACCTCATAACAGCACTGTGTTTTGTGGTAATCTGTAAGCAAAAACCCCCTAAATCTTCCACCTTTCTTTTATGCCGAACCGTGTTTTGTTCTGATTATTCAAATTAAATTGTGAAACACGTCACCCTACAGTGTGGTTCTATTTTTTTTTTTCTTCCAGCGCCTGGCTAACACCAAAGCCCACACATCCCGCTTTGTTACAGCCAATCTTCCCTGCAACAAATTCAAGAACCGGCTCGTGAACATCATGCCCTATGAAACCACTCGGGTGTGCCTCCAGCCAATCAGAGGTCTGGATGGCTCCGACTACATCAACTCCAGCTACATTGATGGATACAGGTATGTCGTTGTCGCTCCAACACTAATCTGACCTGACCCTCCTGTCTGGTTTATCGTGCCTTGATAAGTGACTGGACTGGAGAGCTCTTCACCATCCGTCACGTCACGTCTGCTCTGTCCTTACTAACGAGCATGCTCCCAGGATTTGTCTCGCTACACGGCACTCGTCTCGCTCCCTGTAAAGACGGGAGGGCAGGCGGTGAAGACTTCCTGATGACTCAGCTGTTCATTGTGGTTTACACAAGGGTTGTGGCTGCTCCTTTTCCTGCCTGAAGCCTGGACCCATTTTCAGTTTGATGCTCGGTGGATGAAGAAAAGAGGAGGTGACTTGATCAAATGTGCGTGTTTGTGTTTGTGTGTGTGTGTGTGTGTGTGTGTGTGTGTGTGTGTGTGTGTGTGTGTGTGTGTGTGTGTGTGTGTGTGT
>JAVKLF010000064.1:11463444-11474068 GCA_034783495.1 Millerichthys robustus | reverse complement strand
TGTGTGTGTGTGTGTGTGTGTGTGTGTGTGTGTGTGTGTGTGTGTGTGTGTGTGTGTGTGTGTGTGTGTGTAGGCAGCAGAGAGGCTATATTGCCACCCAGGGTCCACTTGCAGAGACTACAGAGGACTTCTGGAGGATGCTTTGGGAACACAACTCCACCATTGTGGTCATGCTGACGAAATTGAGAGAAATGGGGCGGGTATGGACAACAGAAAAGATCATAATCATGATTATTTCATTATAATCACAATTGTTGAAAACAATTATTCCAAAGAGAATTGGCTTGGAAAGAAATTATGCATGATACATTTCTGTTTAATGAAAAAGTATTCAAAAGAAGATCATTGTATTAAAAGGATTAACAGAAATAAATAATATCACAAATATAGTGCACTTCCACTTTAATATAAATCCTATTTTAAATTCATGCAGAAGTGCAAGCTACCAGAATTGACAACGACTCCTGGATAGGTATTGAAACGTTTTCAGAAAGAACAGATTTCAAACTTTTCCTTTTCCTGCATCATCAGGAGAAGTGTCACCAGTACTGGCCCGCCGAGCGCTCTGCCAGGTATCAGTACTTTGTGGTGGACCCGATGGCGGAGTACAACATGCCTCAGTACATTCTCCGGGAGTTCAAAGTTACAGATGCCAGGGTAGGTATCGGCTTCTACTCGCCTATGACACTTCCAGACTTTGCAACTTCATTTTTTTTATATCAGTTTCAGAGTTGGAAGGGGGTCAGTGATGCAGAGCGTGTTGTATCGACCTGTTGTGTGTTTTGCATGCGAATGTGTGTATCTCGACAGGTTCCCATTATTGACAAGAGACTGTGGGCTACTCGTTCAAACATGCTGCCTCCAGATTACCTTGCCAGCACATGTGTGTGTGGGTGTGTGTGTGTGTACACTTACCCGTGCGACCACATGCCAGTCATAGATAACTCCAGTTAAGCCTGTCCTGCAGTGACGCCACATTGACAGATGCTCTTTTGATCTCCATTAAAGGGGAGTCAGAAAGGCTGAGCTGAAGAGAAAAGATGTAATTGCTTACTGAGTGGCTGACAGCAGCAGACGTACTGACGTTACAGCTTCAAGTTAACCACAGCTAACTGATCCAGGGTCAGATAACAGTAATGATTAGAGGAAGGGGAAAAAAGGATATTGCCTGGCAGAGCGTCTCTCTTCAGTCGATACAACAAGCAGCTCTGTAAATAGTCATTTTGAAACGATCCCAGACACTAATTTTCTGGATAAATTTCTCGTGCTGGGAAAAAAATAGAAATGTGGCCACTTTATTTTTCAATTCAGCATAGTGTGAATATGATTCTGAGATACTTTCTCTGCACAATTCACCCACCTCCTCAGGACGGCCAGTCGAGAACAGTGCGCCAGTTTCAGTTCACCGATTGGCCGGAGCAAGGCGTGCCCAAATCTGGTGAAGGCTTCATCGACTTCATCGGCCAAGTGCACAAAACCAAGGAGCAGTTTGGCCAGGACGGACCCATCACCGTTCACTGCAGGTGATCGGCGGCTTTCATCTCTGCAGCGGCTGATAAAAAAAACAAAACCACAGTCGCTGTTCAGAACCGTGGAATTGGATCTTACTCTGGGTGTGCAGGGGGGTGACGCTGTGTAAAGTGTAACCATGTTTCCTTTGGCGTTTGCAGTGCTGGAGTTGGGCGGACAGGTGTCTTCATCACTCTGAGTATTGTCCTGGAGAGGATGCGTTACGAAGGGGCAGTGGACATCTTCCAAACTGTCAAAATGCTGCGCACTCAGAGACCAGCGATGGTGCAGACTGAGGTAAACACAGCTCCACTGACAGCTTCTGTAGGAAAGAAACTTGTTTACTCGTGTTTGTTCCTCAGAGACGTCAGAAGTCAGGCTTGTAATTGTTTACATTTTACATTTCTTCCTGAAGATTGGCTGTGTTTGAACTCTTTTTTAAGTCCAGTCTTTGCACCTGAATCCTTGCACATGTTTGAATTCTCTTGTTTTGGAAGCCACTTAACATCAGTACAGAATTCATTCATCTAAAACGCCTTTAAACTCAAGGAATGAGTCAGCGTTTTGTCAACATACCGTCACAGACAGCAAAGAAGCAATTTGCTGGGCTGAAGATATGGCAATTCCACGTGTGCTTAACAATGTTGTGTCGAGATGACAAGTGGAATAAAAAGAAAGTGTCGAGCCAAAACAAAATTCTTTTACAGAAAGTAATTAGCAGTTGAATGTCATATCTTTAGGAACAATGGAGAAAAAAACAGAAAGCCCAGAAATAGGACCAAACAGATGCATTATCAGGTCCTCAGATAATGTTCAGCTTTCTTTTTAACCCTTTTACTGATAAGAATGCTTAAATGCTCAAACACACTCATTTAGAGGGAAAGAATATTTATTAAGAACAATTGTATGCTGGTAACTTTAAATCCTAAATTACTACAAGGGGGGGAAAAAGACAAATATTTAAAAAATCCTTCTAAAAACACAACCTCCTAAAATATAACATAAGATCTGCGGAAAGCTTATTAAGATCGATCAAAACTACTTTAACCACTTGTATCAAAGTAATAGTATAGCACTAACATTTATTAAACGTTGTTTTTATTTTTTTTTTTTTTTTTGCAAGGATTTAAAGAATTATTTTCCAGTATAAGCCTAGTAATCCTAATGCAATTTTCCCACACCAACTAGAGAGATTCTGTTAGCTGTACGTTTATGTCTGTCCTGCGTGTGCAAACATTTGGTAACTTTTGTCGTCCCTCTGTCTGTCACTCAGGATGAGTACCAGTTCTGCTACCAGGCCGCTCTGGAGTACCTGGGTAGCTTCGACCACTATGCAACGTAAGAGAAGACTCGACCCTACGACCATCTTTCTGCTTCGAGGTTCGACGCGAGAAAGGTGCGAACGAAACAACGCGAACATTTACTGGAAGCAGAACTTCAAGCGCAACTCGACGCCAACAAGCAACAAAAAAAAAAATGTTTTTTTAAAATAAATACATGAAATTAAACAGCAACACAAATTCGCCCAACAGCACTCAAACCCTCCTCGGTAGTTTCCCCTCATCCCCCTCCGATGGGTGAGAAGACCAACCATGTGTAACCCATATACTTACCTCAGTGTTCCAGTGTGAAGGACGTATAATACATGTGTGTTGTGGTCAGCTATCTACAGTATGAACCAGTGAAATACAAACGGCTTCTGAACAGGTACAGATACTCTATGTGTGTAAAATACAGAAAAAAAGAGATTTAAGGGAAAAAAAAGGAAAAAAAAAACACAAAGAGCCTGGATATTTGCTGCACCCTAAATGGGCTTTTTATCCTCAACTTTATATCTATTAGTTTGATGTTCTAAAGGAATTACAGAGTGAACATTTCTATGTTTCCGTGAGTCTATTTCAGAGGCGTCTTACTGCGACTTCAGGTCGTTCTGATTACAGTCGGAAGCAGGAGCACCCGGAGGACTGCTGAAGAAGCACATGGACGCTCATTGTACCCGACGCACAGTGCCAAGACTTAAACCATGCAGCGCGAACAAGAACTGTGGCCTCCAAGGAGAGACAGCTCCCTTTTCTTATCCAGCGTTAATAAAAGAAAAAAAAAGTCCTCAATTGTGTCCTCACTGAGAACTGCACGAGTCTTGAACCGGGCTAAGATTTGAAGTCCGTTACCAGAGGTTGCTTTTCTTTCTTCTTTTTTTTTGCTGTTGTTCTTGTTCCTCCTCCATCTTGGGTTCCTCTTGGTCTAGTTGTGTCAGATCAGCGGTGGCTTACTGGAAGAGATGCTAAGAAAAAGATCCGAGCTCTAAACGTTCCTCTCGGAGCTCTCAGACCATTTTTGTTCAGTTTTATTTTGCCTTAAAACTACTTTTATTTTACGCTTTCTGCCATTTGAACATGCTGCCTCCTTCTCACGCACTGTGTGCTCGACTTTTATTTGTCGTACATGATCTTCTGCTGAAGATGAAAGTTGTCTCCTGGTGATATATTCTTCCTCCACTAAGGATTTCCTACTTGAATCGCACCGCTTTGCAGTTAAATCCGCTTAATTTTACTATCCAAGGCTTCTGGGTATAAATTAACAGGAGAAATTCTGAAAATTAGAAAACTCATTCTTGTTTCTTTTCCACTGGTTTAAAAAAAACACATTTTACTCAAATTCTTTAATCCCTTTGTCCAGAACATTGGTGTATATCTTTTCCTAATTTGAAATGTTATCTTAATAATTAAAATAATTAAAGAGCACAGTGATGATTAATCAGTTTTGTACATACAGTCTATGATTGGATGTCCTGTCTATAATTCTGAGCACAAGACTGGGCTGGATGTGATGTAGTTACTGTTGCAAAAAACAAAGGAAAAAAAAAGAAGCCTTATTGTTGCCGCTCACTTTGTTAAATTTATTTCATATGATTTTTTTTTTAAGATATTTATGATTCTATTTTGTTATGTTTTTGTTTGTTTTCGTTTATTCTTTTTGGAGTAGGGGGGGATTTCTAGCATTTATAAAGACTAAAAAAATCGATGTTAGTTTAATGGCGAGCCAATGTTAAAGTATGAAATTGTCACTGTTTTTTATTGTTATTAATATTATTTTAAACTGTTGGTTTTGGTGCTTTTTTTAATTTGCTTTGTCATGATAAAGTATGCCCTCTGTGTAGGGTGCTGTTTGATACTAATTACTGATGTCTGACTAGCTAGCTAAAGATGTACATTAGAGACAGAGCTATTCTGAGTTTGCAGTGATGCCCTTTTGACCCCCCAATCTACCTACTGCAGCGGTGGGACAGAGACCCGTTCCACTTCCTCTCTCTATCGCTGCGATGAGTTTAAGGGCATCTGAGAATTTAGATACATAGAAGCAGAATTATCCATGAAATCCCTCTCGATGAACTGCTGGTGTTTAGTTTGCTAAGTGAAAGCACACGGTAGCAGGTGTATTTTATTTTTCTTTGACAGGAAGGGTAAGCATTGTCTAGCGACACACTTTATACACTCTCAAAGGTTATTTGTTCTAAATCTGAAATTATTCTCATATGAACTCTTTGTGTGGTCCTGACGTCTTGACGATGTTCGACATATAATGAAATATGTTACTCCTTCGATTTCTGATGATTATTGTGTCAAGAGAAATATAAAAAGGCGCGCACACGAAACATATTAAAAACGTGTTGAGGGCCAGCTCTGATGATGCCATACCCCTCACTTATGTACTTGTTCTTTCCTTTCAAACCATAGATGTAGATATTGTATCTTGAATTTGTATTAAAAGCAAAATGATTGGATATACAGCAAACTGAGTCGTTTTATTTCTCATTTGTGCGTGTGTGGGTGTACATGTTTTTGTTACCTGGTGGGGATGATTTTTGACCATTTTCCCGATACACACAGCCTAGTGGGGACTCACTGCTCCTTATGAGGACCTGAGCCCAATCAGGGGAAATACTTTCGGTGAGTCAGGGGTTAGGTTTAGGATTATGATGTGATTTGAATTTAGGCTAGGTTTAGGGTTAGGTATGTTCTGGTAAAGGTTAGATTTAAGGTAAATGTCTGGGTTAGGCAATAGAAGTGACTGGAAAATGAATGGAAGTCAATGCAAAGTCCCCAAAGGAATAAAAGTACAAACGTGTGCATGTGTTGTTCTCTGTATGTCCACTAGATGACGCCAAAGTCAACGTATATAAAGCATAAAGTATTTTATTCAACGTTTGTTTTCTCTTCATGAACTCTGAGCAGACTTAAAATGTCTATCAGATGGTTGTCTTGTTGCTTTCAGTTTTGCTGACAAAGAAAAATATGCATTCTAGGATCTGATTTGACCATTTTTTTGAGCAGCCAGTCAACAATTGCTGTTGTTGTTTTTTGTCAAAAGGAGGTAGACGGGTAAGATAAAGCGAAGATGATAAACTGTTGTTTGCACGAAAACTGAAATACTGCAGATTGTTGAAAATTTTATCACAAAACCTGTACCATGCTTTAAAGCTGGAGTCTTTTGGGAAAAGCTATCATTTTCATTATTATTATTATTACAAAAATTGCCAAATAAGCTCTATTCCTCTCCCGCGAAATCTTGTGTCACATTTAAACGCAACAAACAGCAAACATTTGTACTGTGAGCCTGTTACCAAATTATCATATGAATCACTGGATGCACAACTGATGAATCTACTTCAAGATGTTCACCGCAACAATTCTGTCATTTCTCAACACAATAGGACTTTATGTCACAGATTTAATAGGTTTTAGATTATTCTCCCCGGATTATTGATCAGGACATATCATATCTCAGTTTGACTCATAAAATAGCATTTTAGCACCAACAAGGTGAGTTCCAAAAACTATTAACGGAAAAGATGAAATACAGTAGATCAGCTGAAGGATGACACATCTCTGAAAATCTTGCTAGATCTTTTCCTGTTTTTGAACAGAAGAGTCATCTTTAATAGTGAACTCTGCTGACATCAACAGATCTCTGTCTTTCACTTTTCACACTCAAAGGCTTCTCCAAGTGTTTTATAATTATTTTAATAATGCTTTATAAAGTGTTTCCAAACTGCTACATAGCCTGGTTATAAAGCATTAGCCTATTAAACCCTTTGTTATATCGCCCTTACAGAAAAAGGGATACCCCATGAAATGTTTGAAACAGGAAAATGAAATTAAAATTTGCTTAAACACTGAACTGTATGTTTCATATAAATCTTCCTCGTTGTGTAACAAAAGCCTGAATAAACATGATAATGTTCCAACCAGATTATTTTCTTTTTAAATAATGGTTTACTTCCTGGTCAGCAGGGAAACATGTAATGCTGCCTAATTCACCACCTGAATTCTTGGATGACGGTTAAACCTGCTACAACACCAATAACAAACCATCTGAACAGCCTCTGACTTGATTCTCTTCTGTGTGTTGCTGATTGACACGTCCGTAAACAGAAACCAAATCAGGTCAACTGTAAATGATTTATTCTGAAACTGGTTCACCTCTCTTTAGTTTTCTGTCAGTTACAATATCAGATTTGCAGAAAACAAAACGGGGAAAAAAACAAATCAACTGAGGCTGACCCTTGAAGAGTTATTACACAGCTGGTGAGGTTAAGAGTCAAAGGAAATGGTGAATTTTAATACCTAACATACAAAAATAAAATGGAGAAAGAAGAAATGGAAAAGTTATTATCCACATAGTTCTGCAAAAAGGACATAATTACATGGAAATTACAGACATCAAACATTAGAGTAAACCATTTAAAGGGAAAACAATGAGTCATCATTTTGTGTCTTTGTGTCTCTGATGTCTATCTGTGTGGCTGGCCCAACAGGTTGCATGACAGCAGGACTCTTCCTGCATACCTGAGTAAAAGCTCCGCCCACAGTGGCAACAATAGATAATAGATATATACAATACATACACTGATTGGGTTCTTCAAAGGGAACAAACCCTGCCTCTCACAGCTGATTGGCTGAAACACACAGGTGTTATTTAAGGTGCACTGTCTGTCTATATTTTTGTCCGCACTTGGTTTGTTGTTCACATGAAGCAGCTTCCAGGAAAAGAGATAGAAGGATCATCTGTGATGATTCCACGAGGCAGAAAAGATTAAAACATCAGCTTGTGGTTGTAGGATTGTGACTGACCGCTTTGACTTTCAGTTTGTTGAGTTTATTTACCATCATGAGCCTGAAAAACAGGAAGTCCTCGCAGGACACAGTGTGAGTATCAGTCATTTATTTATTCCTGCCTTAATTTGTTAGTGTTACATTAATTTCAACACGGATGTCTTGTCCTAAAGTATCCCTGTCATGTTGACGAACAGATTGTGACATATTATTAATATTATTACTATCATTATTATGTAACTGGGTTTTGTGGTGATTGGTGTATAAAAGTGAAACCATCCTCCAGGGATCCAGGTTGTTGTCGCCCAGAGATGGTTTCAAAATAAAATAAAAAGTTCAAAAAGTAAATGTTTTTTCAGGGGCTTTCAGTACAGTCAAACAATATTTTTAGTGTACAGCAGAGACTTAGACTAGACTGACAAACACTATCAACACTCACCCATCTTCTCTGTGGTGCTGAATACAGTTTTTTTGCTGACAACAGATCATAATTGAATGAGCTATATTCACTTGTTCAGTGGAGACTCTTTCAGCTGAGGCAACACTGACATAAAGTGATGAAATGTTTATTGTCAGCATGCAGGAGCCTGAACACCACACTCAAGCTCTCATCAGGTGGGGGATAAATGTTTGTATTTATCTAGGCTTAGTAGGATTTTATCTTATTTGTATCCATCTCAGCTTTGTGTGTCATACATAGTATACGATCATCAGTTTGACAATTCTTCTCACTTCTCTTCAATTAGCTCTTTGGATGGACCAGGACCTGCTAGAGTGAGAAGGAGCAGCAGCTTATTCAGCACCAAGAAACTGTTGAACCCGAGCAGTCAGGATGCTTCAGAACTGGAGGCCTCACAGTTAAATTACAGCCCCGGTTCCAAAACCAGCCCCAGGTACTTTATGTTTTACCTTTTGATATCAAACTAAGCTGAGGGGGAAACAAAACTACATTTGAGAAAATGATTAAATACAAATGTTTCATTTGCTTTAAGATAACACCAATAAATGATCTGTCTGTCATATTCAGCAGTAAGAAACAGATATATCAAAGTCACAGTCCAGATCCTGCAGAGCTGGAGACTTTGAAGTTGAAATACAGCCTCAGCTCTAAAATGCTCCCCAGGTACTTCAGACTCTAACAACAACTGAGAAAAATAACAAAAAGGGAGTACATTATTGACATGAAATGTTTAATTTAAACTAAGACAGCATCAATAAATGACCTTCGTGTCAGCGTTATCTGTGTGTGATTTGGATCTTTTGTGTCGGCAGGGAGCAGAACATCACAGAAGATGATCTGGAAAGATCAGATGTGTTCGTCAACAGCTACGTAAGTTGGTTTTTATGTTTTCTGCAGGAGAAATCTTAACAGAGCAGGTGTATATTGCTGTGAAACAAATCTTCGACAAAAAATCGAAGGCAAAAAAAAGTGTCTTTGTGGATAAACCACTCAAAGTTTTTGAATTTGTTACGTTTTTCTTCTGTGTAAAGTCAATTTAAAAAGGTTTTATGTCTCAATACAAAGCAAAATAAGGCAAATACAAAAGCACTTTCTACAGCCAGGAAGGTTATTCAAAAGTAGAAAACATGCAGGACAGTTGGCAGTTTTCCAAGACTTGGAAAGGTCACCCAGAGGTCAGACCATGCAGCGCTCATGTAAGCTATAAAAAGCTACAAGCTCTATCCGACTCTATAGGTCTCAGTTAGCAGGTCAAAAGCTAAAGTTCATGACAGCACGATTAGAAAAAGACTAAGTATGGACAAAACGTTTTCTGCTTCTTCTCACTCTGTTCTGATTTGTAAAAGCTAAAAAAATTATAAAGGCTGAATTCCTTTTGATCTTAAGACCAAATGTAAGCCAAAAAATAATTTCAGTTTTGAATATTTTGCTCAATATTCTTTTTTCAAATACAAGCAAACAAAAGTGCACATTTTTTTTACTAGTTTCACAACTGACTAAACATAAACTTTCCATCGTTTAATTTAGACTACTAGTGTGCTTTTTTTTTTATTTCAGAGTAAAACCTTTTATTTTAAAGCCAGCAGCAACAAAAAAAACCACATTAGGAATAAATGACCATCAAAATTGAGATGATTCATCTGAATGGGTTTTTCTTAGTTGAAATATGTTGTCTCTTCTCCAAGAGACTTCTTCAGTCTGATAGTTAAACTAAAATTCTTATCCATGTTCCAATTTATTGTGGAAACAGTGATAAAGGTTCGAACCTTGAAGCTCACGGATGGAGGGCTGGGTCAGTGACTCAGGAGGCCTTAGAATCCTAATTTATGAATCTGAAACATTTAATCCACCATCTGAACTGAAGCTTTTTAATAAAAATGAATCATCTTCAAGAAATCAGAGAAGTCCAGTTATCTTCTGTATAACCACTTCCTGTAGGATTATCATGTCCTGGAGGACTGAGAAAATAAGCCAATGATTTATTGTGCAATGGACAAACATCTAAATACATACAGAAAGACACAACAATCCAACAATGCTGTGCTCAAGATTTGTATTTTCTGCTGCCCCTCAGTGATAAATGAGTTATTTCTGTAAATACCAGATTTAGTTTTAGATAAATGACTTCAAACGCACCATATTAACGCTTGTCTGGTTTCCCCCGCAGGCCTTGCTAAAATATAATAAAACCTTCCACAAACTGTTTCCTGATATTCCAGAGAGGGAGCGTCTGATACACGGTGAGTTGGAGCTTCTGTTAGTCATTTGTTAATATTGATTAAAGGCAACGTTTCACTTCCTGCTTTTTTTTTTTTTAACTCAGCTGTTAGCTCAGTTATTTACTGCTTGATGCTTTTATTGGGCAAGTGATCCACAACAAAAACCGAGCTCAAACACTTCCTGTCAGTGAACGATCCAACAGAAGTGCTTCTGTTGGCCACTGGAAGGTTTGTTATAACATCACTGACTGTGTGTGTGTGTGTGTGTGTGTGTGTGTGTGTGTGTGTGTGTGTGTGTGTGTGTGTGTGTGTGTGTGTGT
>JAVKLF010000064.1:11448305-11462242 GCA_034783495.1 Millerichthys robustus | reverse complement strand
GTGTGTGTGTGTGTGTGTGTGTGTGTGTGTGTGTGTGTGTGTGTGTGTGTGTGTGTGTGTGTGTGTGTGTGTTGCAGTATTCACCTGCTCCTTGCAGAGAGAAGTGCTCTATCATGGAAAGCTCTTTGTGTCTGACTACCACTTGTGTTTCCACTCGTCTGTTCTGCTCAAAGACACCAAGGTAATGTTCGGAGGCACAGGGACGATTCCGTCTAAGAATTCCAACAACATAACCCGGTTGAATCCCACGTTGCAGGTGACGATTCCTGTTTCCAGTGTGAGGACGCTGAAGAAACACAACTCAGCTCTGTCGATGCTGTCGATTATAACATCCAGTGGAGAGAAGGTCAGACAAACTAGTAGAAATTCAACATGTTCTATTCTAGTTCGCACAGAGAACAAAATTCAAAATCTAAGTCAAAATGAATTACTGTATATTTTACATAAAATCAAATCAATTATTCTTGAATGATTTAAAATCTATTTCAATATTAAATGAGTTGTTCAGCCCTGTCATGGATCATCTGTATGACAGCATTGCCACTCTGACTAAATATTTGTCATTCAAGTCTAAACAAAAAGGAAGAAAAATTGATTTATTTTTTATAATTATTATTTTTAATGAACTCATCGGGCAGGACTGAAGTCACCCATGGGTAGGAAGTGGCCCACAAGCCACCAGTTGAATTGTCCTGCTTCGTGTGTATTTTCTGGATTTGCGTGGAAGAGTGCAAGTTTAAGATCCATTTAACAATGATTTACTCCTTTCTATCTCTCTTCAATTGATGAAGACTGTAAAATAATTTCTGGCAGATTGAAAATGTATGCCTCGATTTTAAAGCCTCCATCTGTTTAAAATTTAACTACCAATCAACAAAAAGTTTTTAAACGAATGTTGGGTTTGTGTTTGTCCTAATTTAACCCTTTTTCTCCTCTTTTTTTAGTATTTGTTTGTTTCTTTGAGGGACTTAAAGTTCCGTTTCAAACTCCTTCAGAATATTTGTTCACAATCACAGGTAATGTAAGTTTTTTTTTTTTTACTACAAAGCCTACTCATGCAGCAGTTCCTAAACAGACTAATTGTTTTTGTGTTATAAACAGGAGGAAAGTGGAAACAGCAGCCCTCAACTGTCCCCTGCAGAGATCGATGGTGGGCGCGATACTGTAAGTTTGTAGCTCCTCAAAAGAAAGAAAAAAAACACATACATGGAAGAATTAATGTTCTGCATCTATTTATATCTTTGTCTGCAGATTTCCAGTTCTTCTAGTGTCGAGGGCAGCATAGAGCAGGACTCCAGCAGCATCGATTTGGACACCAACATCCTTCAGATGACGGGTGAAAGCAGAAAAGCATCATTTCATTACCGGATTGTTGTATAAAAAGCTCAGCATATAAGAACTCGTTTGTGTTTTTCCAGCTCCCGGTATGAGCAGTTCTTTACATCAAAACAGCTTGCCAGAGGAAGACCACAGAGGTGTGTGAACGTGTGAATTACCCATGATCCTTCGGGAGGCGTCAACGAGAACCAATGTTGCTTTTGTTGTTTTTCTGTAGCTGTGTCGTTGGTTCGGACGGTCACACAAACAGTCACGCCGCGTTTCTTCCGAGATATTAAAAACTGCAACGTGCTTTTCTACATCTACATATTGCTGTGAGTACTGTGATAGCATTGTGCAAAAGTCCTAGTCCAGACATTTTTTTTTGTATCGTTAAAGCAGTCTTCGGCAATATTTCATCAGGCTTTTTGAAAATCTTTAAATTCTTGTTTCTTTACTTAGATTATGTCATTTTTTTTATTCTTAACTTTCACCTTTGAGTCGCAAAATCATAAAAATTCATTCTTGCAGTGTTCTGGCTGATTTAGTAACAGACTTATAGTAGTAGTAATAGTAATAGATACTTCTTTATACAATACAACTTCAGACTTAAAAGTACTTCTTAGACCTGAACCTTTTTATGTTATCTCACTTTGCTCTGTTTTAATGTGGATTATGTAAGATATTATTCTGCTATCACTTTTCTTTTTAAAGACTAACTAATCGGAAGATTGGTTCAAAGCTGTCAAGACAAAGATCTGAACCTTCAGATCCTGATAATAGACAAGCTTTTCACTCACGCTCTGCCCCGATAGACGTCACAGATATCCTATTACTAAAAATGTTCAGGGTTCAATTCAGAGAGCTCTGGTTGGGGATAAATTCAGCATTTTCAGTGGGGCTGAAAAGACTGAATAAAGGGGCTGTGTTTTAGAAAACGGGCAAAATTAAGACGCTGTTTTGGAATCTTGCAGATTGTTGCTGCTGCTGTTGGCGTCTGGATACATCGGGTTGAGGATCATAGCTCTGGAGGAGCAGCTGAGCTCTTTGGGGGCCCTGTCTGATTTATCCAGAGAGTGAGTCACCACATCCACATAAAGAAAACACAGACAGAAGTTTGTTGGGAAAGGTGTGCGTGGTGGTGGAGGGGAGATAACAGTTTAAACAGGTTTAAAAGCCTTCACCTGAACAGATAGAAGTGGAGTCGTTCAGCTGGTTTGTTACAGGGATGTCAAGAGATAATCGATCGCATGCCTGAGCGTCACACCTGGAACAGAGTCGTTTGTGTAACGCGCTAAAAATCTGTCACCATCCAGATTTAAGATGAGTGACAACATGAAAATGTTTTGACCGTGCGAGAAATATGGTGATCCAAATTATTGGTAAGCTTTATCCAAACCCCTGAAACACCTGCACTTCTGTTCTGCTCACAAATTTTGTCCATTTTCAGAAAAAAAAAAAAAACAACAACAAAACATCAAAACATACGACCTGATCAGGAACAGAATGTTGTGACGTTTGGTAGTGGTGCATCGGTCAAGGTGGAAGGAATTATTGAAATAAAACATAGCTACTTGTGATTTTAGGAGATTTTGCCACAGAATGTTCAGCAGACACTTGATGAGGTCACACGCTAACTTTTAAGTTAGTTAACAGTTTTTACAAATTACACAGCAAAACGTTCTGTCGTTTTGCACCCACTATGTCTCTTACTGCTACAGAACCTTTCTCTCAGATTTCCTTAAAATGGGAAGAGAACACATCCAAGTTTTCATAGACTTCAACGTGTTTTTGCACAGCTACTGTTTGTTTGAGGCTTACTTTTTAATCCTTTTTTATTTTCTGTCTGCCTCCCGGTGACACTAATGATATCGGCAGCAGCTTTAACAGTTTTTACACATTTAATTCTGTTAATACAGCAAAGTGTGGGCAGTTTTTGTATGTTACTATTAAGTTGGTGATGGATTCTTAGGTAGTTGCTGCATTGCAACCCTTTCTAAAACGTTTTCAGAATTGTTCTTGTTTTAGTGGTGTTGCTGTATTTAACTCTCACTCTCCTTCTCTTATTCCGTTTCTTATTTTCTATATTTTTTTCCCCACCAGGTTTCAGGAAACGTAGCCACTGTTCCAAAGCATCCTAACACCAAACCTCACTTCCTGTATTTCTAAATAAAAAAAGATTTTCAAATGATGCGTTTCATTTGCTTTAAACACAAACGGCTTTTCTCCGAGAAGAAAACTAAATTCCGGGATTAAGGTGGACATTTAACTGACTGAAGGCAGACTCTCCTTCATGGCAACCAGCTGAAAGCGTTTTTCTTTCCTTGGACAGTCAACCGCTGAGCTCAGCAAGAAAAAGTTACTAAAGTTCTAGCTGTCATTATGAGAACAAACTGAAGTTTAACCCAGCTAGAATATAAAATAACTAACCTATTATTTTGTGATTGTGGAGTTTAGGATCACTCATGTTAGTTATGATCTGTGAGAATTAGCTTGTTACTAAATCTAACCAGCAGAGGGCGATCACTCCTAACAAATGGTCAGTTATTTGCTGAAGCTGTTTAACAACATAAGTGTTCAGATGTGCCTCAAAACTATTTTTATTTCAAGTTTCAGTAACATGTAACCAGTTCCCATAACTTAAAAATAACTTTGTGATAAAAACAGGAACTAATACTGAAGGTATGTTAATTTTTATGTAGCTGTGATTTTAAGTATTTGTGTATCTGGTCTAACACTGTACTGATTTCAGTACGTAAGTTATCGCTGGGTCACTGACAAAATAAACTGTGTAATAGTCATAATACCTCAGTTGCATTTGCATTCAGGCAAATTTGTTTTTATTTGTTTGCAATTTTTTTAATGTACCATTGGCCTGTTAGAGTAAATTTTTCACATTTGCATGATGTGCCCACATTGCATTGCTTGATTTGAAATACCTGTAAACTCTAACTATTTATATTTTTAAATTACTTCAACTGCTTCCGTGTTTTGTACAGAAGTGATTTTTATTTTTGTCGTCCATAAAAAGGTCAAGAATCAGTCCATGAATTAACTTCATTACATCATATTTTCAGTTCAAAAAAAGCAACATAAAATTACAAATAATACAAAGAATAGAATAGATAAGAACAGTAACCATATAAACAGTCTACTTATAATGTCTACACCCTCCAGCCAATTATATCACACTCAAACTCTAGCACAAAACTCAACATTACATCAATTAGTATCAGCAATAAAAAAAAATTCAATTTCCCACTTTTTTTTATTATTTAAAAAGAGAGCTTTCTAATATCATGTGTTCAGTTTTATCCTCACATAGACTACACAATAGATAATAATCCATCCGGTCATTTGCTCTGCAAAACACAACAGACATGCATACAGTTTTTACTGCTCAAACCCTTCCCCCCTCCCTGCCCTCCCATTATTACACATTCAAGGCCAGAGGATACAATATATATGCCAACATTAGTGGTGCATCAAGAAAACAGCAAGTTCCCCACCGCCCCCCACACACAATTTTTTTTTTTTACCCTATGACTCAAATGTAGTTCCAGAAGTTTTCACTTAGTCCTCAACACACTCAGGAAACACAGAAGTCCATCTTTACTTCCAGAGAGAGGCGCATTCTCTCAAATTCTTCAGAAGACTCAGATTCCTGGTTTAAGAAGATTTTTCGTTATTAAAAAAAAAAAATTTATAAAAACAAAGCACAGGATGAGAATGAAAATATTCCGTTGGAGCTGACAGGAAGTGTGAGTGATGTTCAGAAACCCTTTAGGCTGCTTCCAGAGACCCTAACCCTCCCAAAACAAGGAGCATTCAGATCAGTGATAATTAAGAAATGTTCCCTTTGAATAAAACACACAGCTACTACCACTGACGCTGATGGATCTCCTGAGCAGACAGCACCTTCTTGAACTACAGCAGGCCTAGAACCTGTTATCCACCCAGAACAATTTGTATTCTTGATTCTGGCCTGAAGAACAAAGTTAATAACAAACAAAAGACGCAGAGACTTACATTTTATACCCTTATTAAACTTTGGATGCTTTGTACAATAGTGCTGAACTTAAGACCTGCTCTTTTCATGCTTGATCTGATATACATAGATATATAAATGTAAGTAATGCGTGTGTGTATATGTTTGTTGAATGTATGTGTGTGTGTGTAATGATGTGCAAAGATGTGGTGGAGCCTGCACCACACCAACAGTGAGCGGCTCAAATATGGCTTGTGTCACACATTGGAACGTGCTGTCACCCATAAAAGAGCTACTTTACATTTAGGGCCAGAGATTAATGGGGAGGGGGGCAATGTCCCGTCCTGACACCAGATCTGAATCACATTGTTTAGTCGTAACATGAAGGTTATGAAACAATCTGAGGCGCCCGTTACTAGAACCAATAAGTCAGGATTACTTGCAACAGAATCTGAACGTACGCTGAGGCAAACAGGAGGCTGACTCATGCGATGAGTGCTACTAGAGCACGACTAAAAAGTTAATTAGGATATTTCTGATGACGCGTGATAGTTAGAAATCAAACAAAATCAAAACATGATCCTTGTTAGTTTATGGGGAAATCAGGCAGCTGCCTTTTTTTTTTTACGAGTTCAATCTGAAAGTTTCTTTTCACAAAATCAGACTTGCTCTCAACAGATCTACAAATGTAGGTTAATGTTTACAAAATGTGATTTTTTTTTTGTCTGTGCCAGTTTAGACAAAAGGTCAAACACTTATGTCAATATGATGAAGTGACAACCAGTCATTTTCCAGAAAAACGCAAATGGAAAAGAGAGGGGGTGGGGGGAAGAAAAACTGGCTCCGGAGGTAAAAATAAAAAACTACATACCAAGCACTCCACAGCTCACAGTTGGAAGCAGACATGACGTGGATTAATGGGGTGTTATGTGCTTGGCTACTTCTTTTTCTGGGCTGCAGTCATTTCTTGACTGCAATATCTTTTCCAAAACTTAACTTATTCCTTCACACTAGCCTTTTTTTTTTGTAAACCATCTGTTAGTGCACTCAAGATCCGTCGCTGTCTCGTTACTCTAACAAAACGGGAAAATCCCAGAGTGGACTCGAGCTTCTATCCTGGGGAACGGATATTCTGTTCATGGGAGATGGTTTTGCTGAATCGTGGAAATAACACAAAGGCATGGCCATTTTATGAACGCTTCAGAATTAAAAATGAGAGAACGGCTCAAAGCAGCCATACAAAAGCTTGAGAAAGTTTTCAAGACCAGTCCGTAGATTTCCAAAAAAAATAAAATGGCATTAAAAAAAATAAATCAGAGATGACTCCTCCCTAAACCCGACTAAAATAGTAGTGCTAGTTGAACGAAAACTTGGGAGATGCCCTGACAGTCATATGGATGTCCATTTAAAGGTAAACAATGAGTGGAGGAGGGAGAGAGCACATGCTTGACCCATGTTTGTCCGCTGGAAAGAGAGCTGGTCGAGCTGTGGAGGTATTTCAAATAAAAATGATCAACTTGATAAGACTCCGGTAGCCTCCTACGCTTGCAGCTTTCCAAATCGTCAGGATGTCCATCTCTGTCTGCACCCACACACATAATCTCGTGTGCACACATCAGTGAGGCGTCACAGGTCCACGGAGATTTAAACACACACACACACACACACACACACACACACACACACACACACACACACACACATAAAACATTCACATCTTGATGCACTCATCCGTCACTCGCTTTTAAATTACATCTGTGTGCCTTCTTAGACCAAACAAACTATCTTCCCAATTTTAATCAGATCAACAATAACTGGTGAATTATTTCATCTCTATTTTTTTTTATCTCTTAAGTGTTTCACCAACATTGTACAAATGTATAAAGCTACTGACGTATTACAAAAATTTCTCACTTTTAAAAACAGGAAACACGACGTAGTGTCTTTGTTTTTTATCCTGTAGGTATGCTGCTGTAAAGACACACAGATGTGACCCAAACCCACATCTTTTTATTTTAGGTCTTTTTCTCACACACACATTGCAAGCATGCTGATGCCCTCTTTCAGATCCATGCAAGCACGCACTCACGCACGCACGCACACACACACACACAGTGTCATAGATACAAACACCAAGAGCCTGCTTGTTTCTCAGGCATGCTGTGCAGCCAGGTCCTGGTTGATGAAGCGCCGTAGCCTTTCCAAATACTGACTGTAAAGCTCGATGTCGTTGTGACCCGCCCCCTCCACCCAGAGGGGCTCCACCGCCTTGGGACAGCGCTCAAACAAGGCGAGGCCGTGGGAGAAGTCGATCACCTCGTCCTCCGTACCGTGAATAATGAGCACCGGAGACGGGATCTTTGACACCTTCTCGATGCTGGAAGAAAATGTTCAGAGATACGGGGTTAAGAATCAATGGGCTTTTTATGGGGATTTTGATCATTTTCGTAACAAAAACACAGGTGATGTTTTGCACTGTTTCATGTCACAAAATAATGCTTTGGGATTGATGAAAGTTGTGCATTTTACCATTTTGTTGGTATTAAAGGTTTTTAAAGTAATGCATAACAGAGAGAATATTGATGCTAAAGATAAGGTATGAGTTATTATAGTTGGATTTCTTGGTCTACTGTGGAAAAATATTGGAAAGGCCAATATTTTAAACCCTATATTTATTTGAAACAGCTGTTGAAACTGGTCTGATACATCCGAACAAAACATTTCTTTAAATTACTTTTAAAATACCAGGTTTTTGTGATGTAAAAAAAATGGATCATTTTGAAATGTTTTCCACCTTTAATGTAACATTATCTGCCCATTACAACTGAAATAATAAAACGGAGAAAAATACCAAAAAAAGTACGCAATAAGGTCTGTGAATAAGTGTGCACACCCTTAAACTAATATTTTTTTAAAGCAGCCTTTTTTTAAAATGAAGTGACTCTGATTTACATGTCCATGTAAATCCATGAACTGGTTTCCTGACTTTGTCTCCTACAGCAGTAGCTGTGGTTCACAAAGAGCTCACAAAGCAAATAAAAGAATCTCATTGTTGAGACTTTATCAGTCAGGATAAGGTAACTAAAAATTCCACATTAGATAACAACAAAAGCTGGATGTCCCTCCTAAACTAAGAAAACAAAACTTATCAGAGAGGCTGCTGAGAAGCCTGTAGCAGCGCTGAACAAGCTGCAGGACGTTTTGACAATTACTGGTTGTGCTAAATGTGACACGGTTGCTTTTCTTCAGCTGGAACTGAGGTTTTAGTTTTGGCTGAAGATGAAAATGGCCATGACTCCAAGCATACCTCCACACAAACAAATGAATGGCTTCGTCAGAAGAAAGTGTTGGAAGGACGAATGACAACCTAAAATTCATAGAAAATCAGTGGGGTGACTTGAGAGATATGAGCAAGAGATATCTTCATAATCTGACAGACTTGGAGCACTTTGGCAAAGAAGAATGTGCACACTTACAGTTTATTGCACATATATTTTTTAGTGCAATTGATTTCTTGTTTTCAGTTGTAGACCTTTTTAGCAGTTTAAAAGTTGTTTTCTGGTCAACTGTCATATTGACACTTAAATTTTCTTAAGTGGTTTTATTTGAAGTATAAACATCCATCTTCAATAACAACTCTGGACAAAAGGATGAGAAGTGAAGAACTCACAGTTGACATTCTGTGTTCTGTCTGAAGTTACGGACTTACTTTGGGAAGGCATCGAAGAAGTAGGTTTTCTTTGTGTCGGGGAAAGCCACTCTCATGCCGGAGGTGAGAGGAGAATGAAGTACCACAGCGGCACACTCAAACCTTGATGCTAAATCCACTGTGGGCACTGTGCCGATGCTCTGACCATACAGGATTATGTTTTCAGGACTGATGCCATATCTGAAAAACAAAGGCTGACATTTCAGAATAAAAGTCCACTTTACATTCTGTAAACTTGTCTGTTGCGGTCAATGAGTACGCCAGTTCTTGTGTGCAAATTTTCAACTTTCAATCTGCTTGTCATTTTGACAAAAACACATAGAATCGTGTTTAGGATAACTATTACCATATAAACCTCAAGAAAGAATACTATAAAATGATAAAACAGTAACATTTCTACACCCTCTTTTGAGGATAACATAGAAAACACATTGGCTTATGTACAAACTCTGAAAGATTAAAAATAATTATAAAGTTGCACCCAGTGTTGGAACTGGCACAAGCCCCCAGCGGCTTACTAAACAAATTCATTTTTATTTAAGGTTTTAATAGATCCAGATGAAATTGTGAACAGAGGTTATTCGTCTGAAGACATAATTGTGTCTGTGAGTAAAATAATAGCGTAACATTTCAAGGGAATGGCCCTTCTGTATGTTGTAGCTGATACACTGGAGAAGTGATCTTATTACTTTACACGCATCACTTGATGTTGAAACAGAGATGCAAAAAGACAGTCAGTCTGGAAACAGCCACTGTTAGAGTGTGTCTGAACTGAATGATGGTCAGACATGAGAAAAAAATTCTAAATTGAGTGTGCAAATTCTTTTTCCTCAACTGGCCAGTAATATGAGTAGCTGGTATCGATTATTCTGCACACCACACTCTGGTAGGTATTTTAGCAATTCATTTTCAAACCCGATGAAAACAGTCTCTGTTTACCGGGAGCGCAGGGCATGCCAGGCGGCATCAATATCAGCATAAAGGTTCTTCTCAGATGGTTTCCCAGTACTGACACCGTAGCCTGAGTAGTCATAGGAGAAGATGTTGCAGTTGATGCGTGTGCCTAAGCCAATGTAGAAGCTGCTCATCTGACCCAGGTCGACTGCGTTGCCGTGTGAAAACAACACTGTGAACCTAAAGGCGAAGCAGAAGAGGAAAGCAGAGGAAAGCTTAAAGATGATAAATTCAGCTGTGTGACTGACAACTATTAATATCCAACCACGGACGAAACAAGGTTGTATGGATTGTATCGGATGATGCGCAGTTTCTCAGGACTCACCTGGCATTGGGGGCGCAGCGAATGTACATACATCCAACCCTGTTCCCCCGGCTAGATCTGGTCAGAAACACATCCGTCACATCTAGCTCTCTCTGTGAATACTGGAACTCGGCTCTTTCTGTGAGATGCAGCTTCCACCTCCCTTCGCCCACAATATTACTGCTGCCGCCACTGCTGCCACCAGCTCCACTGCTACTGCTGCTGCCGCCGCCACCACCACCTCCTCCTCCTCCTCTGTCACCTCCACTACTTGTGCTCAGCCGTGAACGCAGTCCCGGTGCTCCCAGTGAAGGAGGAGCAGACCCAGGGTTGGAGGCAGACACAGTTGTAGCTCCGGAAGCCGCTTCTGGGTCCGGGAGTAAAGCATAGGTGGGCTCTGGAGGGAGGAAAGCCAGTTTGGCTGCAATGCGGCTGGGACAAGGGGGGCAACAGAACAGGCAGCATAGCTCCCGTATGGAGAGACCGTTCATCTTCTGGTACAAACCTGAACACGAGCAACAACAAATAGATGTAAAAAAAAAAAAACTGAAAGAAAGACCAAAGAAAATAGTTACATTTCCCTTTAAATTACACTAGTATTCAGATTTAATATGACCAGTATGCTCCAATGTACATAAAATAATAATTAAAGAATTGGCCTCAGGTTGATAGATTTGCAATTTTTTTTTAGGTGAACTTAACTTTGAGTAAATGTTTGGTGAGTGGAGCTGAAACAAAAAAAAAACTAACTTTGTTGGTTAGAGAGCAACAAAAACTTCACAGTGGTTGTTAACTAGATCTGAAGTGATGGATGCTGAGGGAAACATTACAACATCAGTTAAACATATCTGCTTACATCCCACATACATCTGGCAACATCTCTATTGAAGCTAAAACCGCTGGCAAAAAAATAAGCAAGCATTGCTTTTTTTGGTAGAAAAAAAAATAGAAAGAACACATTTTTGTTCGCCAAATGCATATCCAGGTTCTGTTATTTATAAATTCAATCTAAAAAGCACTGCTTACTACATACATTGTCCTGAGACTTAGACAAATACACAAGAGCAACAAAATTTTGGGGCCTCCCTTTATTACACTGAACTTAAATTGAATCTCAATCTCTGTATTTCGGATAAAGGGTCCTTCACTGAGTGAGCACTGTGGCATAGAGAAGAGCATAAAATATGCTGTAGAGGCGCTAATATTTCACGTCGCCATCCGTCCCTCTAGAACTGGATCACGTCTTAGTAACACATTAATCATTGACATAAAAAGTATTGGTAATAGTCACAACAACTCTGCATGTCATAAGATGTGGAGAGCAATGTGGAGACATTCGCAGAGGGAGAAAGGCTTTTCATTAGACTTTATTGATTTTATCCATGATCCACGACAGAAACAACATAATGAGCAACATTTAGAAGGTAAAAAGCCTTTTTCCCTTTTGTCTTTTAACCCACACTGCTGTTTTATTACATGTATTACTAATATTATTAATACCTATCAATGCTTACTCAAACATTATAGAACTCTATAACTCTATAATAAATCATCCCCTTGTTTTAATTAGTCAAACTGATGGAGGATTCAATTTTTATCAAAATAACTGCAACTATTTTGATTATAATTGTAAGGAATAATTGCACTAATAAAGCAAAACTACAGCTTCACCTGCATCAAGTAAAATACAGCGTAGCTTCAAAACTAGTGTTTTAGGTTTCAAGTTGCCAGTTTTGTTTATTGAAATAGATGCTGAGATGTTCATTTTATTTAAACCCAGTTGCCTGTTTTGATCTGTTTTTTTTTATTGATTTTCATTGTTTTTCCACTTCATGTTGCTTGTTCGTGTCACAAGAGCTGGCTGCACTTGCCTTAGATGACAAGTTTATGCAGAAGATAAAACTGTGGATGGATACTTTGAAATATACACTCTAGAGGCAAGAAAAAAGACTGAGTTAGTGAAACTGAAAATCTATTAAATAAATAAATTATTTAATTATTTTAAAATCATCAAAGTTGGTTTAACACAGTGAAAAAAAGGAAGTCATTTTGTATGCTAAATAAACACATTACATGAGTGGTGATATAATTTTGGCAAGCTTTGTCAAAACCAAAAACATTTGATTTTTTTGTGAAAAAAAAACTAAATGTGTATTATGTGCAAATGGTTTCAAAAAAGTAGAAAAACATCTGTACGGAACATTAATATTAGATATAAAAATCACAAAAAACTAATTATAGAAGCTGACAAATCTTTTAACTGGAATGATTTAGGTCTTACATATCATCATGTTTATAAATTAACATAATATTAAGTAAAAAAAAATAATCATTTGCTAATGACCAAAGATAAATCAAACAAATATTGCAATATATATTATAGTTATTGGATAAACTTACCTAGATTCACAAAAGCTTTGGTCTTGGTATCTCTGGGCACACCACTGCACTGATGTCTTTTGCTGTTAAGCCAGCAAGAAACTAGAAGAAATAAATAAACAAACATATAAATAAAGGTTATTAGGACAAATTACCCAAGAATTAGCACCCACAGCTCTTTCTATACCTACTTTCATGTTTCTTAAGATCAGATGTAACTAAATGGAGATGCTGAGCTAAAGGCTAAGTGTGCTGGCATCTCAACAATGAAGAAGGATACCCTTAATGCTAACTAATGTGGATTTGTGAATTAAATTAACAGCTTTTACTAACCTAATTTTTAATATCCTGCAATAAATGACTTGTCATTTGTGTAGAATTTATGCTCTACGGGTGGTCAGTTTTTGGATAAGAAATGTTTCGGACATGATGATGGATGATATCCTCAGACTGACATGCTAATGCATCATGAACAGCGATAATAAAGCTCCGGCTTTAGACAATTATGCGAGGGAATATACAGAAGATATACTGAAGCGGAAAGCCGAAATGTCACAGCTGTAAATGTAAACCAAGCCCTCGTCTGTCGTGTGGTAAATGCAGCTACCAGTTCAATAATTACCGTTTTGTGTATCGCAGAAGGGCTGCAGCAGACAGGCAGCTAGCGGTAGCTGCTAGCCGCTGTTTGGCCTGAAAACGACCTACTTACCGCTTCACAGGACGGTGTAACCCGATATGTACACAGAAGCAGCACAAGACTCCCAAAAACCTTCTTTTGTTTTGACATGGATGGTTTTTACTTCGGCTGATTAACCAGCTGTCGGTGGCAAGCTAGCTAGAATTCATCTTTTTTTTTTTTTTTTTACTACAGTCCGACTCCACCCGGAAGTGACGTAAGACTTTTTTCAAAGCTTCATTCAAATGTTGCTGAGAGGATATTACTATCCTAAAAATATACAAACATAACAGACATTGTTCCTAACAGATATGCATTTTTATATATGTTAAGAAAGCATGTTTTATTTGCTTGTGTACTTTTAGGAACTGCACTTTTTTCTGTGTTTTGGTATCAATCAGTCTCTTTTTAGCAAAGATTCTCTTGTTCCACCAAACCGGTGTGATAGTTTTATTATTATTATTATTATTCTCAGTGTTTTTCATTTGGACCCAAGTTATTACTCTACACAAACAATGTTTATGTTTTAATCTAACTCTCTTGTTTTTCCTGAAAAATTTCCATTACAGAAGGTTCGGACTTTATTGATATACCAAGTGACAGTCAAATC
>JAVKLF010000064.1:11410029-11437487 GCA_034783495.1 Millerichthys robustus | reverse complement strand
CACACACACACACACACACACACACACACACACACACACACACACACACACACACACACACACACACACACAGAGGTTTGTACTTCTATCCTTGTTAGGACCGTTCTTTGACTTAAACAAAGAACCCTGAACCCTTACCCTAACCCTAACCATCCAGTTCATAATTAAACCTAAACTCAATTTACGCCTTAGTCCTAAACCGAACCCCCAACACAAAAATGGAGTTCCACCAAATTAGAACCAGTCTTTGGTCCCCATAAAGACTACTGGTTTTGACAAGGTAGGTGTGTATACCAGTATCGGTCTTAAAAAGGTAACAAGTACAAGCACACACACAAGCAGATTAATTATTGGTTGTGCAGTAACTGGATGCAGCAGAGGTTAAGGCTCTTGATAACTGTGCTTGCACTCGCTTGGTCAGATTTCGTTAACTGTGTTGTGCTGCTGCTCAGACCTTCTCTCCTCTCTCTGTGGATGCTCTTTATTCTCTCTCTGTTTAGCAGAATGCCAGTGTATCGATCTCACTCGGAGGCTTTAGAAGTTGAGATGCCACATGCAAATGTGAATGTATTCAAAACACACTTAGAGCTACGAGGTAATTCAAGATGAGACAAATATTAAATAGATATTCATTGACCGGATAACTTTTACGCCGTTCATCGACACGCTGGAGGCTGTAAAGAAACTCCCAGCATGCATTTTACCCCTTTGTCATTTCCTGCTAGATCAGCTGTGGCAGGTGAACAGGAACAGCTTACAGGGAGAAAAAGGGGGAACACTAAATAAAACAAAACAATTTCACCTGCTAATTGATACCCAGTGACAGCAGGTGTGTATTCTTCTCCAGATGACCCTCTGATTGGCTGATTACGTGGGTGTTAGCGGGCGATTTGTTAATTGGTTGCCTGATGAGGATAGATTACATCGTGTGGCTGCAGACATCGTAATGATGTCCCACGTGTCCCATGATAACAGTGTTCCTATCACACCAACATTATCTGACACCAAAAACATGACATCCCATCATCCCTCTACTGGATTGTCTCCTTTTTCACAATTTTCATTTTGTCACTAGCTTGATGAGCTACAAATCTGAACCAGGTGTTGTCTCTGCTTCTCTTTTTCATCCCTCCCTCTTTGAGTGAAACAATGTCTTTTATCTTTTTTTTCTCTCCTTTGTCTTCTGGCTCTGCAGGGAAATTCTCAGAGCCCTTGATAACCTAACGCCAAGGCCCTGCACAGCACCTCTTTTTTATTGTATTTTATTTTTTTAGATGATACCATTAAAAATAGTGCCTCAGTCACAACACCAATCAGCAGCAGAGTTTTAATATGTCGGCCTTAACCCAGATTTGATGGTTTATCTTATTGATCAATAGTCTTAATCAATACACGCTCTAATGAGGAGAATATTGACTGAAGGGGTTTTCTGTGTTGCATGTGCAGTTTGAAAGTGTGTTTCTGTGTGAGACAGATAAGAACAAACTATTCTGGTCTTCTAATTAATTCTTATAATTACACTTCCTTTCATGCCATTCAGTCTATACTTAAAAGTGTCCGTTCATCCATTATCGTTTACCTGCTTCTTCCTTTCAGAGTCATGGTGTCCCATGTTCAGCAGTCACAGTGTGAGGAGCGGGGGACACCCTGGACAGGTCACAAGTCCATCAGAGGGACACATGGAGACAAATGAGACAAACAACCATTCAATCTATCAACTCACACCTAGGAACAATTTAGAGTTACCAATTAGCGGTCATGTTCTCGGTCTGTGGGAGGAAACCAGAGTCCCTGCAGAAAACCAACACATGCACTCTCACTCATGCATTCATGTAAACTCTACGCAGAGAGGTCCTTGGCCAGGATTCCATCTGGCAACCTTTTTGCTGAGAGGCTCTATAACTGAGTCACCTCAATAGCAAAACTATAGATATTAATTCAGAGTACTTATGTATAATTTTGAGTTACTTGAACTTTTTTGTTTTTACAAAAGGACATCACTTGTACTCCAACAGGTGCATTTAATATTTTAGTTTCAACACCTTGCAGCTGTTAACTACAACTAAATGAAATTTAAATTTAAATCAGAACAAAGATTTATCGTAAAACCACAGGAAAATATGAGGTGACATTCACAAAGGATACGAATTAATACCTTTTTTTCTAGTTTTAGTATTTAAGTGAGGTACCCATGAATGTAAAAACAAAGGTATTTAATTCATTTACACTGAAGTAATTTGGTTGCAAAAAATTGTATGAAATAATAAAACCAGGGATATAACTCTGTCAGTGCTAAATCAGTAATGATAACGCTAGCAAGTATTGATTTCTGCAGTGTACTCATAACAAACAGCTGGTCCAGATTACATTGCACTTAAACACTTAATAATCAGGCAGGCACAAGAATCCTTTATGGTTCCTCAATAATGTTTTTATAAAAGTCTTCCAAAAATAATATTGCAATTTGAGTTTTGGAGAAAAAATAGCAAGCAAGAGATTTTTTTTATTACGTAAAAATGATGCCACATGTTTGCAACTGGTTAATGTGGCGGAACTTGTCCATATGATGGCTAATCTCGCTGAAATGCACGCTTCATTTAATTCTTGTCATCATGTCGTTCGACTCGCTGGTGACAACAGGATTTCATTAGAAGGTTAAGCGTCAAAATTAGCTCATGAAATGGCCGTAATGAAACGAGGCCGACCTGAAACATCTGACTGGACCGGTTCAACTTCAGGGATTCCCAGCGTGGAGTCAACTGGAACAAACTTTTCCAAACGCCCTCTCTCCTCCGCCCTCCTCAGGACCCCTTCAATGTCTCTGAAGAGAAGAAGTCTTGTGTCAAACCAGCAATCTCGGGGCTACAATTTAGCGTGAAGTGCCTCCTGAGTATAGCCTCCAGCCCTCATCATCCTTACTGATGTCTCCAAACAGCCTGTCACTCAGTCTCTGAATCTGTTAGCAGCCCAGGTGACTCTGCTCACACTCATCTGGGTGCATCACGGGGCTTCAAATAGCAGTCGTCACCTTGGCAACAAACACATTTACCTGGCGCTGAAAACTCGTCCCGTTTCATCATGTCTGTGTGTTTTTAATCTGGACTTGATAAGAAGAAGAAGAAGGAACAAAAAGAAGAAATGCAGGAGTGAAGTGGATGATGCAGGTGGAAGGATGGAGCGTTCAGTTTGATTTGATTGCTCGCATCTCCTTTAACCTTTTCTTTTGCGTTTCATCAAATTTCACTTGTTTTTTCCTCCCAAGATTTTAGCAGCTTTGTCTTTCAGCAATTCAAGATAAAAAAAACCTAAATTAATAAATAAATAAAGGGAACACAATGCTCCACCTCTGGGCTCTGCTCATTCTGTTTTATCTTTCCCTCTCCATATTTCATCTTTACTTTCAAGGTATTTTCACATCAAAGACGGCTCCAACCAAAGCGTTCGGAAAGCTTCCACATTCAGACATAGTGAATCCCTCACACTTTATACTTAACCATAATTCATGTGTGACAGTATTATTCCACTGTCTTAGTTTTACAGGGATGTGAGATTCTGATTTATAGACGGAAAGCTTCTTTCTGACACTTTGATCCTACGTGGAAGTTTGTAGCCATGTTGCAGCTGTTTCCTTTAGTCCTTTAGAGCTGTTTTTAATCTGTTGATGAGGTTTAGGCTGAATTATTTCAATAATAACTTGTCTGATTGCCATATTTAATGTATAATCTAAGGTGTGTATCATAATGTGTATTATAAATGTGTATTTATTATGTTATGTTATGTAGCATTTTCATTTTTTATCACAAGTGTAGGATTTATTTTTCATCTATTTACAAATCCTTAAAACTAGAAAGAAAAGATAATCTTCTAAAATTTACTAAAAATGTTTATAGTCTTCCCAAGAAATAGCTTTATTATCACCCACCAAAGGGTTTGTATGTGTCTTAGAGTGGCTGTTAGCAAAATATCTCATGGAGCACCTGACAAATTTCAATGAATGTTGCAGAAAATAATTGATGAATGAACGTCTGCAGCTGATTAACCTTGGAAGCTAACCCAATTTAAGGAGGCTGCCAAAGCTTATCAGCATTAGCTAACACAAATAATGGTGTTAACTAAGTCAGTTTATTAGATTTTGAGCTGAGATTACATGTGGTAGTAGCTGAGAGTCTTTCACAACATATAACTCTGAGTGACACAGATTACGCAATAGAAAACAGCCACAGCATCATTTCTTACATAAGCTGATCTTACTCTAAAACGCTGGAAAGTGTCAGGTGATAAACATTCCTTTGAGGAATGCTATGTCTTTAATTGCTTTAGGATTTTTTTAATTATCCTCTGTGGAATTTAGACTCAAATATCCCTCAGCTCAGTGCTTTGGATCTGCATAATTACGACTTTACAGCATTTACAGTTTTTTTCCCCCTAAGCTTTAATCATCTAAGGAAGTCATGTATCTCTTTTTTCTTTCCGATTTGTCCAAACAAATTAAAAAGACAAGTCCTAAATAAAGTCCCATTATTTTTCCCCAAAAGCTCGATTTCATAGTCAAAATGCAGCAAAGCAGAGCCGTTCACTTTGAATGAAACAGCACAAAGAGAAAAACAACCGACTCATGCAGGCGCGCGCTGGAATGGTGAGAAGATGGATTTCAGAAGTGAAATAAACAAAGTGAAGTGAAGAGTGTGTGGAGCACAGAGCAGGCAGACAGATTGAACGAAGCTGTCAGCTGGACAGGACAAACTAAGGATGACTGGACATAAACAGAACCGACTGCACCAGTTTAGATCCTAAAATGTCTCCTGACAATCCCCTCGTTTTCTGCCCTAAGTTATTAACAAATGACATTGTGTGAAAATGCAAACTAATGAGCTCTGCGAACATGTCGCCTCTTATTTCAGCTCGTCAGCACTCTGATATTAGCAGGAAGCTCACTGACATTTGCCTGCGTGTACATCAGAAGCATGATATGACTGTTGTCTTTTTTGTGGTTCTTTGCAAACTGCAGTGCATTAACAGTGGCGTAACCAAAGTCCCTTACGACAAGGAGCAAAACCATCTGAGGCATTTTCACCTCTTCAAAAGAAGTTGGTGCAGGCAGTGACGTTCAGAACAGCATCAGACCTGCTATACGAAGCGAGACAAGCAATTGAAACAAACTGAACGTATGTGCCCATCCACCAGCCCCTGTACATTTAAACACCAGGAAAGGTTTTTCAACATCCACAAGTTTACCAATAACCAAGACACCCACAAAATACAGAATAAACCAATGGATTGATCTGGAACAACCAACCATAGAGCACCCAACCATCCCAAAGACCCCTGGACAAATTGGCCGAAGTTTTCAGACTCCAAAATCAACTTGGTAAAATGGAACCTAATCAGGAATAAGTCTGTTAATGCGCTCACTTCTAGTTTATTTTGATGATATGAACCGTCGATGTCAAGACATTTAATGTCTCTCTAGCTTTCTGCTAAAGAAGGAACAAGCAAAAACTCTTCTTCAGCTGTTTCTAATTTGTGTCACAAACATGTAGTTTTAAACATTTAATATATTTACTATGGTTTACTGTGATTATACAATATAATGACTTACACTGTTCCAACATTTGTTGTTTTTTGTTTGTTTGTTTTTTCTTCAATTTGGGTCATAGATGATTTCGTGTCTTTTCTACTTCTACAAATAGGCTTAAATTGGAGGCAAACAGACTTTTGGATGAGTTCTTTTTGAAAACCTATCCGCGAGTCTTTGTCAATTCTGGTAGCTCGCACTGATCCGACGTGCATGTGTTCTCTACTTCTATTATCCTGCTCATACAAAAGTCATCGTTATTTCCTGTCTAATCACTTTCATATATCAGTGTGCAGAAACCCAGTTAGTGATAGAAACATCAGCACCCAAAGTGACTTTGTAACACTGCTGTGTTCTCGCGTAGCTGCGAGAATTCTCCCCGGTTGACGAGAAGCAAAATTTTTGACACGGTGCCTCTGCAGCAGACAGTAAAAACACATTAGCCTCCAGCTGAATGCAGGTTTGTGGCAGGAGATGGCGAACACAGCTGACACATACACAGATAGTCCCAAACCTGCTGGTCACTTCGTCTGCACTGAGAAATCTGTCAAAATGTCAAACTCGCACACACACACACACACACACACATGCAATGTGCTGCACAGTGAAAATTTTCTCTCCCCTTCCTCTCTCTCTTTGTTAACAGTTCATGTGTGCTGCTGCTGCTGCTGCCATGGCAACCGTGGCTCCTCCCCTCACATTTCTTCTCCTGCTGCTTCAGCTGGCTGATGGCTCATTCCCAGAGGAGCCCGGTCCTCTCAGCTACGTCCCTGTAGAGGGTACGTGTCCTTCCCCTCTGTGTGTTGGTGTGTGTTGAAGTGCACAAGCGTGTGTGCAGCCTTGATAAATGACTCTGTAGTTGATTTGGAAATCGGAGGTCAAGGGTCAAAGCCTTGGTGAGTAGCTGTTTCGGCGCTACCGGGGGCTATCAGATAAATGAAGGAACTTCTCTCTTTTTATTATCATAAATTTATAAATATGCCTGGATGGTCTAAAAGAAATCAAAGGAGAGGAGGAAAACGATTTTCATTTATTTGGAGGAATGCAGAAAGAATAGTCAGAGATAGTTTGGATGGATATGAGAGGATAAGAGGAGACATTGCAAATCTCTGCCCCCCTGTAAAGTCAAGGCTAGTGAGAGGTTTAGGTCTTCTGATGGAGCAGCCTCTTCCTCCAATCTTTTTCCACAAAACACTTCCACGAAATGGTCACAAAGACCTTCAAGCTGCATCAGACTTTTCATAAATCACAAAACCCAATGTACAGTAAATGTGAGCTTTTAGAAAGAAAACAGGCATTACGGAACCAAAAGAGCAGAAATCAGCTGCACTGACAAGGAGATCTACACATATACAGATATTTTCCTAGCATAATTTCCAAAATACAGTAAAATAACTCAGTTTAGCTATTCTCCTTTTGGTTAACCAAAATGCAAAGCCGTTGTTCATCATCAATGATCTTTTCCTCAGTTCTTAATCTGTTTATTGTTGTTTAAGCTTTTAAATCCCTCAGCTTGGGGGATCACACAGACTACATCACATTTTTAAGTCTCAAACCGTTCATACACCCTTTCACATGTTGACTGTTCTAGCTCTGTTATCGCCTCGCTCGATGGCACAAAGACACATCAGCATCATTTTGAGCTCCCTGGGCTGCCTCGAATCATTCAGAAATTACACCCAGACATCCGGGAGGTGTCTGACTTTCAGCTTAATGTGTTTCATGAAAGTAGTTGAAGATCATGGACTATATAATTCACTGTTTCGAGAACGCCAACCAATGCCCAGAAGTTAACGTCGAACCAGCACCAGCTTCCTGCAGGCTGGGTTCCATCCATTTAAACAAAGAAATCTTAACCCTTGGTAATGTAAACAAACATTAAAGAAAACTCAAATAATGTTTTTCAAGAGATGACTTTCGTTAAATCACATACTTTTCCCCTTGTTGAAATATTCCTTTTTATAACACAATTAGCTGTAATTAGTTCGAAAGAAAAATCAAGTAACACAACGTTTTTGTACAAGGGAGTGGGCTGGACTTGAATATCCAACAGGGTACAGATTGGTCCCAAAAATACAACATTACGCCTCTAAACTGGTTCTTGCTCGCTTCATTTCCCAACACTAAGGGAAGGCAGAACACTCGATGTATAATACATGCCAACCTTCTCTCCTCTACCTAATGTGTTGTTTAATTCAGAAGTAAAGAGAAGATGAAAAAAAGGCAATTTATTTCAAAACAAAATGACAACAATGGTAATTATGTAGTTTTGGTCATTATGGAGCTGCATGAATCAGCAGCATGAAGAAGACACTAAAAAGGGTAAAAGTGTTTCTGTGCCTATTATCTGTTTGCCTTCATCAAAGTATCAAGAATGATTGAAGACAGGATTAAAGTGAAGGTTAGAGAAGGTGTTCTACTACCTGACTGTGTACATTTGGTAAAAAAGGAGAGGAACTAGTGATCGTTCTGTCCTGGGCTCCTCGGGGAGTCCTTGAGCCAGGCGCACAAAGGTCCATTTTTTGCTGATTTTGTAACTCACTCATTTCTGTACATCTGTGTGATCCTATACCAGTGGTCAGGAGGTATCCGGTGTTCCTGGGTCGAGCTCACCGTCTGGCTCTGAGACAGGAGCTGCACATCCAGACGGTCCTCCAAGTCAATCGCACGCTTTACATAGGAGCCAGGTAACCAACGGCAACCGCGTCCAACCGCGTGTCACTGACGTGTTCACATGAATATGTGCTGGCTGTCATTTGGTGCCACCGCTACCATCTGCCGTCCCTCTTCAAGGGACATTTACAGTTCGTCTGAGTGATGATTTATTCAGTGTTACTTTTAAATGTCAAATGAAAGCTTTGTGTGTTCACGTTAATCTTTGATAAATAGGAGTATACTCTTTTCTCAAATACTTGATCACTGTAACATTGGGCTGAAACAATCCAGTCATTTAAAAGTACTCAGTTGTCTACTTTACACTTACTTTATTTATTTTTTGTTGCAATTTTATTACTTGAGCTTCAGCACTGTTAGCACCAAAATAGAGTCCTGCCCGATGAGGTATATAGGCTAGAGACTGTCACGTGACTTTTCATGATCAGAGAGCGGCCATATTGTTCAGGGCGAGGACAACTCAACAGTCTGTACTGTTAGCTGGTGAGGCCGATTGTAGTAACCCAATTTAAAATTGAAATTAAATTTAGGTCAGCACCTCAGTTTCTGCCATTATTTTATTTGACAGAGATGCTTGTCTATACATTTGATCATATCAGACAAAAACATGTTGCCAAGGTACACACACAGAATGATGTTTCTAATGGGCCGAAGCTAACCAATGAAAAACTAATATTTATGTGCAATTCTACACAGCTATCTAGCCATGATGAATTGTTTACATTAACAGCATGTCCCTTCCAATATGGCGTCACACTCGGACCATCGTCTGAAGCGTGCATGACACCTCTAGCTTTCATCCTTCCCTCCTGTTTTCTGCTTATGCCCCGCCCACTCTCACCTGATCCCAGTTGTTTCCCCACCATGTGTTTTGAGTCTTTGTGTTCATCAATCTTGTCCTTTTTATTCCTTGTCTCTCTGTTGGTTCCTCAGTTCAGCACTGTACATGTTAAAATTGTAATATCTTCTGATTTCCAAGTTTTTGGTCTTAGTATTTTCCTATGAGGTAAAAGAACAAGTAATTACAGAAACAGGCTACATTTTTAAAATCCTGGCTGCAGAGATGATTTTGACAGCATTCATTTGGCACATGCACTAATGAAACCCCTGCTAAATAATCAGCCGCATAAAACATCCAGATCATTTAGAAGCCATTTTAATGGTATGTCTTCAGGGTGTTTAATCAGAATAATGTTTGTCTGTGACTCATAGCAAACAAGCAGATGGCAGCGTGACATAAATGGTGTTTTGATCATTTTTTTAAAAATGGCAGCCACGTTCAAGCATGAAGAAAACCGCTGTTTTAAAAAAACACACACAAACCATACGCTGGCATTTACACTCCAGCCGCTTCATTAGGTAAAACCAGCAGGATCTGTTTTTTTAAGCAAATACTAATGAGGCAATTAGATTTAAAAAAAACTATGTGATTGTATATAAACTGCAAAAATCTGAAGTCATCTTTCTTTTTTTATATATTATGCTTTCATGGGCCTATAGTTGCTGTGGTCTGGATGAAAATTAAACAATAAAAAAGGCATTTGGAAACTTTGAAAAAATAATTGATAACAACCACTTTGGATGATTACATAAAAGTCTGGATGCTTGCAAACAAATGATTGGTGGTTTCAAACTTTTGCATAGGAATATGAAAAGTTAGCTCGGCTTTACCGCATTAGATTTTATCCCCAAGATATTTTATTTTAGTCTGAAATACAGTATGTGTCATTTTGTACCCCTGTCCAGGGGGTCTCTGGTGCAAATATTGAGCAATCAATGTGCGAAGGGGTGGCACATCCATCACAGGGCCACATGGAGATAAACAAGACAAATTACCACATTTATAACAAATAACAATTTTAAAAAGTAAGAGATAATAATAATGCATGTTCTTTTACATAATGCAGTGTTTCCTCTACCAATAAGTTGGCTTTGAGTGACGCCCTGAGCAAATTAGTTGGATAGCCCGGATAAAAGCAAACTAAACATCATAAAATCCTTTGTCTCTCATTGTTCATGTTTTGTCATAAACAGTAACATTAATAAGAGATTGTTGTGTGTTTTGTAGAGATGATTTATACAGAGTGGAGCTGGACAACATGGTAGGAGAGGAGATGTTTTACAGCAAGGTATGACCCACTGTTGTTGTAAACACTCACAGACACACACACACACACACACACACACACACACACACACACACACACACACACACACACTGATAAACAAAATGTGTACAACTACTAGAACGAGTTCTGCCTTATTTATGCATTTCAGAAACGAACCTGGGAGTCCAATAAGAACGATATCCGAGTGTGTCGGATGAAGGGCAAACATGAGGTAAAACACAAAACCCAGTAAGATGCTCTCGTATGAACTGTATCGCAGACAAAAAAACAGCTGTTTCCAAAAGATTTTTCTGCAGCTGCACCTGCATGCAGAGCTTACACCAATTTGATCCTGTTGATCCACAATCAGCAAATCATCTAATCAAGCTAATGCAGTCAAATGTTACTGGAAAAGCATCTATTTTGCATACCTGAGTATTGTCAGGTTTGTTTTTTATGTGGAAATAATTATAAAGTAGGACAATTGTGTAATTATATAAAGCGAAAGTTGAGAAAGTTGTATCATTAGATACAAAAAACAGGGAATTATGTGAAGCATGGCACAAAATGGCAAAATGCAATCTGAGTGGAAATTTTTGAAGAAAAACGAAATTGAACTGAAACGTTATAGAGCTATACTTGAGGAGGGTTTAGTGACATGGCCTCAGGGAGGGAAGAGTTATTGAAAACAGGTGAGGAAGGAAGTCAATGGTGAGAGGCGTGGAGGGCGAGGACAGGAAAGGAGAAGAAGCTGGTTGGTAGGAACACAGACGACAGAGGAGACGTGTAGGAGGGAATCAACGAAGAATTAAAGTTGTGATAAAACTAGAACAAAGACTGGCTGAAGGTGGCGACTAAAGACAGAGAAGTGAAAGTTAGATAACTCAGAAAATGTGAGCTATTTTTAAAGCTCAGAGTCAACTGCATGGATTTTAAATATGCCTGAATCCTCTGGTTTACACTACAAACAGTTGAGATAAATACTTATTTGTGTCATTTAAAATAAAGTTTGCATCTTTTCATTTAACTGGTGTCAAACCTATCTTCTAAACGTTTTAAATATTTCAGTACAGGAGGATTTCATTCAGTCTTCTATGTCAGACTATGACAAGCAGAAAATAGTAATTAGATCAGTGGGCTTTTGAGTTCTTCTTCTCAAAAATAAATGTTTAAACTGTTGAAATATGTTTTCATAAGATTTACAGTAATTTACAATAATCTGAAGATTTATAGATTACCAACAGAGTCAGTCAGGACAAATGAGCTAGAAGGAACATCAAATATACTAAAAGTGGATGTATTATTTTTTTTTAATGTCATTTTCTGTTTTTGACAACACACTTTTGTACCAAGGATTATTATCAACCCAAAGGCTTAACCCTCCTGCTGCCCTTGGGTCAAAATGAGTTTAAAATTGAGACCTTGTGGCTCATTTTGATCCAAGGGCAGCAGGAGGGTTAATAAAAAAAGTCATGAATTCACATTTTTTCTGCCCCATCAAGCTTTAGTTAGGGGTTCAGATCTGCAGAGATTCCTGTCAGTGTAGAAGAAATTCAGCTTCATTTTAAATAATCTTGTTTCAAACATTAACTGCACATCAGAGGGAAGTCAAAATGTGTCTGCTTTTGATTTTTGCTTTTACCAATAGCTGCAAGTTGCTATCAGAAGGTTAAACCTCAGAAAGGCATGACTTCATAATGCTTTTTGGTATAAAGTTACTTATTAGAGCTGTTTGTCTGTTTTTGTTCTAAGCCTGACACTGCAAATTTAGATTCCTAATTTGTCATTGAATGCACCATTAGTGCATTAAGGAAAGTCAACGTAATGAAAATAAACTGTTATTGTTTGAAATTTTATATTAACATTCCCATTTAAAATGAAAACAATTGAAATGTGACAGTGAGGCTCTTGATTTATGGAGCTGATATAAAAAAGGAACTCACTGTGATCACAACTAGAATATTAATCTCCTGGTTCATGCTTACATCACTTCATTATATCGTTTATCTCTGCTGGGATATTTTAATAACTCGGGTCAGTTCATCACATGACTTCTAACAAGACGGATCAGTAGCCGTGATTGAAATGCCGACAATTTAAATGTAAAACCTGCCAGTCGAAGATTTTTCTCAACTGTTTGCCGAATATGAGGCTAATGATCGGCTCGGAGAGTTAATGAGAACTGTTAGGCTGAGTACCGGAGGGTTATTGAGGATAATCTGTGTATGAAAAAACAAAGTCAAAGAAATGTCCTAATCTGCCCATAAAACAAGCTGCAAATGCAGATTCAAGAAAAAAGATTGAATCTACCTGCAGTCCCCAAAAAATCTAGACGCAAAAGTCAAGAAAAATACAAGCGTGTGATAAAGACAGGAGACAAAAAGGAGAAAACACAAAACAAATCGAGGCCATAAAGGTTTAGAAGTGCTCTGAAGATTTATGGAAAGAGAACAGGAGCGTCTTACAAGAAAGTAAATAAAACCCAAGTGAAACTATAAATTTCATTTTATTTTGAAGCGTCTTGTCTTGTTTCATTTTTGTTTCACTTGGGTCAAGTCAAAACAAAATAAAAAAGCTAAATTAAAACCAAGCACTCTGACATTGTGATGATGAAGCTTTACGCATATTTTAAAAAGCAGTCCTCTTAAATTTAGACTTGGGATTTAACAGAATTTCATACCAGGTCATTTATTTCCCAATGGCAGCCCATTAGTTTGTTAGATGACATACAGTTGGTGAGCGGTGGAGACAGAGGCAGATTTGTTGTGTAGATTTATAGGTATAAACGTAATGACAAGAAAATAGGAAAAGAAAACTAAACATCTCTTTTCGTCTCATCTGTTGTCCCTTTCCCAACAGGAAGAGTGTCGGAATTTCATCAAGGTCCTGCTCAGTCAGCATGGGGGCCTGTTTGTATGTGGAACCAATGCCTTCAACCCTCTGTGTGCCAACTACACTGTTAGTATCCATCTATATGTCACTCCACAGTCGACTTTACATCTGCTATTTGGGGTTTGGAGTTTTATCGCTCTGATCTTATTGCAGCGAGACACTCTGGAAATGGTCGGCGAGCCCGTGAGTGGGATGGCACGATGCCCATATGACCCACGACATGCCAATGTGGCATTATTTGCAGGTGGGATGTTGGCTTTACTCTCTAAAGATTAAAAAAAATACTATAATCCTTACTCTAAAATAAAATTGTAATTGTAAATAAAAACAGAATACAATGATTTAAAAATTTTACGGAATCATTTTCTTTACAGTAGAACACAGTAAACATGTCAAATGATTAGAAATTGTGCAGTTTTTCTACTTCAAGGGCAGCTTAACCATCTGGAAGGGCGCCATCAATGCAGTTTTTTATTTCCAATTTTTTTTACAGTTTTCACAATGTTCCAACATTTGTAGGATTGCAGTTGCAGTTTTAATTTTTTGGAATTTTTCTGACTTATTGTTCAGCTCTGGACTTCGAAACGTCCTCAGCTATAAGTTTATCTTTACAAATGATTAATAGTCAGACCTCTGGCTGCATCACTTGTTTGGTTTTAATCTTACTGACCTTGTGCTATCTCTGGATCTGTGTTTCCCCCCCCTTCTTCTTAATCTTCTCCCTCCTTGCATTGCTCTCTCTCTCTCTCCCTCCCAGATGGAAGTCTTTTTACCGGCACAGTGACAGATTTCCTGGCCATCGATGCAGTGATCTATCGCAGCCTCGGCGACAGCCCCGCGCTCCGCACGGTCAAGCACGACTCCAAATGGTTCAGAGGTACTCCTTGAAAACACGCAACCAAGAAACCCTCAACTGCACATAATCCTTAAAGCCATCCTCTTCATCACGTTATGACAGCAGAATCGTTTTGTCCACGAGGAAGGAGGTTTTTTGTAGGGTTAAATAATGAGCTCCTTTTAATGGAGCTTTTTTAACAGGAACACAGTCAGACCGAATGATGTACTCAGCTTAATCTGAATCCCTGCAGATTCAAAGTTTTCAGGCTGCGTGTGAACTGGAAGGCCTTGGGCAAATAACGAGTCCAGGCAAGTCAACACTGGATCTGAGTGAGATGAATTAATGATTAAATTATCTGTTGTCCATGTTGAGAAATTAAACAGGACATAAATGTTTAATAAGTGAGTTCTGTGGACAGACGGTTCCGTGTTGATGTTGGTCTTATTACAGAGCCATTTGAGGTGCGGTGGGACTAACGTTTGACTCCCCCCTCCCAGCTCTTCATTACTGCCCACCGCTGAAGGAAAAAAGGCAGATAAAGATTTTGCCTGTGTGTGTGTGTGTTCATTTGTCTGGACCGTTAGCAGAATATCTCATGAGCCAGTGGGCATGTTTGAATGAAACCTTCAGAGAGTAATCACTGGGTAAACGTCAACCACCGATTAGGTTTGGGAGCCAGTCCCATTCAAGATGGAAGCCACAGTTAAGCAATCTCATCAAACACATAAATGCTTATGACTCAGCCAATTTTACAGCTATTGAGCTCAAATGTGGTGTGTTAGTAGCTGAAGCTTATCTTCAACACGAACTCTAAGCACTTATGTATTGAGCAAGATCTGCTTTTAAAACTTTGCCATTAACTTGTGAAGTCAATTATGTATGTTAGCCCAATATATCAGAAAACAATGGGTAGATTTTATTTGTTTATTTTTTAAATCAATCATTGTATGGACATCTACAACTGATTCAATTTTGGAGTCAACCTACAGTAAGATGGCAGCCCCAGCCAACTGATCCGACACAAAATCTAACCCAATTCAGGAAGGCCACCACAGCTAACTGGTCTTTGGAAAGGCAAAAATCGTAATAACTCAGCCAGTTTTACAGATATTGAGCTAAAATCTGATGTGAGGGTAGCTGAGAGTTGTCGTCAACACTTACTCTGAGCAACGTTCCTCTGCCATTTCTGATTGTACCATGATCTTTGTTTGGATGGTATAAAAAGCAAGGGCTGGAATGTCTTCTTTCAAGGATTTCTAAGCTTTTATTTAGAGTACTTTTAAGATCTTGAGGCGTTGTCTTTTTTATGATTTACAGAGCCCTACTTTGTGAGCGCCATGGAGTGGGGGCCTCATATTTATTTCTTCTTCAGAGAAATGGCAATGGAGTTCCATCATCTAGAAAAGGTCCTCCTCTTCTTCTCTTTTTAATAGCCCCTGCCGTTTATCCCATCTGCAGTTCTTCCGACTTTACGTCATTTCTCTTTTTCTTCCCAAAGGTGATGGTGTCCCGAGTGGCACGTGTCTGTAAATCCGACCTGGGTGGTTCTCAGCGCGTCCTGGAAAAACAGTGGACTACGTTTCTAAAAGCCCGGCTCAACTGCTCTATCCCAGGAGACTCGCACTTTTACTTTAATCTCCTACACGCAACGAGTGACATCATCCACATGCAGGGACGCGACGTCATCCTGGGTCTCTTTTCAACCCCCCCAAACAGGTACCAGGACGCTCGCAGAATGCACAAAAGCTACAGAGTGGCATTATTTTTCTAATAATATCATTCTTCCCCCCTGCCTTCACTTGTCTCTGGTAGCATCCCTGGTTCCGCAGTTTGCGTGTTCGACATGCAGCAGCTCGCTCATGTTTTCGAGGGTCGGTTTAAAGAGCAAAAGTCCCCCGAGTCCATTTGGACACCTGTTCCAGATGAGGCAGTGCCCAAACCAAGGTGATGTGATGCAAAGTGTGTGAGAGACAAAAAAACAGCAGAATACTGCAGTGCTGATGTCCTGAGTTTCTGCTGCTGTCTGCCCCACAGAAGCCTTAAATCTTCAGCCCACAGGAGATGACAAGATGATCTCATCTCTCTCATTTTTCTTTTCTTTTTTCTTGGTCACTTTCTCCTGCTGCTCCTTGCGTCTGCAGGCCCGGAGGATGTGCTGTGCAGGGCTCCAGATTTAGCACCTCGACCACGCTGCCAGACGAGGTGCTGAACTTCGTGAAGACCCACCCTCTTATGGATGAAACTGTCCCACTGCTGGGACAAAGACCCTGGGTGGTCAAAACAATGGGGAGGTACACAAAAATAACCCTTTTTGTGTGTGTGTGTGTTTCACTAAATGCAAAAATGCTGAAAATATGCGTCGCTTCCTGCATGTAGCACAGGAAGTTTGTTTTACTGGTCCAATTTAACTGCTCATGTAACTATTCTATTTTTCTTAAACGTTCTTCCCCTGGGTAAAATGTTTTAAGGAGTTTGCTGATGTTTCCTATCATCTTTTTGCAGATGATATGCAGAGTACCGCTCCTTTAAGTTTACTGAGAGTTATATAAATTGGACTCTTTAAAGAACTGCCTTGTGAAAATCAAACAATGGCTTGGCTCTAACTCTCTGCAGATAAACTCCAATAAGACTGAGGTGCTTGGTGATTGCTGCTGACAATGTCGTTCCAGAAATCAACCAGTATTTGGGTGATTTGAGCTCGTCTGCTCGTCTTAGAAACCTGGGCGTGATTTTTGATAGAGAGATGTCACTTGAGCATCATTCAATGCAGCTCACGAGGAGCTGTCTTTTTCCAGATCAGAACTTAGAATATTTGTTTTCAAAGATGATCTAGAGTTGATCATTCATGCTTTTGTGTTTCCCGTTAAGACTATTGTAACAGTCCTTTTTCTTAAAGGAGCTGTCTTGTCTGCAATGTGGCAGCTATGGGTGCTGACCTGCACCAACAGAACGACTCATATTTCCTCATTTTTTAAATCTTTCCATTGGCTTCTCATTGGTTTTTCGTTTTGATTTTAAAATCCTGGTTCTGACTTTTAAAGCTCTCCGCGGTCAGGCTCCTTCATACATTACAGCCCTGTTGTGTTCGTATATCCCTTCTCGAAGGCTGACATCATTGGATCAGAATCTTCTTAAGATCCCTCACACCCATTTTAAGACTCGAGGAGATTGCTCCTTCCAGACCATTGCACCAAGGCTTTGGCTCTCGTTACACTCTGTGGATGCTTTTAAGAGCAAACAACTTTTTCGCAAAGCTTTTTAACAGCTCCAGTGTGTTGGCTGTTCTTTTGTGACTATTATATTTCATTCTACCCCTGTAGTGATGGTTTTTATTATTTACTCATTTTTATTAAAGTTTCCCTTGATTTATGGGTAATTGTGCACTTTGTAGAGCACTTTGTGACGCTCAATGTCTGTGGAAGGAAACTTACTTAATTATGTGTTCAAAGGTACCAGCTGACAGCCATGGTGGTAGACACAGAGGCTGGCCCCCACAAGAACCGTACGGTTTTGTTCCTGGGCTCCACTCGAGGGACCATCCTCAAGTTCCTAATGATTCCCGGCGGAGATTCGGTCTCTCACAGCAGCGTGTTCCTGGAGGAGGTGGAAGGATTCAACATGGAGAAGTGAGTACGAGTCAAGAGATCCTCAACATTTATCTTCACTGTCGTACAAATCTTGGCATACTGCTCCAGATATGGTCCCCGCTGCACCTGCGTCCCACTGTGCTTTATACTTATGAAGTCTCTTGAGTTACACTTCCTGTAAAATCAGTATTTTTCTATAAGTACAGCTCGGAGTGGAACCCCATTCACTTCAAACTGCCATATCCATCACGGGTTACTTATACCTTATAATTAAAGTAAGACTGTTCACCTTTCTGTGAGCTGCAGCAGCCTCAGTGGAGAGAGTTACAGGATCTATACTCATTAAATTCTGTGGAGCCTCGGTGTGAGCGGGGCAGGATGTTAGAACAAAGCCTGTCAATCACTCATGCAACAAACCAATAATCTAACTGTCCACTCGTGTCAAGTCAGCACCCGGAATAATGTGATTACTCCGACCCAAAACGCCTCCATCAGAGCGGCTGTGTGCGAAGATATTTCTAACAGGCAAAAGGTTAACAAACACTTGCTGCACCTGCTCGTTTTACAAAAGAGTAGAAATCCTCCATTTTGCTTTTTTATATAGAATTGTGTGGTGTGATGTATTTTTACACATTTTGTATGTATGTAGTTTTGTCATAGTCCTTATTCCATTTTTAACTTTTTCTTTTGTTTGTCACTTTTGAATTGTCTTCTTTTTTCATTCTCTCTTTTAAGTTCTAGTTTTATTTTAGCTTTTTTTTTTTACTATGAATTATTCTAACTCTGTATGCACATGCTTCAGTTTTACTTTTTGTTCTGAATCCTGAACGTGATAATCTAAATGGGAAAGAAGTCTTTCAACAGTTCGCTGGAATTCGCTTCTTCTCCGTGGGGCTTCGATCCTGGGCGGACCGCTTCATAGACCTGCGTTTGATTAGTCCAGTGTCTTTTTCCAATCCAAAATTATTTTTTTTTAGATCAGAAATGACGTCAGTGACCTCTGTCTTGTCTGTCTTCAGGTGCGGCGAGGACTCCCCTCAGGCTCGTCAGCTACTGTCCCTGACTTTGGACCGGACCAGCCACACTCTGCTGCTGGCCTTCCCCTCCTGTCTGGTCCGAGTGCCCACGTCTCGCTGCCACCTCCACTCTCGCTGCATGAGGTAAGTGATACGAATACACTTGTACTGTTTTAATCTATTGTTGTTGGGTTGTTGTTTTTTTCACATTTGTTTCTTCTCTGATTTCTCCCTCCACCTGTTACTGCAGTTGTTCCAATAAAATTTACATTTCAGTTTTTAGTTTCAGCCAGAAGAGCAGGAATGCCACCTGTGTTTGTTAAATCACAGCTCGCACATTTTGTTTACTTTAAATTCTGAGCGCCTTTGGGGTTTTTTCCCCCCCTAGAAAAATAACTTGTAACTTGAAGAAAAAGGCTCATTTAGTTAACAGGTATCCAGTTAATGTAGTATGTGTGGATGCGGTTTACAGAGATGAATGTTGAAAGTTTTCTTTTGACAAAGTTTCCTCAAATTTCAAAACATATCCCATACATAGCTAATCATTTTCAAAAGATTTTTATGACCTTCAACAGCTTTCCAGCTTCCACTTTTACCTCCTGACCACTAGATTAACCCTTGATAAATTTGAATCCTAACCATTTATTTAACTACAGAACAACAATTTCTTTTCTTTGCATGTCTGTGCTCCTATAGAAGCTGTTTGGCCACCAGGGATCCGTACTGTGGCTGGACCAAAGGCAGCACCTGTTCCTTCCTGAGACCAGGCACACGGTGAGGGGAACAAGCATATAAAGTACACTTCCAACACTGAATCAACAGCCAGATGCGCTGAGCTACGTATAGAACGTTTATCCTGAATGTTGTAGACGTGATCATTTTACACAAACAACAAAAATACATGAGAAATTGACAGCTAAATAAATCGAATCTTCATTAGCTCCAAATGTTTTGAATCTTTAGCCTCTAGAAACACAAAACCTTGAACTGTATCGTCTGTAATTCAACTCTCATCACCACCAGTGCAGCTGACCCTCACCTTTGACCCTGCTAAGAAAAAGAATCAATAATGAGATCAGTAGTGTATCATATTACGATGAATGATTTGCCAAAGCCTCATGTCATTTTTATTAATAATTACTATCAGACTTCATTATACAGATTATTTATTATTATTTATTACACGCTTTGACATTAAATTTCTTGTCGTGTCAGACAGTAAACATTAATTCAGGGTTTGTTCATCACTTGTAGGAGCTCAACCAACAAGCACCCTTTGGTTTGTGTTGCTCTCTGAGAGAAATGTTGCTCACTTGTGTTTTCTCTGTGGTGGCAGGATTCCTTTTCAACAAGACGTGGAGTATGGGAACACCAGCACCCACCTAGGAGACTGTGATGGTAGGTTTCAGCACAGAGACTTAGACACTTCATGCTCCATGATGGTTAGTTAGGAACGGCTCCACCTTGTGGCTCAGTGAGGTATTGCGCCTGGGTGCTTGTGACTGAACATTTTGTTCTGATACAGCGAAAATGAGTGAGCTTTCATAGGAAATTGTTTAATCAAACCAAGGATATAACATTACTCACCAGCACAGTGTGATTTTTTTTTCTTTAGTGTCTTGGTGTCTTTGTCAGACCGATTCAGGTGTTTCTTTTAATTTAAAATACTCCCAGTGTGAGACAGTTTAATTAGACAGGATGTGGGAGAGGTTCAGACAGTGTCAGATGGCAAGATGGGAACTGCACTATCCTTTGGCTCATGAAAGGTGAAGATCTGAGTTAAGAACTGAGAAACAAGCTGGAAATAGTTTTAGTAAAATGTCACGATTCTGGTAAGAGGCTTGGATTCCAGATGTGCCATTTTACAAAGAGCACAGCATGAAAAGGTTCCACATTTTAGGCATAAATCTCACACATTTGTCCTAAACTGAAATATAAGCTTTTATCTCGTGCACCAACTCCTTGAATCTGATTCGGTCAGAAGTAAACGATGCCAGAACTGCAGACCTGATAGACTTTTATTCGAAGGATGAAAGAGCTGAAGAGGTCAAGCCAGAGACGGGCTTCGGGGCTGCTTTGTCTGCAGATGGGAGCGATTAGAGCTGGGTGGAAACACTGAGGTAATGTGAGGAGAAGACTCTCGGGCCAGGCTGGAAAGTGTGAGGGGAGAGTCTGCTGCTGCGGTCTGAGCTGGGCTGATGACAAGTGCAGGCCTCGCCTTAACCTGGAGCTTCTGAGACCTCAAGGCCAAACTGGAGCGAAGATCCTCATACCCATAAATACTAAATTTTTAAAAAGCATTTTAAGATGGTAACGATCAATGGTTAAAGTAAATTATTGTAGGAGTTCTTTTTTTTTATTAAACCTTCTTGCAGAAAACTGTTTAAAGTACAACCCCATTTTTGAAAAAGGTGAGACTTTGTGTAAAATGTAAATAACAGAATGCAATGACTTCCATAAGCCCATTTTTTGTTTAAAGTGAAATAAGCTAAATAAATTTAAAGTTTCAAATAATAACGAGTTTAGTTATTTAGAAAAAAGGGTGACTTTAAATCAGGCAGCAGCACAAAAAGGATCGGTTGTAAAAAGATGATTTTAGAGAAAATGAATCTCTTAGAAATAAAGATGTCGCAGAGGTTCACCGGTCTTGAAAAAACTGCATTAAAAACAGTGGATGGAAAATCAGGAAGCCTTTGAATGCCCCATCATCTACAGTTTATAACATTAGATATCAAGAATCTGCAGAGATCACAGAAACACAGTTTGTGGCGTTAAAGTTCATGCATCGCTGAAGCCACATGTGAACTCTGTGCAGCGACACAGTTGTCTTCTTTGAAACAAAGCTCATTTTTGACGAGCCAAAATGAAAAACTGTTCTGAGGTCAGAGGAATTGAAATAGGAAATTATTTCTGGAAACCACAAACACCGCATCCTCTAGACTACTGAAACCATCCAGCCTGTTACCAGAATCAGTACCAGTACAAACATATGCCTGTCCGGTATACATGACTTAGAACAACATATTCTCTCATCAAGACATCTTTTTTTTCCCCAAGATAACAAGAGAGCAAGACAATTCTGCAATGATGCATCCATTACAACAGCATGGTTTTGTAGAGGAGGGCAGCTGCTGAACTGACCTGCCCGCACTGAAGGCCACTTAAAAAAAATGAAACATTTTGACACATTGAGAAACAAACAAAAAAACATACTTCTCCATAAATTCCAGTAAATAGTCTTCTCTGTTTTAGGGCATTTATAGACTTGATAAAAGAAAAGGGGACAGTTTACAGTGGTGAACATGACCCTGTCCCAATTTTCTTTAGATGTGTTGCTGCCATTAAATATTTGTTTTCCTACACATTATCAGTTTTATTTTATTTTATTGATTGATATATTCCCTGTGTTTCATTCTGAATACGTGCATTCTGTTTTTATTTACAATTTACTCCATCTCCCAACTTTTGTCAGAATTGGGGCTGTGCAGTCTGTGTTCCCAAAGTAAGAGAGGATTTGGTTTGAACTGTTTTATTAAAAGACATGTTTATATTTGTGTCTCCGAACCCCACAGGATTCCTGCAGCAGAGTCTGCTGATTGAACCCGAAAGCTTAGTCTCTCTCAACCTCCTTGTGGCGTCTGCTGTGTCTGCGTTCACCATCGGGGCTGCGCTCTCTGGACTAGCCGTGTGCTGGATCATGGCCCACAAGCCTGCCAGCCGTCGCCATGGTGGCACCTCCCAGTCCTCCATACAGCGGCGCGAGAGAGGCTTGCTGAGTAACGCTGGGATGGCGGGCTCCGTGCTGAGTGTGACACGGCAAGGAGGTGGGGAGCGCTCCTGCTCGCAGGGTGGAGAGACCCTGTTTGTCATGCCCAATGGCTGGGTGAAGTCTGGAGAGCTGGACCCCGGGTTCCTACCCACCCCGGAGCACACGCCCCAGCAGAAACGCAGGGGCCTGCGACTGTCCGACTCCAACTCTGGAGGCTGGGACACCAGCCAGACGTACCTGGGGGGAGGTTCTGTGGGTCTGGGCTCCCCCTGCCGCATGCCCCCCTCTGTCTACCTGACCACCAGACTCTTTCAGCAGGGTGGGGGCGGGAGACACTGTGGGGATGGCCGTGGGAACGACACGCCACGCCAGCATTACGTCTGCTTGAACAAGCAGGAGAAAATGGGGAAGTGTACACCTAAAGCCCCCCTCAGAAAGTCAGCAGGAGAGTACGTCTACCCCATGACCCCGCAGGACTCGCCCGAACGCCGGAGGGTGGTGTCGGCACCCAGCGCCCCCACGGAGTACAGCGAGCCTCTGCCGTTGCGTTGGCCTGCTCAGGAAGGCTACATACTCAGCAGCCACGGGATGGTCCCCGTCCCCCTACCCCCGCCTGCCATGCCTCCTCCGAGCGGTCAGGGTTACATGTCCCAGCAGCACACGCCGGGACTGAGCCGGGCGCTGCTGAGGGGGGCGCTGGAGCGGGGCGAGCTGGGAGAGCTGGTGGACCTCAGCCATCTGATGAGTAAGAAAAACTGCAGTGACAGGACTCAGACCGGCCAGTGACTGTGGAGAGGATGAAGGAGACGGGATTCTGCCCGTGTGTGGAGCTCTTATTTCCATAGATCTCTCCTTTTCTTCTCATTCTGTCAGTCCCTCTCCCTTTTCCACCCTCTGCACCCCCCTGCCTCCACACACACACACACACACACACACACACACACACACACACACACACACACACACACACACACACACACACACACGTGAATATTTCATTGTCATCCTGCTCCCTCTGTGCTGTCAGTCTCTCAGGCAAAACCTCTTCAACCCATAATGAGTCTTTCCTTATGACTGGCTGCAGGCTTTGCCACTCATATCATGGCTCACACTAATTGGTCAGATGGTCTGAGGTTGTTGCTGTGTCTGCAATGCAGAGTTGCCTTTCTCTCCCACTTTCAGGGGCAGCAGGACAAGGGAGGAGAGGGGATAAAGGGGAAAAGACAGACAGACAGAAAGAAAGAATAGCCCCAAGTGGGGAGCAGAGAGGATGAGGACAGAGACTTTTGGGACTGCCTTCTTGGAGCAAATTGACTGAGGCTGCAGAACCGGGAGTGGGATTCTGTGTCTCTCTTCTGCAACATTAACAAGACTGCCAGCCATCTGTTCCCAACTTTATTTCTTGTTGGTCTGATCGCCAACGACGTACTTGAAAAGAAATTGTGAATTCCGAACCTCATAAAAGTATCTAATGCTCGGGGTGATTCATCAGACAGACTTTGGAGTCATTCTGAGGAAACAGATGAATCAAAGCAACATCCTTTTTCTTGTTCCTCATTGTATTATTATTTTTTTCTTTTTTGCACATGTAGAAACACTTGCTTACATGTATTTTTGGTGCCGGTGGGGTCTTCAGTATTCTATAGAAAGCACGACTCGTGTGCCAAATGCCTCTAAGTTGTCTCATAGGGATTATGAGACCATAACTCATGTCTGCAGAGGCAGGACTGAAATGTCAGCAGTATTCCCGCCAACCACAAGCTCTTCAGAGTGACAGCATCTCAGCTGTTTGTTCCGTTTTTTGTTTGTTTTTTTCTCCTCCCCCCACCCCAACCCCAAGTCCACTTCTCGTTTTCTTTAACGACCAATAATTCTTCAAGGACGTCGGGTGGGGTTGGACCACAATGCTGGACTGATGTGGAAAAACTGAGCAGGAAAGAAGACAAGGAAAAAAAGAAAAAAAAATAAGAATTTGTTCTTGAGAATGTGAAAGACGTGCAATGAATACCTGCGTTTGTTGCTGTAAAAATGCAGCCAGGCTTTATTGGTTATAATCGGTCTGTAAGCCCCACAGTGGGTCAAGATCCAGTGAATGTGATGCAGTGCAAAGTGACAGTTACAGGGGTTCTGATTGAAACCTTCAAGCCAATGAGGGTAATGGAAATGTTCCCAACAGGCAAATGGACACCATATATTCAGCCTATCAAAATGTCCTGTGCTGGGTATGCATTAAGCCAGAGACTAAAGGCACCCAAATTCTTAAAGAAATATACAAATATGTCATTATTTACTCCACAGTTTCATTCGAGTTACAATCTGTAGATTGACAAATGAATGCCGGTGTGTTCCAACCCTGTTGTGTGCAGCAATATTGAGTTTAAATATAAATAGTGAACCTCCGTTTTGTTAAAACGATTATGTGAAAGAGTGGCTTCAAAGATACAGCCAGACAGAAACTAAACTTCATGGCATTCATTTTTTAAAAATATATGATTCATATAAACCGGCATCAGGATGGATTTCACCAAGCCAGTGTGTCTTTTTTTTCCCACATCGATGTGCCAAATCAAATTGATGGATAACTATTTGATGCCTGATCACTGAAGCAAAAAAAAGGAAGTGAGAAGCTTGTTTTAAAGTGCCGTGATGAAGCCATGTCAGTCAGCAGTGCACCTTTTTCACGTACTGTGGTTCTGAAGAGTGCAGTAGGTGGTGCAGTGGTCTGGGCCCTTTCTGTGGAGAGTTTGCATGTTCTCCCCATGCACCTGTGGGGGTTTTTATGGGCACTCTGGGTTACTCCCTCAGACTAAAAGCATGCATGTTAGGTTAATTGGTAACTCCAAATTGGCCCTAGATGAGCGTGTGAATGAATGTTTGTCCCGTTTGTCTCTGTGTGGTCATGTGATGGAGTTGCCACCTGCCCAAGGCGCCTTTCTCACAGTGACTGCTGGACGTGGTCACCAGCTCCCTGCGATCCGGAAAGAAAAAAATGTGTAAAGAAAAGGAATAAGATGGAAGGTTTTGCAGAACTCTCTGATTGCAGTATTTTTGTGATCTGTATGCCTTTAACTCTACTCGCTGAGTGTTTCCTTTATGTGATTTCGGCTTGTACTGTTGAGATCATTTCTTCAGCTCCTTTTTGTCTGTGAATATGCTTCCGATGCTGAACGCCGCCACTGAATGTCTGTCCACTTTCACAATTCATGCAGCATACTGTAAATATGTAATAAATAAAATGAATATAGACAGTTTGTCACACCTTCTGTGGTCACAATGGTTATGTAACCTCCTACGCCATGACATGAACTGTGTTGACTCCAGAATAGCTCCCATTTTGTAATAACGACTCTTCTGTACTTTAAAGGAAACCCTTCTAACGAACTGAAATGCATTGAGGGTACACTGTGTAACTCATCACTCGATTCTAGAGGTTTCGTCTTGGTTTACAGTCTAGTGATTATTCGTCGTTCACCACCAACTGCCATACCGAGGGCTCAGGAAGCTATTCATCCCGAGCAACGAATGTGCCTCATTCCTTTTTTGTTCGTTGACATAATGATGTGCAGTAATAATGAAAAGCACAAAAAAATGTGTCTTGGTTTTGGAAGGAGCTGTTCTCTATCATTTGTTAATATTGTAAATAATCACCTTGAATGTAACTTTTTTTTTTGTTGTTGTTGGGGAGGGGGCGGGGCTGTGCTGTCTTTGTTCTGCTCAGACAGGACTGTGTTTTGAAGGCTGATTTTATTTAATTTTTTTTGATGATAATGCTGTGAATAAACTGTATGTAAAGTACCCATGTGACTTTGGCTGAACACAGAGGTTAGCAGGTTTACTTCCTGTTCTTAGAATAGACCTCAGTTACACCTGAGCTGTGTCATTTGACTGATGCCTGTAAAAGTTTTTTTTTTTTTTTTTGGTTATTTTATTTTGCAGTTGCTAAGCTGCTGCTGATGTAATGATCAGTACTGCTAATAAAAAGGCATTCTATAACTGACTGCTGCGGTTGTGGAGGACTGGTTGTGAATGTAGTTACAGAAATAAATGCACATAGGCTCGTGCAGGAAGTGTCTACAGATCTCAACCTTCTGAACAGGCAGATTTTAAGACTTGTTTTCCCCATCACCACTAGAGGGACCTGGATGCTGAGTGTAACTCTGAGGGAAGAATAAACGCTCCCATGGGTGTATTTGAGTTAAGTGAACAGTGTCTGAGCTGCTACGCCTGAAACAGACTGACTTCTCTGACTGACAGAATAACTCTTAAACACTTTCTTTATAACATACTCTCAGGATTCTTTTTAATGAATAAAAATAATATTAGTAAAATTATTAAAGGTGAAACAGTTGAAGCTGTCACTCAGTGAGAAGGTTGAAGGTTTGCAGTCCAGCCTGGGGCCTAGAGTTTGCACGTGTTGGTTTTCTTCAGGTGCTTCGGTTCCTTCCAACAGACAAAACACATGCTTGCTTGGTTAATTAGTGACTCTAAATTGTCCCTAGATGAGGGTGTGATGGTTGTTTGGCCTTAGTTACCGTTTTATGGATTCTAATACCTATGCTCCGAGTCAGTACTTTGCAATGCATTGTGGTCTAGATATATTCATATTGCTTCCAGTTCTATAAATTACACTTAGTCAAATTGGTGTTCATGTCTAGTTATGTTTCAGCTGCCATTCTTCCAACTGGAAACATTGCATGTTGAGGATACTTCACTAACACAACGTAAAATACAAGTAAAACTAATTCATTCTATTAATGTGTTTTATTGTGTTTGTTGTTTATTGTAGATAAAAGTCAATAAAAGAAAGCAGGTGTTTGGGAGTAAAAGACTCGAGCTGAATGCTGACATCATTAAGATCATTGTGGCCCTATGACGGACATGTGACCTGGAACGGAGAAGCAAGTAAAGAAGATGAATGGCTAAATATAATATTACCCGTAATAATATAATAACTCCATAATTCAATTTAAATATTGAGTTTGGTTGTAAAACTGGTTATA